>CM055280.1:12633734-12653151 GCA_029237695.1 Conchocele bisecta | reverse complement strand
GTCTTCACAAATTCAAAAAAATATTGAAAATTCCGCAAACATGGCTACAGGTATGATGATTGATCATTGTAATACGTTCTACCTTAACATTGCTAAGTACGAACCACTAAAAGGCTCTTCTTACATTCCTCTACCTAAAGAAATGGCAACTAAGAAAGCAATAATAAATGTAAAGAACAATGATGATAGATGTCGTATATACGCTATTAACTCAGCTATTAATCCTGTTACCCACCACACAGATTATCATCTTACCCAAGTACTGATTTTATAAATACTACTGGAATAGATGTTCCTGTGTTCATCTCGCAGATATCTAAAGTAGAGAAACAGAATGATCGAGCTATTAATGTGTATGGTTATACTATTAATGAGAATAAGAGGATATGGACATCTTTCCCTATTACATCTCTGAGCAAGCCAGAGACATTGAAAGAATTAACTTGCTATTGATATGTGATGATGAAGATAATGAAGAAGTTAAGTATCACTGTTCGATAAAGAATTTGAACAAGCTATTGTATAGTCAAAATAAGCACCATTGTGAAACATAGTTCTGTGATCGGTGTCTATATGGATTATCCAAAGAAGTACTACTTATAAAACATAATGAGGACTGCGATGGTATTAATAAGTGTACTACAAGAATAGAGATGCCTACTGATAGTCATATCAAGTTTAAGAACTACATCAACCAAATGCCTGTTCCATACGTTATATACGCTATCTTTGAGAGTATAATAAAACATGTATCAATTAAAGCTGGTGACAAGTCTGAACACAAAGCATGTGGTTTTGGTTATCAAGTTGTTAGACACGATGGTGTTGCAAACAATCCTGTAGTATATAGAGGAGAGGACGCAGTAGATGAGTTATTGAAGAGATTGAAGCGCGAGAGATATAGCATCAATATGAAGTTTAAGAATCCTAGACCATTACTAATGCCAGAAGATAATAAAAGAGATTATACAAGAGCAACACACTGTTCAATCTGTGACACGCTAATTGTAAGAATTAATAAAGACTATAAAGTTAGAGATCTCTGTCACTTCACTGGTAAATATAGAGGTGCAGCGCATAAGACGTGCAATCTAAAACTAAAAATAAAACCTTACATTACAAAGATACCTGTTGTGTTCTACAATCTAAAAGGATGTGCTATAGTCATCTCATAATGCAGAAGATACACAATACAGTTGGCAATATTACATGTATTCCTACACATTCAGAGAAGTATATATCATTTGGTATATGACAGTTACAGTTCTTAGATAGTTTCCTGTTCATGTCCTCATCATTATCTAAACTAGTAGAGAACACATCTGATCTTAAGATAACGAGAGAAACATTTGGTGAGACTGCACTGGATAAATAAATATATAAGGTACGTACATTTGAGACTGAGAATGAATGCAGTATTACACTGCACGAGACAATTGACAGATCTAAACTAGAATACATAATACACCCAGATAAGTTTGAAATTGGTAGTCGCTTCCTGGATGGTAAGAAAGTTGACAGAGAGTCACAGCTTGTAATGCTTAAAGGGTATATATATAGGACGAATAAACTTGTGTGAGATGAACTATTATCAGCGCAAAAAATCAGGTAGATACCGGACAGTAGAGAAAATGGGATTGCAGAACAGGAGTAGAAATATTAGGCATACTCTTTATAAATACACTATGATTGATATTGATATGAAGAATGCAGATCCCACACTACTTGCATCCTATTGTCACAAGCATGATATACCATGTGATGGACTTGATATGTGATGGAATTTGGAATTTCGTTTTCTATAGTTTGTAATTTATTAATTGCCTCTATTGGCAACTTGTTCTTGGGTATGCCAATTAACTGTTTAAATTCTCCCGCTCGATTGACATTTCCTTTACGACTTATGTGTACATCATTCCAGTACAGTGTGTTATTGTCAATGTGCAGTTCTGGTCTCATTAAATTAAAGTCCTGTTCCGATATTCCAAAACTGTTTTTGAATTGATCTCTAAATAGTTATATAACCCTTGATCACTGAGACCGTTCCCTCTCGGCAGTTGATTGTTCCACTTGAACAGTTGGCGCGTCTATCATAATTTCACTGGTACCTATTGTAGTATCATCAGGATCATCAGTCTCATTATCATAATGCACAAAGTCTCCTTCTACACATTCAGCAATTATTTATTTATGTATTAATTTAATGTAAATACATAAATAAAAAATTACTACATATAGTAGAAAACTTAATCCTTACATACATTTAAGAGAACCGCTTGGAGTGAAAGGTATAAGACAATCAATTTCAATAACAAATAATCCATCTAGAATTGATCAAAATCAGCAGCTTTTAATTCGCTTTCCAAATTTAGGACCAAACGATTTGATTGTGCCTTTTACAATTGCATTGACATCAACCGATGTCGATCGCAGAGTTGTTCAAAATCTTGGACGCGCGATAGTCAAGAAAAGAACTATGAAAATATCAGGTAATGAAATTATGTCAATTGACGGTTCAAATGTTTATTACATTTATCGTGACTTATGGAGAACACCACCAGAACGAAATAATTTGGGTTATCAAGGTATAGATGACAGTACATCATCAACTGTAACCAAATTAAGAACTGGAGCAGCAAATGCTAGTTCTACAAATGGTTTAGGTGATGGACTATAATATGAACTTACATGTAATGATTATTCAAAGGTAATAATAGCTACAGGTGATTTGAATGCTAATTATGAAATTGACAATATAAGTTTAGAATTTGATATGGTCACTGAGCCTAATCTGGCAATAATGGTGAGAAATCATAATATGGGACAAATGTCAATATTATATGACATAATTCTTCAACATAGAAAAATTGTGAAAGATAAGAGTGATACTTTATGGAACATAAATTTGAATACACCCGCTCGTTATATGAAGGGACTTTTAATGTTATTTGAAGAACCAACAGCAGATTTTGCAAGAGAAAGTGACAAATTATATAATCTGAAAATAAATAAAGTTGCTATCGAGGGTGTGCCTAATCAGCTGGACAGCCAAGGGATGAAAGAATATAATATGTGTGATGAAATACGCAAACAGTTTGCCGGCGGAAATATTAATGATTCAATAGTGAACGTTATTAGTAAAGAATTGCATGTGTCCAGTGTAGCAATTGGGGGCTATCGTACAACAAACTAGATTGGTCAGTAAGCGAGGCTTACGGAATACCCCCCGCGTGGGCAAGGTACCCCTAAATATGTAAAAGAAATCCAAGTGTGTGGACTTGTGACCTTGACTCTGGGCTTAGCGGGGGCGGCACCGAAAGTGAACTTTTCACAGGGTGGTAGAGGTCCATTGGAGCAATGCGTGTGTGAAATGTGAAGCAGATCCGAGCAAGGAAATAGAAGTCATAACCGATTTATCTGATGTTAAGTTTTATAAAGAGACTAAGTATGTGATCTTGACCTCGAGATCAGCGGGGATTTATCCCATCATGATAGTAGAACCTTAGAGCATGCATATAATATTAAGAATTTTCGATGAAAGAAATAGAAGTTATAACTTATTTCTCTGATGTTAACTTTTGTAAAGAGACTAACTATGTCACCTTGACCTCGTGTTCAGCGCGGGTTGGACGGTCGTAGATTTGTCACAGCATGTTAGTACAACCTTAGAGGAATGCATGTGTGAAATATTAAGCATTTAAATGAAGGAAATAGAAGTTATAACATATTTCTCTGATGTTAAGTTTTGTAAAGATACCAAGTATTTGACCTTGACCTTGGGATCAGCGGGGTTTGGATGGTTATGGATTTGGAACAGTATGGTAGTAAAGTCTTACAGGAATGCATGTGTGAAATATTAAGCACTTTGGATGAAGGAAATAGAAGTTATAACAATATTTCTCTGATGTTAAGTTTTGTATGTAAAGAGACAAAGTATTTGACCTTTACCTTGGGATCAGCAGGGGTTGGACGGTCGTGAATTTGGCACAACATGGTAGTAGAGCCTTACAGGAATGCATCTGTGAAATATTAAGCATTTTGGATGAAGGAAATAGAAGTTATAACAATATTTCTCTGATGTTAAGTTTTGTATGTAAAGAGACAAAGTATTTGACCTTTACCTTGGGTTCAGCAGGGGTTGGACGGTCGTGAATTTGGCACAACATGGTAGTAGAGCCTTACATGAATGCATGTGTGAAATATTAAGCATTTTGGATGAAGGAAATAGAAGTTATAACAAATATTTCTCGGATGTTAAGTTTAGTGACGGACCGGACGGACGGACGGACGTACGGTCTTACAAATTGGGTTTATGTGTCTACTACCCACATAAGACCCATCTGTACGCACGGAATAAGCCACATAAACCGAAAAAAAAGCCACATAAACCAAAAAAGCGTTCTTACAAATTGGGTTCATGTAACTAACCCTATCCTTTAACAAGTCCATCCCTGGACGGACGGACAACCTGACTCCAGTATACAAGGGGTGGGCGGTCGTTGATTTGGCACAGCATGGTAGTAAAGTCTTACAGGAATGCATGTGTGAAATATTAAGCATTTTGGATGAAGGAAATAGAAGTTATAACAAATATTTCTCGGATGTTAAGTTTAGTGACGGACCGGACGGACGGACGGACGTACGGTCTTACAAATTGGGTTTATGTGTCTACTACCCACATAAGACCCATCTGTACGCACGGAATAAGCCACATAAACCGAAAAAAAAGCCACATAAACCAAAAAAGCGTTCTTACAAATTGGGTTCATGTAACTAACCCTATCCTTTAACAAGTCCATCCCTGGACGGACGGACAACCTGACTCCAGTATACAAGGGGTGGGCGGTCGTTGATTTGGCACAGCATGGTAGTAAAGTCTTACAGGAATGCATGTGTGAAATATTAAGCAATTTGGAAGTTATAACAATATTTCTCTGATGTTAAGTTTTGTAAAGAGACTAAGTATTTAACCTTGACCTTGGGATCAGCGGGGGTTGGACGGTCGTGGATTTGGCACAGCATGGTAGTAGAGTCTTACAGGAATGCATATGTGAAATATTAAACATTTTGGATGAAGGAAATGGAAGTTATAACAATATTTCTCTGATGTTAAGTTTTGTATGTAAAGAGACTGAGTATTTGACCTTGACCTTGGTATCAGCAGGGGCTGAACGGTCGTGGATTTGGCACAGCATGGTAGTAGAGCCTTACAGGAATGCATGTGTGAATTATTAAGCATTTTGGATGAAGGAAGTAGAAGTTATAACAATATTTCTCTGATGTTAAGTTTAGTGACGGACAGACGGACGGACGGACGGACGGACAACCTGACTCCAGTGTACCCCCAAAACTCGTTGCGGGGTGTATAAATATGCCCTCTGGCTTGACTTAAGAACGACAGACGATAATAGTTTACATGGAAATGGACGGATAATAGAAAATACAACTGAGGGTGGTATCACAATTCAGATTACTAAAGCAGCCAAAGCGGCTGGTGCCGTAAATATATGTTTATTTATAATTCAAGATGCGTAAATATAGAAAATGGAATGTATCGGCGTTGTATTGATTTGCCAAAGTATGCGCACAATGCTATTATCTGCGACCAAACCGGATGTGGTGAAACGGAATTTGTCCTTGACCTATTTGAGCTTTCACACAACAAGGTGGATATGCTGGAGTATTTGATAATATAGTTATATTTTGTCCAACTATAGCATGGCACAAGGTTTATACAAACAGAACTTGGATAGGTGATGTACGACACCCGATCGATAACAAAATATAGATTGTTAATCCAGTTAGTTGTAATGGTGAAGAGATGTTGCAAGAACTGTTAAGAATATTGTTTAATAAATATGCTGGAAGTCATACATTATATATAATTGATGACTTTTCAGCTACAAAGCAAATAACTAAGAAAAAAGATATGCTGTCACAGCTCGCATTCTCTGGGCGACATGCGGAGCAAAGCGTTTGGGTTATATGACAGAGATATAATTCAGTCTTAAAAGACTTAAGAGAACAGACAAAATGGCTGTGTTTGTTTTATACGAAGGATAGAGATAGTTTTGAGGACTGTTTGAGAGAAAATGACGTTATTCCAACCCTGGAGGAAGAAACAAAATAAGGAAAGAGTTATCGAAAACAAAACATTTTAAATGGCTTATTAGAACTGATCAACCTACTGGGTATAGCTTATTTAAATAATGCTGAAGATTGCTTAGTATTACTTAGTATTGCTTATTCTGCTTGTTTTATCCTGTTTTAGCTTGTTTTAGCTCAGCTATGCTGAGTAATTTCATAGCTAAAATTGTTGATAACTCCTTGGAAAATAAGCTTTGCCGAGTAATCTTAAAGGCACTATACGGCTCAAGTCGCCGAATATGGCCTCCTATTGGGTTTTCCCATAAATCAATCAAACAGGCTTTATTTAGACACTCTTCGAAACTGTGTGCATTCATTTTGGTACAAAAAATACTTTGTAGCCGATAAAAATATCAATATTTGTTGATCAACAAGCGGCAGATGCGTGTTTCAGTACCCCGAGATATTTTCCGAAAGCCGCCATAACTCCGTGACCAATCCCGATTTGCTCCGGTAATTTCTCTGTAGTACTGTTTGTAACCCCCATATATTTTCACACAACTTGATGACGTATTACACATAGCGTATTCCGGAACAATTTTGTAAATAAAATAAATATTATAAATCTCTCCCGGATCACATAACGACGACGTGCATTACTGTGTAGTGTGTATTCAGGTAATTGTATGTTCCGCTTCACATCCTCGGACACAAAAAAGAGTTTATTCGTTTACTTCACATAAAACTATTGTTTTATGGGGTCCGGGTCATTTCGTCCCCATACCATTTCGTACCATGTTTGGTCAATTCGTACCCATAGGCGCATATTTTCTGGTAATTTCGTAAATATAGGTACGAATCGACCATACTGTTTGGTCATTTTCTTGTTTAATTTTTTATATATTCACTTATATATTTGGGCATATATTTGCATATTTTATATTTGTTTGGATGAAAAAGCTGGGTCATAATTTGAGGTAAAATAAAATGAATGCTATAATTTAATCCTTTCACCCCTAAGTAACTGGAAATTGGAATGGACTCGTCCATTTATGAAAAGGAGATATTTTTGTTGTCAAAAAATAAGAAAATTATTTGCAAAAAGTGCAGATCCTGATTAGACGGCTCATAACGAGCCGGCTCATCTGGATCTACACTATTTGGCAATACCACTATACAGGTGGTGTTGAAAGGGTTAAATAGATGTTAGTTGGCCAACTAACAGAGAATTAGCATTAGCAATCTACTCATATCGTGATGTACATATGTAGCTGTGACTGGAGAAATGGGGCTTAGTTGATTTGTGGCCAGTGTAGCCCCTGATCAAATAGAACACTCGTGTAGCCTGACAGCGATCTATATTACATGCTACCCAGTGATGTACCGTATTTCTGGTAGCATTTATTTCCTCCTAGACATTAGTGAAACGTCATTGTCAATTTTGACGTTATAAGCTGGTATAAGAGCAAATTTCTTATTTTTCGAAAAGCATGTAATATACACTACCATTTTGAAATACCAGCTTTATTTCCCTTGATATCTGTAAATCAGACAAAGAAACTTGTGCTCCGCACTCGCTCGTTTCTTTATTGGACTTCCAGATGTCTCGGGATATAACTCCGGTATTTCAAAATGGTAGTTGAATAAACTTTATATATTGCTTGTTCAGTTGTTAGACGCCCGACGGGCGTTCATTAATAAAATGACTAACAGTCCAGATCCTGATCAGACTGTGCGGATGCACAGGCTGATCTGGATATACACTGGTCGCATTTCTCCAGTCACAGCCACATATATGTTTGAAAGAAAAAAGTATTTGGGGCTATTTACTTGTATTATCAGATATTTTTATGCATATCTGTTGATGTAATTGTATTATATTGTTTGTTGTTCATTAATTGGCAATTAACCTGAGGTACAAAATAGCGATTCCCGGCGATGGAACAGGACCCACCACTTTTTTCTAACTTTCATAGGATTTATATACCGGTACATGTATAGGTCATTCAAGTGACCATGACCTACTATTTTTGTCTCACCCACGATAGTGGAAAGTGAAACATAGAAATCGCATATCAGTTGACGTCGTCATCAACAATTTTGGACATAGGTCCATTGTAGCTCCAAATAGTCGAATGTTCGCCAAACTTCATCAGTAGCTTCCTTACACTGATAGAAACCATCCTGGGTCCTTTGGGTGACATTGACCTACTTTTCTCAAAATATAGGTAACTCACGTCAAAACTTGGACAAAACAATTTCGCATATATCCTGATACGTTTGTTGGATGTATGCCAAACTTCATCAAGATTTTTTGTCTCGCTCATGCTAGATTGCGGTAAAATTTAAAATTAGTAGCCGAAATTAACTGCCACAGTAAAAAAACTAAAATAAACATTACTATTTTATATTAGCTCCACTATTTGTAAGAGTACAATTTCAAATAATTTCTGACATATAAGTAGCCAAAATGGCCATTTGAATGATTTCTGAAATATTTGTAGCTACATGGTCATTTGAGTAACCAAATTGCGACCAGTAGCGTCATCCTAGCTCATGATACTGGAAAGTGAGACATAGCGGTGACAATTCTGGTGTCGTCCTCATAAACAATTTTGGACAAAGTCCAAATTTCGCATATCTCTTGATCCGTAAGGCGAATCAATACCAAACTTCATCAACAGCTTCCTCACATTGATAGCTATCCATCCAGTGTGATAACCTTAACCGTGACCATAATTTCATCTATAGCAGAGTATTTCGACTGACCTTGACCATGGTCACCTTCGTATCAACAACTTTTGACATAAAAACATATGTTGGTGTTTTTTTCTCTCAGGAAAACAGCAATGTATCAAGATTGGACTCGAACTGGGCCATGTGGACATCGGACTGTCCACTGCGCAAGATCTGGATCGATCGATATCAACCGGCAGGGAGGGTGGAGAAGAGAAGACAACATGTACACAAGACCAATGGCCAGATAGAGAGAACAGCCGACGAACAATTACTTTACGACCAATGTTTACAGACTTTGTATAGTTATATTGGCTACCAGTATAAATGTGAATATGTCCTGTTTGTTATATAGTTTGTCACAGGTACCTGCTATTGGGATGGGGTGCACTGAATCAGATAGGAAAACCCCTTCAATTCAGACCATACTGTTTTTATTTTTTACATTCGCGATTTTGACGCAATTAAGCACAGGTATCCCGGAAAATTGAACAGCAACACCTGCCAATGTCCCCTGGAAATAAGGGAAATAAGGACTGAAGGGGTGCACTCCGATATGCCCCGAAATCGTTAGAAAAATGCAGTTGATAGCCACGAAAAGAGATACATAAAAACGCATGGAATAATACTGCATATTCACCAATCAGTCGGGAAAACTGGAATTTTAAACCCTAGTGCACCCCTTCTTTCCTTAATTCCAGCCAAATGTACATGTTGATTATTTCGAAATAACTATAAATGGCCGAATCTACGGAGACTAGAACACCGTTAGGTGTTGCTAATCAATTTTCCGGGGTATCTGCACTTAATTGCGTTAAAATTTTCTTACCTGATTCGGTGCATCCCATCCAAATAGCAGATGCCTGTGACGTACTATACCCACCGTGTAACAGTATGATAGACATTCCATTGTTAAATAACATAGGTTGGTGCTACTCAAACAGTGATTTGGCTACTCATATTTCATAAATGGCTTGATTGGCTACTGAAAGGCACAGGTACGGACCGAGGTCTATAAATACAGTAAACATGCCTAAAACCTATAAGTGTTATAGAGGGAGTAACCAATTTATTTTAGCTTATTTGTTTTCGTTTATGGATGGTTTTAGGCATATTTAATGTATTTATAGACCTTCGTCCGTTACTTCAACCTGTGCAGAAAGGTTATGATTGTAAAAAGTAGTTTTGCAGATATTGGAGCTACTGGTAATGTAAAATTTTGTTCAAGGTAACCGTAAATTTCTGCTATTTAAATTTCATAACCTAGAGTTATAACAAACAGTGTAGACTCCGATCAGACTGCTCGACTGCGACTGGTGATCTAGGTCTACATCTATCACACGGTCTGGAGATCCATTTTCTCAGTACATGTCATCTCAAAAACTATTCATTTTTCAGCATTATACTGATGACAACCAGTATACTTAAATACATGTAGATATACATGTACATGAATATAAGGAGACACAAAATATAACAGTTGCTGCTGCTTTTATTTTCCTCATTTAAATGATCGTACATGTTGAGCCTACACGCTGTAGCACATATGCTAACTCTCTTACATTAAAGGTACTGTGTCTCGGATATCCAATATGTGTTTTTTCTCATAAAAAGACATATATCTATCAATTACACCATTTTATTTGATCACATTCCTACAAGTACGTGTGTTTTATTTAACTACACATAGCAGTAAGGAAAAATATGAAATTTCTTTACTTTTTGTTGCGAAAGGATCATACTATGCCACACTTTGTTATATAGAAAATAAATTAGTACCCATTGATTGTAAATATGTTTATAATACTAAACATTTAACTAGACATTATGTTTGTAAAACATGAATATGCCCCTGTGGACTTTAAATGGAGAAACTCTTACAGGCTTTTTGATGTAAAAGTACACGGACGGACGTACGGACGGAACATCAAGATTAACACAATATGCATAGGGGGCATAACTAGCGTTGCAAATGCCAGTTCTGGCCTACCACGATAGTGGAGGGCACATGTGTTACCCTTGTCCGTCCGTCCCCAACCTTGTAACTCGTAAAACATTTAAACCGTAATAGCTACAGACCTGACACTTGGTATGTAGCTTTCTTATGAGTTGATGCACAAAGTTTATTTGAATTTCGATTCTTTCGATCCCCAGGTCATGGATTATCTCCCCCATGTTCGACTTAGAATTTGTATGTGGGGCATCCGTGTTCAATGAACATATTTTCTAGTTATTTTTATGTATTATACACTTATTATTTGTACAATGTATACATATCAAATTTTTACAGGCGCCTTGTACATTTAATTCGGTACCAGAAACTCCCATAGGAAAATCTTTTTTTCGCAATAAAATCAATATTTGATGGAATTTCATCAAACAAAACTTTTTTTGGAGGGTGACTTATTTGTTATGATGATTAAATTAACTGGTCACTGCCCCCTTAATATTAATATTTGTGGAGGTAACTCTTGGTCTCCTCCCGACCAGTCCATGAGGAGTTAGCGTTCCTAGATTATCTTGGCTTCGGTGATGACATTTATGACAAATCTAGCTACTAATCAGCTAGCGCACTCCTGCAGAATCTATACTGTTTGTTAGAAGCAATACAGGTGTTTCACTGACTAAATGACGAACAGTACAGACCCTGATCAGACTGCACTGATGTGTAAACTGATCTGGGTGTGTACTGTTCGCAATTGCCATAAGCGCCATACCTCCAGTGGTAGAAGCATACACAGTATCACTGAAATGCGCCATGGGACTTTGGGGGCGAAATGGGAGTACTGGGGATTGCGGGGCCATATCCCCATTACGCCCATTTCTCCGTAATTTCCATTGCACACTAGTCAGACCGTATTTTGGAATTTTAAAATGCACATTATCACCGTTTTCACTGGGCTGGTCATGTGGGTGATGGGTTGGTGAGCAATGCAAAGTTACAATAGCTATTCTGATGTCTGATATTAAAGGTACATGCCCACTCAACAAGCACAAAATGTTCTTTACAGTATTTAAATAAGTGTATAATTGTGTCACTATTCCACCAGTTCTAAAAAATACAAGTGCCCGGAAACAGATATAATAATTTAGTAATATTTATTTTACTGATAGTGACGCGCGTTGGTATCAGGCTATTTTCATATGCAAATGAGGCACGATATTTTTACTTATTTATACTAATGAAATGCGTCATATGAAACAATAATATTTTCGACAGATTATAAAGTTTGATCATTGCACATCAAAAATAGATACAGAGAATAAATAGTAATGTCCGTTAACATTTTAAGGAAACACGGTTATCGCTCCTGATAGCAGCGTAAAAATTTACGTCTAAAATAAAATGTATAATAATGCCAATCAATATGTGGGGTAATGGTGAATGAATGTTTATTTTGCCAGAAAATGTCATACGTACAGAATATCCATCACTATATTATAACCTACTGCGTGGGCATGTACCTTTAAAGGACAGAAAATAATGACACAGCTGGAAAAACATAATTTAATTATAGATCTGTTTACTAAATTGAAAAAAATAACCAGCGATGTGAACTAATTTAAAAACGTAAATACACGAGTAGATCTATCAAGGTTGTTCAAGGTTGTTCACGTAAATACACGAGTAGATATATCAAGGTTGTTCAAGGTTGTTCACGTAAATACACGAGTAGATATATCAAGGTTGTTCAAGGTTGTTCACGTGAATACACGAGTAGATCTATAAAGGTTGTTCAAGGTTGTTCACGTAAATACACGAGTAGATATATCAAGGTTGTTCAAGGTTGTTTAAGTAAATACACGAGTAGATCTATCAAGGTTGTTCAAGGTTGTTCACGTAAATACACGAGTAGATATATCAAGGTTGTTCAAGGTTGTTCACGTAAATACACGAGTAGATATATCAAGGTTGTTCAAGGTTGTTCACGTAAATACACGAGTAGATATATCAAGGTTGTTCAAGGTTGTTCTTTTTTACATGTGGCATCCTCCGATTATTTCACAACGCAACATACTTTTATTTTTTGCCCTACTTTCTCGAACAATGAACTTGAAATCACAGCATTTCATCTCAAATAATCGCATATTGCGACGCTTTCGTCAATATCTATTAAATTAATCATTAAATGTTGCAATACTTGCAAAGCTATACTTAGAACCAGAGGTTCTGCCTTATTGACGTAATTTCCTCTGACGCGCATCATGTCACCGCGTGTATATGATCGATTCTTTGTAAAACCGCCAATCATGTAATAGTATCAGGATTTGCAAGCGTGTAGGGGCGGCGCTCCGTTCAAACGTAACATGAGCACGCGATGGGGCGTGGCAAGCAATACGTTTCCCTCACTGATACGTGCCCAGCGAGTAGCAACGAGTTTCACTGTTTCTGATGATATGTATTTGAAGCTAAAGCAAACGTTTTGGAATTTGACCAATCTAGATTGTGCGATTGGCTGATAATATATGAGCCGCGCCGTGCGAAAACCGGGCTTAATGACAACATTTTCAGTTTTTACTTTTTCGCGTATTCTGAATTGTACATCTCTTAAAAGCCATATGCCGCAACAATTATCAATGTATCCCAATTATATTTTATTTTAGAAGTATTTGTATGACGTGTTAAATCTTATTTGACGTTTTAGATCAATGACGTCGAAATTACGACGTGTTTATCAACGGCGTATACAAGGTGTGTTGATTAAATGCCAGGACAAGTCCTACCAAATTTGGATATCTCGTATAAGTTAGTATTAGCTAGCGCTCGCTACGAAATGAATGTATTCAAAATTCAATATGTGAACTAAACTATGACATATTTCGCAAATTTCCCTCACGGATACATGTATGTGCCTGGCGAGTAGCAACGAATTTCACTGTTGCTGATGATATGTATTTGAAGCTAAAGCAAACGTTTTGGAATTTGACCAGTGAAAATTGTGCGATTGGCTGATAATATATGAGCCGCGCCGTGCGAAAACCGGGCTTAATGACAACATTTTCAGTTATTGCTTTTTCGCGTATTCTGAATTGTACATCTTTTAAAAGCCATATGCCGCAACAATTATCAATGTATCCCAATTATTTTTTATTTTAGAAGTATTTTTATGACGCGTGCTAAAAACTTATTTGACGTTTTAGATCAATGACGTCGAAATTACGACGTATTTATCAACGGCGTATACAAGGGGTGTTGATAAAATACCAGGACAAGTCCTACCAAATTTAGATATCTCGTAGCCTGGCCAAGTGTCTCCCATTAGACCGAGACAAAGTATGAAAATACTGTGTATGGCTCGTGTTACAGTTGCTAATGTAACGTCATGTTTTGGATTGAGGCCCAACTAACGTAATTTCGTATGAATAATTTTCAAATAAGGCAGAGTGAGAAGTGTTGGCGTTTCCCTGTTGTTTGTTGCTGTTTGAAATAATTTTGGGGAATAATAGCGACATTATTTAACATTTCGTATGCGACGACATATTTTAAAAATCTGACATCATGACCGGAAATGACGTAGATTAACGACTGCCAGCTGTGTCTAAGAGAATATGCCGGAAAAACCAAGAGATTATATTAAAGTTTGTATTTTAACACAAAACACGAGATATTGATGATGAGAGAAAGTCCATCATCGGGATGACAATATACGAACGATTATGATACAGTCGCATAGACAATGGACATGAAGGCGCGAAAGGCTAGGCCAGACATGGACGTCCAAAAGTGACGTCGTCAGACGTTGTGACGCAAAGTAAAAGTCCTGGTCGACTGACCACTTTTCATGAAATGCCAGATCGGTTGAACTCATTTTGTGATGAATAAGATTTAAATATGAGAATCCCGATGATGGTGAACATGTAGCCAGGCGAGTTACCAATTTCTCTCGAGTTTTAGGATAGTTGAAGTGACAACTGTACATTTGTCCAATTGAGTGGTTACAGTGGATGAATCTATTATCAAATATCGTCAATTGAGGCATTATTCAATCCTCCATATTCGCCCTATCTTGCCCTATGTGATTTCATTTTGTAATACCGTACACGGACAGCCGCATAAAGGGAATCCACTTCGACAACGTCAGCAGTCAATAATGTTACTGCTGGTATTTCAGGTGGTATGTTTGAACAAAGTTGAATTGCATTGCCTGACTTAGCTGTCGGAAGTGCATGTAGTATAAAAAAAGATTTTATATCAGAAGTAAATTTACACACTGATATCAGGGGCGATAACCGTGTTTCCTTAAACTGTTAACGGACATTACTATTTATTTTCTGTATTTATTTTTCGATGTGCAATGATCATACCTTATATTCTGTCATAAATATTAGTTATTCAGGTGACGCATTTAATTAGTATAAATAATTAAAAAATGTCATGCCTCCTTTGCATATGAAAATAGCCTGATACCACCACGCGTCACTATCAGTAAAATAAATATTACTAAATGATTATATCTGTACAGCGGGCACTCGTAAGTTTTAGAACTGGTGGATTAGTGACACAATTATACACTTACACTTATCATTCGCTAAGTACTGGCTAGAATTGTTCAAAAGTCTCAATTTACCAAGATAATAGATGGTAATATCGTTGACATACACTAGGTTACTCATATTTAAGATTATTTAGGAATCAAAGTGCAGTGTAAGCGAAGACTTCGCTGATATGTAGCCAGTTAAATTATGCGTTCACCATTTTGAATTCATAAGGACAACCAACCAACCAACCAACCAACCAACCAACCAACCAACCAACCATCTTATGCGGAAGCCGACCCACGCTCGTGTATTATTTCCCGCTATTAAAAATGTACGATGGAATATCCTGTATAACATATATGTGAACAATGCCTCGTTACTGTGTCCTATACTGTATACGTTATAGGAGTCCGTTGTCCTGGCTTTTATGTGTGATAGGCTACATTATATCATATGTTCTACTTCTCATTGTCAGTTCTTTGTCAAATGCCAGAAGAGGTAAAACTGGCTGGTGGCTGGCACACACAAAGATGGCAGACATGGCCACTCCATAGGCCGTATAGTGGTCACTTATTATGTCATACATATATTCCATCCCATTTAGGAAGCAATTATGTTTGAAGTATATGGTGATCAGTAGCCTATTTCACCAACATTGCAAAGTATTCTTTTCTAGCATAGTATTCTTTGAGGGAGAAATTGACATTTTCTAATTGACAACGATGTCAAAACGATGTCCAAAACGATGCGTTGAAGGAAACGACAGTCGTTTACATAGTTCAAATCCGGGTATTGAAACGAAAATATCGTTTTCATGTACAAAACACAAACACACGATAATCGTGTCTATGCATATCGTTGTACGAGAGGCGCAACAGGGTCATTTCATGCTATGCTTGCTGTCAAAGATTAACTACAATTTCCCCCAAGTATGGACCCCCTTCAACATTTCTGAGGTGACGAACACTCGGGAAAATTCAAACAGTGGCTATAATAACAGAAAAATCAAAATGGCCGCCAGTTCCACACTAAATGTCTCAGTAAGCATAGTTACAACTCACATGTAGGTAACAAAACGATTGAAATCACTTCGTTTTCCATTCGTTTTCCATTCGTTTTCGTTTGGGAACAATCAACAAATCTTCGCTGAAGTCATACCTCATATAGACCAACAATTCATGTCACTATAATTCCAGCACAAACATATTTACACAATTCCCTAACATTTGATTGGCCCGTAGCAAGTCTCTGTCCAAAATATATATCCCAGTAAACTCCCACGCCGAACTACTTTCCGTAACCGTGAGGCGCAGTTAAAATAATTATTAAGAAAACTGAAAATAAACACATTTTCTTGATCAATTTATTTCAAATGCTGGAATTATAAGGAATGAATGGCCTTCGTCCAGTATTCCCGCGACTTTTCCAAGTTTATACCCCAATAAATTCCACAAAAAGGCCATTCATTCCTATAATATTGTTGTTTAATTTTTATTATTTATCTTATTTATATAAACACTCGACAACCCATTTACCCATGCATACATCATTAACAAGAATATTACATAATGCAATATAGATTTCACGTCGAAATAGGCTTCGGATTCCTGACGAATTCCCATCCAACTACATGTAGATGATACTGCATATAAAGAAAAGAAGGTTAGTGCCGTGAATGGGTAAAATATCTGGCAAGGCTTAGGAAACGAGATGGGCGAGGATCTGCCGAGTACATCCCGTTTCATTGCCGCACCAGATATTTTCCCATTCACGGCACTGACCTAGTATTCTATTTATCCCGCCAACACCTACAAATAGCTGTAAAATGCAATACAAATAACCGCAGCCACCTCCGCACATATTAATTTTGGGTGTGGCCGAGTGACTGCATATATGTGTGTGATGGGGATTATGGGTTGTGCAACCAGTGTAGCGCCAGATCAGCCGGCGCATCCGCGCAGTCTGATCAGGCACTACACTGTTTGTCATCCATTCAATAATCTGTCCGGCTTCTAACAAACAATACAGTCTATATCAGCCAGCAGGCATGTACTAGAAGATCAGGCACTACACTGTTTGCCATCCATTCAATAATCTGTCCGGTTTCTAACAAACACTACAGTCTGTATCAGCCAGCAGGCATGTACTAGAAGATCAGGCACTACACTGTTTGCCATCTATTCAATAATCTGTCCGGCTTCTAACAAACACTACAGTCTGTATCAGCCAGCAGGCATGTACTAGAAGATCAGGCACTACACTGTTTGCCATCCATTCAATAATCTGTCCGGCTTCTAACAAACAATAAAGTCTGTATCAGCGAGCAGGCATGTACTAGAAGATCAGGCACTACACTGTTTGCCATCCATTCAATAATCTGTCCGGCTTCTAACAAACAATACAGTCTGTATCAGCCAGCAGGCATGTACTAGAAGATCAGGTACTACACTGTTTGCCATCCATTCAATAATCTGTCCGGCTTCTAACAAACAATACAGTCTGTATCAGCCAGCAGGCATGTACTTGAAGATCAGGATCCATACTGACCAATAATGTCATAAGCCCCATTTCTCCTGTCACGGCCACATATACGATAGGACGGTGTGGGAGGTCTTTATTTCAACGTATCGAAATAAGCAAAACTGTGGTGCACAGACAGACGGACGGACACCGGTTATCTGTACATCCGTATAATCGCTTGTGCATTTTTGTGGCTGTGACTGGTGAAATTGGGTTTATGGAAGTGTATCTCCAGATCAAATCTCTTATTCCTGTAACAATATAACGATCTATATTGCTTGTTAGAAGCGTGTTTCATTGATGGAATGGCTAACACGGCAGATCCTGATCATACTGATCTAAACTGGTCACACAGATCATAATCCCCATTTCTCCAGTCACAGTCACGTATACGTAGAAAGGTAGATATGATAGTTATGACTGTGATGAAATGTGGCTTATTATATTTATTTCCAACCACACTGTGTGCGTCGGTTCACCGGATACAAACTGACGAATATTAGTCAAGCCCGATATAATTATGACGTACATGTATGTGAAAGTTACACAGGCATTCACCAATCTGTATATAAAATTGAGGTTACATATCGTGGGAACGAATTGTTAATTCGAGGGAACGAATTGTTAAATTCAGGGAACGAATTGTCATTTCGTGGGGACAAATTGTTAATTCCAGGGAACGATTTGCTAATTCGAGGGAACGAATTGTTAAATTGAGGGAAAAAATTGTTATTTCGTGGGAACGAATTAATAAAAATAAAAAACGTATGTCCCCTGCGGGGCTCCGTACAATGTACCACGCACAAATGATACAATATTTCACAATCGGTGTTTGGTGTCTGCCATATATGTGGCTGTGACTGGAGAAATGGGGCTTATGGGCTTTGCGACCAGTGTAGATCCAGATCCGCCTGTGTGTGCATCCGCACAATTTGATCAGGATATGCACTGTTCGCTATTCCAACAATGAAATACCCGACATGCATCTAACCAGTAATGTATATCGTAATCAGGCTACAGGAGCGTGGTAGTTGATCAGGTGCTACACTGGTCACAAATCCATGATGAAGCCCCACAAACCGCCAGTTACCGCCACGTATTTGCGTACATGAGAAAACACGGAATGTCACTCGCGGAACGAGTGTAGTCTCTGATTTGTTTATGGTGTTTCGGGTAAAACGTATATTTTAAGTTTTAATATTGCCGTTTGAATCTAGTAGCGGACGAGACAATACGAGACGACGCGAGATCACGTGACGTTGGTGTCGTGTTTGGCTTCCGATTCTCGAGACTCTCAATACCATTCTAGCCCATTGACCATATAAATTATTCACACATTTATAGTGTAACATTCCAGTTAAAACAATTGCATATGGACATATATCAATTATCATTATATGATAAATGTTTTGAAAGTATGTTCTGAAATCGCAACTATATAGCAAAAGGAATATAAAAATACGACATTTTGGTAATGTATGTTAACTGTCGTCTGCTGTCGCTTTATATTTTTCCCTGTTTCTCAATAAAAACATGGTTTGACAGCACTTTATTATGCGTGTTTATGCATGCACATGCAGATATACTCGTGTTA
>CM055280.1:12509090-12633234 GCA_029237695.1 Conchocele bisecta | reverse complement strand
TACTCGTGTTATGTGATAAACGCAGTCATCCCATGGTGTCACAAAACTGCTGCGCCCCAATCGACACAGTTCACAGGATCGGTATTAACTGCGATGCCATGCTACAACATGTTTGTGACACGGGACTCGTGTGGATATATGAATCTTGGTTAAAACAATCAGAGGCAACGACAACCGCTGTTGGCTTATTTCTAGCGTCCCGCATTGTATAGCTACCGCTAATCGGGACAGTGCAAATAAATCATTACATGTTTTATTCACCTGTCTAAAAATGTGTTAAAATATATTTAAATAAACCAGAAACGAGTGTCTATGTACAAAGGCATCTTAATACGAAAATACTTAAACAATCAATATCATCTCAAATCAGATTAGAAATGAACTGATTAGCAGTAGATATACAACCGAGCTTGAGAAGGAAATAAACGGTATGTACATTTACATTTGTTTTACATTTTTTCTCCATATTTATGTAGGTATTAGAATTTGTTCTTTTCAAGTGTTGATTTTTCTGCTTTCACTTACAGTTTTAAAGCTTTTCTCCATACCGAATTACAACAAAACAGAGAACATGTATAGATAATGTCACCGTGAATACATCTAAAATGGAAAAGCCTCTTTAAAGCGGGAACGCTAAACCGTTCAAAACTTGGCTATAAATTTATTTTCTATAATGATTGAGACACAGCGAAACACAACGCATTTCATATGGGCATATATCAGCTGAGGAACACCGCTTGTCAATTTAAATAATTTAAATATTGACCGATATTAATAAGAGTAAAGCACCAGGAATTCGTATAATATAGGTATGCATGGGGAGTGGCCGTGGCCGGGAAAGTATCGAGACTTCAGGGCTCCAGATAAGCTTTGTGTCTAAAAAGTATAGTACCCCCTGATTTCCAATTAAATGCGTATTTTATTTTTACAAATGTATTATTGATTTTCTTCATTTATAGTCTACAGTTTAAAATGTACTTAGTTGGGGTACGTTGGGTTGCAAAAAGCAAACAGTAAATTTTCAACTTTATTACAGTATTTACACTACTCAATTTGAATTGAATATTTTGTACTCCCACTGTTGATACTCAATTTGAATTGAATTGAGTATTATTTTGTACTCCCACTGTTGAATAAATCAATTTGAATTGAATTGAGTATTTTGTACTCCCACTGTTGATAATCAATTTGAATTGAATTGAGTATTTTGTACTCCCACTGTTGATAATCAATTTGAATTGAATTGAGTATTTTGTACTCCCACTGTTGATAATCAATTTGAATTGAGTATTTTGTACTCCCACTGTTGATAATCAATTTGAATTGAGTATTTTGTACTCGCACTGTTGATACTCAATTTGAATTGAATTGAGTATTTTGTACTCCCACTGTTGATAATCAATTTGAATTGAATTGAGTATTTTGTACTCCCACTGTTGATAATCAATTTGAATTGAATTGAGTATTTTGTACTCCCACTGTTGATAATCAATTTGAATTGAGTATTTTGTACTCCCACTGTTGATAATCAATTTGAATTGAGTATTTTGTACTCGCACTGTTGATACTCAATTTGAATTGAATTGAGTATTTTGTACTCCCATCTGTTGATAATCAATTTGAATTGAATTGAGTAATTTTGTACTCCAACTGTTAATACTCAATTTGAATTGAATAATTGAGTATTTTGTACTCCACTGTTGATAATCAATTTGAATTGAGTTATTTTTGTACTCCCACTGTTGATAATCAATTTGAATTGAGTATTTTGTACTCGCACTGTTGATACTCAATTTGAATTGAGTATTTTGTACTCCCACTGTTGATAATCAATTTGAATTGAGTATTTTGTACTCCCACTGTTGATAATCAATTTGAATTGAGTATTTTGTACTCCCACTGTTAATACTCAATTTGAATTGAATTGAGTATTTTTTTTGTTACTCCCACTGTTTGATAATCAATTGAATTGAGTATTTTGTACTCCCACTGTTGATAATCAATTTGAATTGAGTATTTTGTACTCGCACTGTTGATACTCAATTTGAATTGAGTATGTTGTACTCCCACTGTTGATACTCAATTTGAATTGAATTGAGTATTTTGTACTCCCACTGTTGATAATCAATTTGAATTGAGTATTTTGTACTCCCACTGTTGATACTCAATTTGAATTGAGTATTTCGTACTCCCACTGTTGATAATCAATGGGTATTCAGCTAAAATAAGTGCGTAAACTACTTAATACGCACCTTATCTGGAGCTCTGTGGACTTTGACTATATTAAAATCAGTCTAATTCACGCATGTCGCCTATTGGAATTAATTTTCTGTTTATTTTTAAAGGCGAAAATCGCAAAACGGCGAGCATCACTAAATGTCGAAAGGATAAAAATGGCGAAAATGAACGAATATAGAAATTTTGAGTTTTCGCGATTTCGCCTTTTCCAAAGTCAACTTGAAAGTCACAACGCGTCACTCTCGAAATAGCAATTGACACAATTAACCGCCATAGTGTTCTCAATGTTACACAGCCGACTGCGTTAATCTTGCCCAGATGTCAACGTTTCTGAACACCTACTGACAATTTCAACTCGCAATCAAGCAGTTTGATTGGCTGAGCCTGAACTGTGCCACAGCTCAGGCTCAGCCGACCAAGCTGCTTGATTGCAAGCACAATATTCAAGTATTTTGAAATAAAACGATTGACAAATATTGGCAAGATTAACGCGGGCAGCAGTGTATGTCGCATGTACTTGACTCAAAGCCAGATTGTGCTGATAGTAGCGGAGTCTATCAACACGGTAACCGTATCTCTACCGTTACCGGGCAGGGCCATATAGACCAATAATGCATCAATTCATATCACACAATAGAAGATTTCAACATATGTTAAAGGCCCACTCGGATGCAATTGTGTTTCATATGCACAGTATAGTCATTAGCTACAATAATTCGCCTCCGATATGTTATATACGGCTACAATTTGACTCAATCAAAATGGGAGCAACCGAAGTGTATACACAAACCTGTTTATGTTATGTCGAAATTTAGTAAACTGTATTTTATACCTTTAAACAAATAATCTTTGATGTAGAACTAGTAAATTGCCAAACATGATAGAACAGGGAAACCATTTTCCCATGTAATGGAAACTATCTTTTCTCTAGTTGTTGTATTTTTTCTTTGAAATGTGTATTTCTTTATACAGGATCAATGTATGAAATTAATCAAGACAGAATGTTAAAAATAAAACTAATATAAACAATGGGCTCCGCGGAGCAAGATGTCCCGCCTGCCGCAGTATGATAGTACATGTACATAAGGAGCTTGTAATAACCTTGGGGTTAGTGAGCACCATGGGCTTTCTGTAGAATGATGCGAGATGTTGTTAAAAATACACCTATGAAATATTAAAGCATTCCATTGAGGGAAAGACAAGTTATATAATGAAATGTAAAGTTTTCGAAACTAAACATTTTCTAAGTCCTTGACCTTGGGGTTAGCTGGCACCATACGCTTTCTGTACAATGATGCAGAATGATGTTACAAATGCACCTATGAAATATTAAAGCATTCCATCAATGGAAACAGAAGTTATTGCAGATTAACCCAACTGTTAATTTTTGTGATCGACAGACGGACAGACGGACGAACAGACAACATTGGCATCCCTATATCTCCTTTTCGCTACACGAGAGGATACTAAACTGAAACCAAAACACTTATTTTCCAACAAACACAGCTAAACACAAACAAGAATGCCGCCAACGACATGTATCTCCTGGCACCGATGCTAAATTTCTATACTATACATTTTTGAAGTCAGTGACCTTGACCTTGTTCTCACAAATGCATGTATGACATATTAAAACATTCCATTAAGGGAAACAGAAGTTACAATAAATTAACCCAGGCGTTAAGTTTTCAAAACTGTGCATTTTCTAAGCCCGTGACCTTGACCTTGGGGTTAGCGGGCACCATGATCTTTCTGTAGAATTATGTGGGATGTTGTTTCAAATGCATGTATGGAATATTAAAGCATTCCATTGAGGGAAACAGAAGTTACAACGAATTAACATGAGCGTTAAGTTTTAGAAACAGAGCATAAACGCAAAAACTTAACGTTGAATGCATGTGAAAAGTAGATCAATGAACCATGACAACGAGGTCAATGTCCCAGCCTACCGCACTTAGCAGACAATTATGACTAGTCATGATATCATATAATGGCAATAGTTTACATTGGTGATTTCCTGTATTTTATCAGTTGTTAATATTACCCAAATGTGTTACAATTAGTGCTGGTATGTAGTTTCATGACACATTGTGTGCCTATGACAGTGATAGTGTGATGAAGTAACTAAATACGTTCTGATTCTGTTTAATCCAATGGGTATTTGTTTAATGGCTTAAAACACAGGAACAAAATAACTACTTTTGGCCGTTTTTATGTGGTGTCAGATGTTTATGCCAAGCAAATAGATAACTTAACCCAGGTAATGGTATTGAATGTTAATTCCCGCCCCGTCATCTTTACCCCTGCTCGGAATGTTGGATACATGATAACACAATAACAATGGCCATTTAATAATTAGATAATGCAATAATCGTTACTCACACGATGTTATATGAGTTCAAAAATATATGGCTTGCACAATGGTGTCATGTTGTCGCGATCACATGACGGACCCGCCAGAATATCACATATTGAAAGCACCAGTTGTCAAAACATGATCGTCCATATATATTCACGTTTTATGTGTACATGTATGTGTATCCTACATAATTGTCAATCATGTTTCACAGAGATGCAGACATATGCAGTCCAGGCATGCATTGTTAGATACACATGCATATCAGCATGGATATATATATATATAAATATCCATGGTAGTATATGCCAGTGTGTTAAGTCTATATATGGATATGTTAGTACACGCATGTCAATGTCCCTTGTCACAGCTGACGTTTTGCCCGTTCACAAACAGTGTCAGCTGTTCTGAACATGAACACTGCACTGTCACTACTATAATAAAATGTGTGAAAACATGGATTTGACTAAACGAGCATCTGTATAATATACATATAAGGCTAACTCCAGCACGAGGATAAATATGCAAGTTCTGCATGGACAATATGTATACATGGTAACCTTCTTATGCACATGATCTGCTTGACTAAACAAAACTAATGAGCAATCGCTGTAACATAAGGTGGTCTTCCATTACATATTAGGTTGATGACACATGGTGTTTAGCCATAAATCTGAGGAAGCTATTGATGCAGCTTGAAAAAGATCCATGACTAACATATTAGGAGATATCTGAATGCAAAGAGCTTTCGCCGAAATTGTGACAACTCGGTCTAACATTCCACATACAATTACGTACATATGCCAAAGGATTACATACAGATGTAATGTTTGGAACATAAGTAATACGTAAGCGGGTAAACAATGCTTCTTAAGTTTAGTAGTCTCGAAACGAAATTAAAAAAGTGAAATGATTTCTAAGTAGAAGCTGTAAACAACTCACACGGCATCCCACTCAACAATATATATATGTGATTGTTATGGAAATTACAACTAATTAAATCAAATGCAAAATATTAAGAGTAACACAATAGACTGAAATGAAAAAAAGATATTAACAAAAGTGCTAAGGATATAAACAACGAAAACGAACATGACAATATAAAGTAGAATGTGTTACATATGATGTGGAATGTATTTCTTTATTTGTTTAACGGCCTGGCAAAAGCTAAGGTACTTTTAGCGTTATTTAACTCTCACATATCAGAAAGACACAATTATATCTGAGAGCCATATCAGAGATTTTGGGAATTCCGCAAGGATAAACCCTATTGTTAAATTACCCTTCACATGTTCCCAACTAACCACCTGCAAAACTGGCAGTGCATCCAGTATTCAATTGGAAAGTTTCACATGAAATGCTATAAACCACACTCCCATACAATCCGTACCGGTGAAATACAGAATTCAATCCAGTTAAACCAGCCTAAAGTGACACATGGCTGTTGATGGGCCGTTAAACACCATTAAATATATGATTTTACTGTTTTAGTGTTAGTTTAGTTTACCTATGGACCAATTGTAAGAAATATGGAATAATGAAAATGTTCGTGACACCCATTATTCACCAATTTGTAAAAGTGGATTGATGTGAAAATGTATACCAGCCTAACATTACATCTCAATAACAAGACACTATCATATTATCCTTTTATAAAACATGCCATATGCAATTTAAATTCCATCAATGATAAGTAGTGGGGAACGTACGGCAGTGCTTTACATGAAACAGAACACTATAAATGTCCGACAACAAAGCAATGTATATGATTAACAATATAGACCACCAATCAGATATTGCTTGTTACAAGACGTCATCCATATAAATAAATACACATTAGTATTGGCCAACACATTGGTAGTCACAAGAATGAAATGGAATGGTGCTTAACGGCCCATCAACACAAAATAGTATCATTTAGGGTCAAGGTAGTCACAAGAACATGAATATCATTGTGTGTAGGCTATACTAATGTATCGCATACTGTGTCATGTGGAAAAGTCACTTTCTACTAGTATCATTTTCTGCCTGTTTTCATAAATAATAATTATTTAAATTACGGGCACCCAATTGGAACACGTCAAAGTATGCTAAATATGGCGGCCATCTTGAATTTTAAAATCACAAGCATACGTGATATTGCATACACATGTGGCTTATATATTTCTTCCCATCAATATCGTACATTACCAGACCCATTTCTAATCCAAACCATCGCTATTCTCTTACTGATAACATTGTTGGATTACAACGGTGGCCCTTTTTAAATACACAACAGCACTTCAATTTCATTACGTCACATAATGATAAAAGTTCAAATGACAAGTTTCATTTACTGCAATATTTTATTGATAATTATCCACTTTACCATTTAAATTGCTTGTATTCAATTGAAAATAACACTAAATATACTGTTATCGCGGCCATTTTGAATTTTAATATGGCACATATATATGTTATTGAACAGAAATGTTACTATTGCATGTTTCATATATATTCCATAAATATATGTCTAACTTGTGGTCGAAAATGAGCTTATCTTCTTGATAAAAAGAGTATATATGTCTTTAATGGCGGCCATTTTAAAATTCAAGATGACCGCCACACGTGTGAGCGAAAAAAAATGGTACCTATTTGTTTTTTGTACTATGTCAAATACTCTGTCATAAAACACTTTTCCGAAGACTATAGCAACCATTTCAGCATGTTCACATTTTGACACCGACTATATTTTCTATTTAACGCTTAGAATGGGGGAAGCAAACTTGTCGTCTGTTGTTGTTTAATATGTTGTATTTATTCTCAACGAAATATATCTTGCAGCACTTTAGAATCATTTCCTGTCAAATCATACTTTTATTGAGAAAAAAAGACAAAATATAAAACAACAGCAGACGACAATTTACGGTTCGCGCATTCTAAGTGTTAAATTTAACTGACAGTTTAACATTTGATTTGTTGCTCATTTGTTGTTGCAGAGGGTCCTTGAGTATTGTTTTATTTGCAGTGTTAGTGCTCAAAACGACGCATTCGGTGACGGAATTGACATTCATGTATACTGATGGCGCTCATATATTTTGTAGAAATGACATTCAATATTGGGCTTGATAAGAATCCTTAACCTCACGCATTCGATCTCCAAAACACAACGCTGGTATTCTTAACCTCACGCATTCGATCTCCAAAACACAACACTGGAACTCTTAAGGTATTATGTCATAGATAGATACACTTGACTTCAATGACAATTGCTTCATAAGAGTAATGTAATCTATGAATATAACATATGTCAATATTGTCGTGTTCCAGTAACTATAGAGCCATGAGTTGCCATCTCCGCCATCTTTGTATGTACAAGTCATCGTACAGTTTCATAACTTTGTGCGTTCGAGGACACATACAGGAAATAATATGACAATAAACCAAATATAATTAATTTGGTGCAATGAATAATAGACATATATGACAATGGCAAGCTATACATATTATGCCAGCAAACTATACAAAAGACGAGATATCTGAGCATTGTTCTCATTAGTCTCAAAATAAATTTTGATGTGTAAACTTTTCAATTTGATGCACATCCTATGTTAGTGTACACGTTACCCAGATGTAAAGCCATATTTACTCGCATAGTAGGTGAGTAGACACCAGGAACAATACACTCAGGTAACTGCTTATTTGTCACTGGAGTTGATAGCTAATAACATAGTACAGTAGTGGGTAAACTGTCATATTTTACCGTTTGGTGTAATATAATTGATACGAGTCCGTTCTCCTGGATTTTCTACATGTGAATAGCTACATTATATCATATGTCGTACTTCACATTTTGAGTTCTTTCTCAAACGGCAGAACAGGTGAAACTGGCTGATGGCTGGAACACACAAAGATGGCCGACTTGGCTTCTTCATGTGCCGTATAGGATACAGTACTAAGGCAGTATTCACTTTTATGCTATACATATTTTATAGGATACAGTAACGATGCAGTGTTCACATATATGTCATACATATATTCCATCACATTTAAATTTTTTTTATCTTTGAATCGATCAGGTAAAGAACGGATTCTTAACCTCACATATCTTGATCTACAAGTAACGCTAGCCATAAAATAATACATGGCTGTGACTGGAGAAATGGGCTTATGGGTTAGGCGGCCTGTGTAGATCCAGATCAGCCTGTGCATCCGCAATCTGATCAGTTTGTTTGTTTGTTTATTAACGGCCAATCAACAGCTAAGGTCATGTAAGGCCGAGCAAACGAGTTCGATCCCATTTTAACCTGCTGCATTGGGGGGGGGGGGGAATATTTATTTCAGCCCTGAAATTAGAATAACATGACCTGGTGCCAGGTCCATACCACACCAAAGTCACTTGGCCACTTCCCTTCAAATAGGATTACGAATAATCGTAATACTCACATAAGGGATATAACCAGATTTAACTGTCACATACAAAATGCCAGACGTATGTGAGGGCCAAACCAGATCTCCAGTCGGGATTCCGGTAAGGATGAACCCCGATCGTTAAATTACCCATCGTATGCTCCGACCTGCCACCCACCAGTCTGATCAGGATCTACACTGTTCGCCATTCCACCCGGTATGTTTCTAACAAGAAATATAGATTAGTTCAGGTTACAAGAGTGTGCTATTTTATAAGGTACTGGTCACAAATCCATAAGCCCAATTTATCCAGTCATAGCCACAAATAACCAACATAAATGTACATTTGCGACTATATCATTTCTTCATTATCTTTATTTTTATTGTTTCAGATACGCTTGCCGTATAGAGACAACATATTCCACATAATAAACCCGGATTAATTTTGAAAATGTGGTTGAAGAAGAACATCACTTTCTGGACGTTAACATTGCTAACTATGTTTATATCGTTACAATCGAAGTTAGTTATGACTATTGATAATTCTAGTGCATCAACTACGATACAGTCGACATCGGCACCAGTTACGTCTAGTGGATCAACTACCGCACAGTCGACATCAGTACTAGTGACATCTAGTGGATCAACTACCATACAGTCGTCGACATCAGCACCAGTTACATCTAGTGGTTCAACTACGGTATGGTCGACATCAGCACCAGTTACGTCTAGTGGATCAACTACCATACAGTCGTCGACATCAGCACCAGCTACGTCTAGTGGATCAACTATGGTACAGTCGTCGACATCAGCACCAGTTACATCTAGTGGATCAACTACGGAACAGTCGTCGACATCAGCACCAGTTACATCTAGTGTATCAACTACCATACAGTCGTCGACATCAACACCAGTTACGTCTAGTGGATCAACTATGATACAGTCGTCGACATCAGCACCAGTTACGTCTAGTGGATCAACTATGGTACAGTCGTCGACATCAGCACCAGTTACGACTAGTGGATCAACTACGGTACAGTCGTCGACATCAGCACCAGTTACGTCTAGTGGATCAACAACGGTACAGTCGTCGACATCAGCACCAGTTACATATAGTGGATCAACTACGGTACAGTCGTCGACATCAGCACCAGCTACGTCTAGTGGATCAACTACCATACAGTCGTCGACATCAGCACCAGGTACGTCTAGTGGATCAACTACGGTTCAGTCGACGACATCAGCACCAGTTACATCTAGTGGATCAACTACCATACAGTCGTCGACATCGGCACCAGTTACGTCTAGTGGATCAACTACGGTACAGTCGTCGACATCAGCACCAGTTACGTCTAGTGGATCAACAACGGTACAGTCGTCGACATCAGCACCAGTTACGTCTAGTGGATCAACTACCATACAGTCGTCGACATCAGCACCAGGTACGTCTAGTGGATCAACTACGGTACAGTCGTCGACATCAGCACCAGTTACATCTAGTGGATCAACTACCATACAGTCGTCGACATCAGCACCAGTTACGTCTAGTGGATCAACTACGGTACAGTCGTCGACATCAGCACCAGTTACGTCTAGTGGATCAACTACGGTACAGTCGTCGACATCAGCACCAGTTACATCTAGTGGATCAACTACGGTACAGTCGTCGACATCAGCACCAGTTACATCTAGTGGATCAACTACCATACAGTCGTCGACATCAGCACCAGTTACGTCTAATGGATCAACTACGGTACAGTCGTCGACATCAGCACCAGTTACGTCTAGTGGATCAACTACGGTACAGTCGTCGACATCAGCACCAGTTACATCTAGTGGATCAACTACCATACAGTCGTCGACATCAGCACCAGCTACGTCTAGTGGATCAACTACGGTACAGTCGACATCAGCACCAGTTACATCTAGTGGATCAACTACGGTACAGTCTTCGACATCAGCATCAGTTACATCTAGTGGATCAACTACCATACAGTCGTCGACATCAGCACCGGTTACGTCTAGTGGATCAACTACCATACAGTCGTCGACATCAGCACCAGTTACGTCTAGTGGATCAACTACGGTACAGTCGTCGACATCAGCACCGGTTACGTCTAGTGGATCAACTACCATACAGTCGTCGACATCAACACCAGTTACGTCTAGTGGATCAACTACGGTACAGTCGTCGACATCAGCACCGGTTACGTCTAGTGGATCAACTACCATACAGTCGTCGACATCAGCACCAGCTACGTCTAATGGATCAACTACGGTACAGTCGTCGACATCAGCACCAGCTACGTCTAGTGGATCAACTACCATACAGTCGTCGACATCAGCACCAGGTACGTCTAGTGGATCAACTACGGTACAGTCGTCGACATCAGCACCAGTTACATCTAGTGGATCAACTACCATACAGTCGTCGACATCAGCACCAGTTACGTCTAGTGGATCAACTACGGTACAGTCGTCGACATCAGCACCAGTTACGTCTAGTGGATCAACTACGGTACAGCCGTCGACATCAGCACCAGTTACATATAGTGGATCAACTACGGTACAGTCGCCGACATCAGCACCAGTTACATCTAGTGGATCAACTACCATACAGTCGTCGACATCAGCACCAGTTACGTCTAATGGATCAACTACGGTACAGTCGTCGACATCAGCACCAGTTACGTCTAGTGGATCAACTACGGTACAGTCGTCGACATCAGCACCAGTTACATCTAGTGGATCAACTACCATACAGTCGTCGACATCAGCACCAGTTACCTCTAGTGGATCAACTACGGTACATTCGTCGACATCAGCACCAGTTACGTCTAGTGGATCAACTACCATACAGTCGTCGACATCAGCATCAGTTACATCTAGTGGATCAACTACGGTACAGTCGACATCAGCACCAGTTACATCAAGTGGATCAACTACGGTACAGTCTTCGACATCAGCATCAGTTACATCTAGTGGATCAACTACCATACAGTCGTCGACATCAGCACCGGTTACGTCTAGTGGATCAACTACCATACAGTCGTCGACATCAGCACCAGTTACGTCTAGTGGATCAACTACGGTACAGTCGTCGACATCAGCACCAGTTACATCTAGTGGATCAACTACCATACAGTCGTCGACATCAGCACCAGTTACGTCTAGTGGATCAACTACGGTACAGTCGTCGACATCAGCACCGGTTACGTCTAGTGGATCAACTACCATACAGTCGTCGACATCAGCACCAGCTACGTCTAATGGATCAACTACGGTACAGTCGTCGACATCAGCACCAGCTACGTCTAGTGGATCAACTACCATACAGTCGTCGACATCAGCACCAGGTACGTCTAGTGGATCAACTACGGTACAGTCGTCGACATCAGCACCAGTTACATCTAGTGGATCAACTACCATACAGTCGTCGACATCAGCACCAGTTACGTCTAGTGGATCAACTACGGTACAGTCGTCGACATCAGCACCAGTTACGTCTAGTGGATCAACTACGGTACAGCCGTCGACATCAGCACCAGTTACATATAGTGGATCAACTACGGTACAGTCGCCGACATCAGCACCAGTTACATCTAGTGGATCAACTACCATACAGTCGTCGACATCAGCACCAGTTACGTCTAATGGATCAACTACGGTACAGTCGTCGACATCAGCACCAGTTACGTCTAGTGGATCAACTACGGTACAGTCGTCGACATCAGCACCAGTTACATCTAGTGGATCAACTACCATACAGTCGTCGACATCAGCACCAGTTACGTCTAGTGGATCAACTACGGTACATTCGTCGACATCAGCACCAGTTACGTCTAGTGGATCAACTACCATACAGTCGTCGACATCAGCATCAGTTACATCTAGTGGATCAACTACGGTACAGTCGACATCAGCACCAGTTACATCAAGTGGATCAACTACGGTACAGTCTTCGACATCAGCATCAGTTACATCTAGTGGATCAACTACCATACAGTCGTCGACATCAGCACCGGTTACGTCTAGTGGATCAACTACCATACAGTCGTCGACATCAGCACCAGTTACGTCTAGTGGATCAACTACGGTACAGTCGTCGACATCAGCACCAGTTACATCTAGTGGATCAACTACCATACAGTCGTCGACATCAGCACCAGTTACGTCTAGTGGATCAACTACGGTACAGTCGTCGACATCAGCACCGGTTACGTCTAGTGGATCAACTACCATACAGTCGTCGACATCAGCACCAGTTACGTCTAGTGGATCAACTACGGTACAGTCGTCGACATCAGCACCGGTTACGTCTAGTGGATCAACTACCATACAGTCGTCGACATCAGCACCAGTTACGTCTAATGGATCAACTACGGTACAGTCGTCGACATCAGCACCAGTTACGTCTAGTGGATCAACTACGGTACAGTCGTCGACATCAGCACCAGTTACATCTAGTGGATCAACTACCATACAGTCGTCGACATCAGCACCAGTTACGTCTAGTGGATCAACTACGGTACAGTCGTCGACATCAGCACCAGTTACATCTAGTGGATCAACTACCATACAGTCGTCGACATCAGCACCAGTTACGTCTAGTGGATCAACTACGGTACAGTCGTCGACATCAGCACCAGTTACGTCTAGTGGATCAACTACCATACAGTCGTCGACATCAGCATCAGTTACATCTAGTGGATCAACTACGGTACAGTGGACATCAGCACCAGTTACATCTAGTGGATCAACTACGGTACAGTCTTCGACATCAGCATCAGTTACATCTAGTGGATCAACTACCATACAGTCGTCGACATCAGCACCGGTTACGTCTAGTGGATCAACTACCATACAGTCGTCGACATCAGCACCAGTTACGTCTAGTGGATCAACTACGGTACAGTCGTCGACATCAGCACCAGTTACATCTAGTGGATCAACTACCATACAGTCGTCGACATCAGCACCAGTTACATCTAGTGGATCAACTACCATACAGTCGTCGACATCAGCACCAGTTACGTCTAGTGGATCAACTATGGTACAGTCGTCGACATCAGCACCAGTTACATCTAGTGGATCAACTACGGTACAGTCGTCGACATCAGCACCGGTTACGTCGAGTGGATCAACTACCATACAGTCGTCGACATCAGCACCAGTTACGTCTAGTGGATCAACTACGGTACAGTCGTCGACATCAGCACCAGTTACATCTAGTGGATCAACTACCATACAGTCGTCGACATCAGCACCAGTTACGTCTAGTGGATCAACTACGGTACAGTCGTCGACATCAGCACCAGTTACGTCTAGTGGATCAACTACGTTGCAGTCGTCGACATCAGCACCAGTTACATCTAGTGGATCAACTATCATACAGTCGTCGACATCAGCACCAGTTACGTCTAGTGGATCAACTACGTTACAGTCGTCGACATCAGCACCAGTTACGTCTAGTGGATCAACTACGGTACAGTCGTCGACATCAGCACCAGTTACGTCCAGTGGATCAACTACGGTACAGTCGTCGACATCAGCACCGGTTACGTCTAGTGGATCAACTACCATACAGTCGTCGACATCAGCACCAGTTACGTCTAGTGGATCAACTACGGTACAGTCGTCGACATCAGCACCAGTTACATCTAGTGGATCAACTACCATACAGTCGTCGACATCAGCACCAGTTACGTCTAGTGGATCAACTACCGTACAGTCGTCGACATCAGCACCGGTTAAGTCTAGTGGATCAACTACCATACAGTCTTCGACATCAGCACCAGTTACGTCTAGTGATCAACTACGGTACAGTCGTCGACATCAGCACCAGTTACATCTAGTGGATCAACTACGGTACAGTCGTCGACATCAGCACCGGTTACGTCTAGTGGATCAACTACCATACAGTCGTCGAAATCAGCACCAGTTACGTCTAGTGGATCAACTACGGTACAGTCGTCGACATCAGCACCAGTTACGTCTAGTGGATCAACTACGTTGCAGTCGTCGACATCAGCACCAGTTACATCTAGTGGATCAACTATCATACAGTCGTCGACATCAGCACCAGTTACGTCTAGTGGATCAACTACGTTACAGTCGTCGACATCAGCACCAGTTACGTCTAGTGGATCAACTACGGTACAGTCGTCGACATCAGCACCAGTTACGTCCAGTGGATCAACTACGGTACAGTCGTCGACATCAGCACCTGTTACGTCTAGTGGATCAACTACCATACAGTCGTCGACATCAGCACCAGTTACGTCTAGTGGATCAACTACGGTACAGTCGTCGACATCAGCACCAGTTACATCTAGTGGATCAACTACCATACAGTCGTCGACATCAGCACCAGTTACGTCTAGTGGATTAACTACGGTACAGTCGTCGACATCAGCACCAGTTACGTCTAGTGGATCAACTACAATACAGTCGTCGACATCAGCACCAGTTACGTCTAGTGGATCAACTACGGTACAGTCGACATCAGCATTGGCCCCTACGCAACAAGTAATGGACTTTCCAACGTTCAAACCAAATACAGGTCAGTGATACTTTACTAAATGGATATAATACAGTGGAACCTCTCTAAACCGGACACAGAGCAATGCTAGATTTGCTCAGTTCTGATCGGGTTCATTGCCATTTATTACCGATGATAATGTATATTCATGATCGCAAAGCACCCATGCGTGTCATGAGGTAGTCATCCGTATGTTTGACAGTGGAATCTCCCTAAACCGGACACCCTGGGGACCTCCCAGCGTGTCCGGTTTAGAGAGGTTTCACTGTAGTTGCTCTAAATTCAGCATGTCTATTTCTATAGGATATACGTTTTTTGTCGCACCTGCTTTAGCAAAAGGCACGTCTATAATCGCCGCTTTTTTCCGTCGTCGTCGTTATTCGCCATAGTCGCGCCTTCTTCTAAAGCAGTCGTTAGCCATGTGTCTTTTGGATAAGCCATTTTGTACCCTGTAGTTTCCGCCGGCAGCGCAATCATCTGATCACGTTACAAGAGCGTTTACCTTATCACGATAACCTCGCGAATTGTGGATATATATAATTCGAGTTTTGGAAATCCAAAAATCAACTGTAATATACGGATATACAACAAGAGTTGTCAGAAGACAACGAAGCTCGCCTGTTGGCAGCCTTCACTCAAACTTGGCATAGTTGTATACAAAACATGAATATTTAAGAACTTGACCTTGGGTTAAGGGTGGACCTTGCTGTGGACCTTGCGGTGGACCTTGACATTGGGATCAGTGGTGGAAGGTGGGTCGTGGATTTGCTATAGCATGATATAGCATATTAAGATGAATGCATGTATGAAATAGCAATGCTCTCCTGAAAACAGACGTTATACACAATTTAACCCAAAGTTAAGTTTATGAGCGCACAAAGTTGGTGATTTTCAACAGCATGATAGCTATGCACATGAGGAATGCATGTATGATTTTGCTAAGTGTGTGACCTTGGGGAAAGAAACGGGGGGGGGGGGGCGGTGGATCATGGATTTGCTGTAGCACAATAGAGGATCATCGGATGAATGCATGTATGAAATATCAAAGCTTTCCCTGTAAAGAAACAGAAGGATTTGCAACAGCATGATAGAGGGTCATCTGAGGAATGCATGTATGAAATATCAAGGCGTTTCCTGTAAAGTATCAGAAGTTATAAAAATACATTTTAAGTTTATGATGTTGATCTTAGAGAAAGGGGTGGGGGTCATGGATTTGCTGTAGCACAATAGAGGATAATAAGAGGAATGCATGTGTGAAATAACAAAACGTTCCCTGTAAAGTAACAGAAGTTACACAACGTTTACCCCAACGTTAAGTTTATGAACATGCTAAGTTTGTGACCTTGACCTTGGGGTAAGGGTTGGGTGGTGGGTCGTTGATTTGCTACAGCATGATGGAGGGTTATCTGAGGAATGCATGTATTAAATATCAAGGCGTTCCATGAAAGGAAACAGATGTTATAAGACATTTACCCCAACGTTAAGTTTATTAATGTGCTAAGTTTGTGACCTTGACATTGGGGTAACGGGTGGGCGGTGGGTCATGGATTTGCTATAGCACGAGAGAGTATCATCAGATGAATGTATGTATGAAATATCAAGGCGTTCCATGAAAGGAAACAGATGTTATAAGACATTTATCCTAACGTTAAGTTTATGAATGTTCTAAGATTGTGACATTGACCTTGGTGAAAGGGGTGGGGGTGGGTCATGAATTTGCTATAGCACGATAGAGTATCAACAGATGAATGCATGTATGAAATATGAAGGCGTTCCCTGCAAGTAAACAGAAGTTACAAAACATTTACCCCAACGTTAAGTTTATGAACATGCTAAGTTTGTGACATTGAACTTGAGGTAAGGGTTGGGTAGTGGGTCGTGGACTTACTACAGCATGATAGAGGGTCATCTGAAGAATGCATGAATGAAATAACAAGGTGTTCCATGAATGGAAACAGAAGTTATAAGACATTTACCCCAACGTTAAGTTTGTGGACGCCGACGCTGACGCTGACGCCGACGCCGACGCCGACGCCGACGACTCCGGGGGTATACCATAAGCTCTTCTACACTTCGTGCAGGCGAGCTGAAAATCGAATTTAACATATCCAAAAATCGAATTATTGACGTCCAGAAATCGAATTATGAATATCCAAAAATCACTTGAAATCATGGATGTCCAAACATCGAATTATGGATATCCATAACCAGTGAATAAATCGCACAACGCCCATAAACATTTCCATACATTGTATATTCAGAACTGAAATTAGATTACCCTGATCTGATACCAGGTCCTCACCACACCAGAGTCGCTTAGCCCCCGTCCCTAAAAGTAATAGGATTAATAGTATATTGGGTACAACCGGGTTCAACTCTCACATACAAGAAATGTACACGAGGGCAAACAAAAACAGGGATAACGGGATTCCGGTCAAGATGAAGCCCATCGCTAAATGCCCTTAGCATGCTCCCAACCAACCGCCTCTAGTAGTGAGATGACATCGTCAATTTCATCTTATTATGTGAAGCTGTGACTGGAGAAATTGGGCTTATGGATATTGCGACCAGTGTAGATGCCTCCGCACAGTCTGATCAAGTTCTACACTGTTCGCCACTCACGTAACAATTCTAACAAGGAATTCAGATCGTTATCAGGCTACAGGGGGCTGTTTCACTGAACTTCATACGACTAAAATGTTCGTAAGTGCAACATTATGATAGTATGTAAATATCACATTAACCTTGTTTTCTTGTAAACAATTATTGGATTTACATTTATTGAGCACAGGCTGCATAAGCAGCCTATGCTCAATAAATGTAAGTTCATCAATTGAATTTTCTAGACGATCCTAAATTTGCACTTACGAAACATTTTAGTCGTACGAAGTTTAGTGAAACGGCCCCGTGGACTATTTGATCAGAAGCTCCACTAGTCAGAAATCTCATTAATATAAGCCCCATTTCTCCAGTCACATACACATATATTTGAGTTTGTTTGTCTGTTTGTTGGGGTTTAACGGCATATCAGCAGCTAAGGTCATTTAAGGCCGGGTAAATGGGTTTAGTACTAAATCCCATAGATTACCTGTACAAGTACATGTACATGTTCAATTAAATGTACCAATGGGGGGGGGGGGGGGGGATCCCAAAATCAGAACTAAATATTTACAATAAAATTGTAGGTGATTCCTATAAGGAGGAACCCTTACAGTTAGTTTACCCTTCGCGTGCTCCCAACTAACCACCCACACATATATTTCAGAGAACATGAAGTTAACATTCACTCTACGCATGACGATACACGGAGAATACACCGATGGTTTGCATAAGAACCAAACGTTCATAGACTCATTAAATACGACAGTGAGTATAAAAACGTGACGAGATATAATTGATAGCACCTTGTAGGCAAACATCTCTACAACGTGTTGCACCGACATATATTAGTTTATCTATCATATTGTGTGTGCTGACTGTGCTTTTTTGGACGATTTACGATACAAATATACTATTGTGTTAAGAATCTTTTGCGTCAGTTTCTATCCATATCTTAGCTACAATAATTCGCCTCCGATATGTTATCTACGGCTACAATTTGACCCATTTATCTATCATATATGTGCTGACTGTGCTTTTACGATACAAACATAATATAATAATTTGTTGTTACCAATCTCTTGAGTCACTTTCTATCCATATCTGAGATCCATCGTGTAAAAATGGAATATGCTCAAATGGAGTGGCATGATTAGTTGACATAGCTCAATTGTACGGAGCCCAGCAGGGCACGTATTTTTTTGTTTAATAATTCGTTCCCACGAAATAACAATTCGTTCCCACGAAATAACAATTCGTTCCCTCAATTTAACAATTCGTGCCCAGGAATTAACAATTCGTTCCCTCGTATTAACAATTCGCTCCCTCGAATTAACATTCGTTCCCACAAATTATATAATTTTCCCTCCATTCAAATTATAAGTTTACGAAAATATACTTACCAATACAAAATATACATATGTATATTATTCCCGGGTTACATCGTAACTCGCGCACCGGCACGGTTAGCAAAACCGGAAGTAACTTGCTGCACCGCTTCACCGATATAGTCAGTTCAATACCGGCGTGGTAAAGGTTAGACACCACCAAATAGTTTTACTATATAATTTAACCGAATGCCATCCAATAAGGCCAGTCTCTCCTACTTTCACTATTCGTATGGATGCTGTGGGACCCACTTGTACATGACCTGCAATCTGTCTGTACTGGTTCTGCATGAACTAAACAATAGGTTCACTTACTCCTAAGAAAGAAAAATCCAACCTTGTAATATCCTCCAATATTGTTTACATTTTTTGGCCACGGAAACTCTGTTTACATCACGTGACCAACAGGTTCAGTGTTTTCTTTTAAATGCTACAAATATGCTGAACACTGGTGTTAAAAGCACGCCAAACTGTTCCTCAAGTGAAACTGGGTAGTAATGGATCAAGATGTGCAAGCAAACGGTGGCTGTGACCTCAAAACACCCGCACTATTTTTTTCATACCGGACTATTTTTGCATACCCCTGGGCGATTTCGCACCATTTGGTGTCCTCTAACCTAAAGAAAACCACACCAGCATTGATTTCAGATATTCCTCACCATGGGGCGGATGGTGGGAGGTTGATTGGTAAGTATATTTTCGTAAAATTGTAATTTGAAAGGAGAGGAAATTATATAATTTTACTTCAAATAACTTACCAATCAAAAATATACATATGGATATTTACAGATTCCCAAGCAACTTATCAATGGTGGTGTGTAGGGAATATCTGCAATCGCAATAGCATCGACCCCACTGTGTTTAGTTATCCATCTTTTACATATATCCCTCTCTGGACGTCTTGATAGATCGTCTGTGTAAATGTTCATCTTATTTACAGACAAAAATTGCTGCACATTACTCCTTTGTACATCACAACTCCATTTGTACAGTAGAATGTCCCACGAAGACACAACAAAGTTTGTATTCCACATACATGTTCATTTAATCACATACAGTCAAACTATACATCATCGTAACTCGCCGGTTAACCGACTTAACCCACTAAATACAGTCATATATCACTATTTCATGACAACACATGGAACTTCCCTTAAACAGAGCCCATGATGGCGCCACTGCTCTTGTAGAATGACCTTTCACTCATAAACTATTGTCTTTGTACCCCATCTGCACTGTTTTAACAATCCATTTCAATATTGTCTGTGCCGACACTGATTTCTGGGGTACATTTAATGACAAAAACATCTTAATTCCATCTTCAACACTTATTTTGTCTCTAAAACTATATGTCTTTTTCAAATATTGATATAACGCACGCTTTGAATCTAGTGCTTTGTTTAGTTCAAATGCGGGCAAAAAAATCTTTGAACCAAAGTGGGACTGCCTGTCCTTCTTCGCCAAACCATGACGAAGACAAGTTACTCCTTTCTTCTGCACTGTGATGGAGCCTTCACCCAACCGTATTGCTTGTAAATCACTGCATCGCATGAAAGTAGTGATTGCTGTAAGAAATACAGTCTTAAATGTAACACATTTCAAAGATGTTTCCTTTATCGGCTCAAAATAATTGTTTTCAAGCATCCTTAAAACGGTTGGTAGGTCCCATTCAGGTAACAGCCTTGCTTTTGGTGGACGAGAATTGAATACACCCTTAATGAGTCTAATAACATAAGGATGTTGCCCTACTGGTATGTTACCAATAGGTGGTAGAACGGCGGACAACATATACCTGTACCCTGCTATAGTTATATATTGTAAGCCACTGGCATACACATATGTCAATAATTCAGCTACCTGAGCTAGAGTTACAGAATATGTATCAATTTTCCTTGCACTACACCAGTCACTGAACTTTCTGAACTTGCAAGAATAGTCCCTTTTGTGTTCATTTTCGCCAGGAAGCTGTGAGCAGTTCCCTAGTTTCCTGAGAAAACCCCTCCTTTTTGAAGGAATTGTTGATAGGAAGCCATGCAGTTAGATTGAACAATTCTGGGTTTGGATGACAAATCAGTGACTGTAGCTGATGTAGTAGATTTGGAATGTTTGGCAGTCTTCGTGGATAATCTACGAGTAACTCCAACATATATGTATACCAATGCATTCTGGGCCACTGGGGTGAAATCAACATTATTTCGCACTGAAACTGTTTCAAGTACTGCAGCACTCTCGGAATGAGGTAAATCGGAGGATACGCGAAGGCAAACATGTTCTCCCAAGGTATTGTCAATGCATCCAGTGGTAAGGCTTGTGGGTGGGGTATCCATGCTCAGAATATTTACGTCTGTCGATTTTCCACTGACGCAAACAGGTCTATCAATGGTTGACCCCATAACTGAAGCAGTGACCGAATCACCATTTGACCATTCTGTTGACTGAATCATTTTTCTGCTCAACTGGTCTGCTAGTACATTCAACTTTCCTGCTATATGGGCTGCCTTCAAATGAATGTTGTTTTTGATTGCTACATTCCATAGGGCCCATGTTTTGTAACATAATGGAGCTGACCGGGTGCCCCCCCCCCCCTGTTTGTTGATGTAATGTACTACTGTTGTGTTGTCGCACCTGATCAGAACAGAATGCCCCCGTAATTGAGGAAGGACATGTTTCGCTGTTATTAGCACTTCCTCCAATTCCAGGCAATTTATGTGCCATTTGTGTTGGGAAGATGACCATGTCCCTTGAACAAACTGATTCCCCAGACACGCCCATAATCCGTCAGAGAAGCATATGTAGTTATGGTCATGTTTGGTTTGTGTAGTAAAAGTGATCTGCCCTTTAGCGTGTGTTCACTGGGTCGAGCCACCACATTATATGTGAGTTTAGATGTGGGTGTACATGGCACGTGCGACTCGAGTTTGTGAGATGATGGTCTCCACCAGCTGAGGAGATCTAACTGAATTGGTCTCATAAACAGACGCGCGTTGGGAATGAGTTATATTCACCATACCATCATGCCCTAGAGATGTAGAAAGTCCCTTGCTTGACTTTGACTTTTCAGAGTGGAATGCATTGCCCGATGTAATGTTGCTATTCTTTCTTGACTGGGAACCAAACTTGATTTATCCTTGTTTATCATGAAACCCAATGCCATTAGGAGATGTAAAGAGTTTTCTTGATTTTTTATCTATTCTCGACTGGTTGAGAACAAACCAATCGTCTAGATTGACAGCCAGTCTCATGTTGTGTGCTCTCAAATGTGCTGCTACAACCTCTAGCACTTTTGTAAATACTCGTGGTGCTGCTGTAGCGCCGAAACAAAGACATTTCCATTGATAACACCGACCTTGAATGCAAAACTGAAGATATTTCTGATGAGACTTGTGAATCGGAATGTGCATGTATGCGTCGCACAGGTCGATAGAAAACGCGCTGTTACTACATTTAACACTTTTTGCATTGTGTCCATTTTCAAGTGTACCTGTTTAGTGGTCTCAAGTTTATTACAGGACGCATTTTCCCTGATTTATTGGGTATTAGGGAAAACGTAGTGTAAAAACCTTCTTGAATATTTGAAATTACTGGTTCTATAGTCTCTTTGTTTAATACATCGTCTATTTCCCCCATTAAAATATTTTGATTTTGCACAGAAACCGACGTTTGTCTTACTCCGGTCATGTGAGGGTTTCACAGAAACTCCAACTTGTAACCTATTTTCATTACAGACAACACCCACTTGGAATTTGGCACACAATTGACAGTTTGTTTCTTACCATACTCACTTTCAAGTCATGATCTCCTTGGCCTGCGTTTTCTACGAAAATAACCAGAATATCGGCCCCTTCGGTTCATGTCGTTCTGATATATGGCCTCCAGTGGGCTCCTATAATCAGATCTGCCTAAAGACGAATAGCGAGACGTATTTCTGCTCGTATCGTACGACGAGAAGTCTGAACGGCTGCGTTTCTGGCCGTAAACTGCTACCGCCTCCCATTGTTGAGGCTGAAAACTGCCGTTTTCTATTTATGTCCAGATCATTTTGCCGTGATTTGTCTGCAAATTCTGGAATTAGTTCCTTCAATTGTTCCCTGCGCTCTTTGCGTTGTTTCAGTTATTTTGCTAATGCGCTTCCAAACAGGCCATCTCCTGCCAACGGCAAATATAAAGCCTTCTCTTGCACATATTTGATGATATTAAGGTCTGAATCAAATGCAGCTGCTTTGCGTCTTACCAACTGATGAAACGCTCCCGTTCTACCCAACTGGTCCAATGTTTTCGTGGACATTGATAAAATATCACGGACTATTTGGATTGCGGAGTCGATATCTGTGTTATCCTCTCGCAATATATTCAGAAGTATCCCCAATGCCTGTTGCATATATGCCACTGAAAGTATCCCCATTCTGGCTGCCATCTGGCCATTAAATGATTTTCTAATGACCAAAGGGGCTGGGTGTACAGCTTTCTGTTCTTTCCCCAGTTCTTCACTGCCTTGTCACCATGTTTCTGACATAACAGTAGTTCCATCAAATCGTTCATAGTCATAACCTGTAGAACATCCCGTGACTGTTCATGTAAAGGGAAGCATGACCTATATTCGTCCTTGAACGATGACAATCTTCCCGGATCATTCACACGCCAAGATTTCGTCAGAATGTCAATTTGGGCCTCATCTAGAACCAGTCCACCTGACGGTGTATTATGTTCTGGCATCATTATCCCCAAATAATTTGTTCAACAAATTACGTGTTGACTCCTTTAATGGTTCTGGTTGAACATATTTGTCGAATCGGTCATTCTTGTTTTTCTGATCGCCCCCCGGTGCACTTGAAATTGAGGACTCTCTGACAACAAGCACAGTAGATCCTGTCGTTCACGTTGTCCCGGCGCTAATGAAATCTGATCGACATCAGAGTTTCGTCTTAAGCCGAAATCATCATCAAGTCCATTCTGCAGCGACAAGGTAGCTTTCGCCTTCAAGGTGCATGGTCACGTGGTTACAACAACAACAAGATCGCCCACTCCAAAGTAAGTATTATTCGATATTTTCCTTAATATGCAACGGATTTTGATGAAATATGGCGCAGCAAATGCGTCTTCGTGAGCTGCATTTTGTGGTCCAGGGAGTTCGGCACAGACTTACGTCGTTTTTGCGAATAATCGATTTCCGCGTCGGTAGACACGGAAATCGATTCGTCGCAAAACCGACATAAGTTTGGGCGAAAATACAAAGATCACCAAATGCAGATTAACAAGACGCGTTTAATGCTTCATATTTCATCAACATCCGTTACATAATAAGGACAATATACAAGAATACGCACTTTGAATCAGATGGATTCTGAATGTTTCAGTACTTGTTGTTGTTGTTAGTACCGCGTGATCATACACCTTGGCCCTTGGAGGCGAGCTGACATTGGCTGTGTCGGTCGTATGTTCCCCAGATGGGCCATGTTGGCGGGCGTCTTGTTCCATATGAACCCCTATAGGCCATGAGTGGATGTTTGTTTAACATTTCAATGCCAATCTCGAATTTTTCTTCCATTTTTTTGTACAGGCTTCGAATTTGTCTAATCCTTGCTCTTTCGACTCTTTCTTGGAAGGCCAAGGAGCCCGTGTCTTCTTCTTCGGTAATTTCGCCGAAATTTTCGAAGACACATCATCAATGACCGACACTTCCGGGTCATCATTATGTGAAAAATGACTCCGCAAAGGCGCAATGTCGTCTTCTCAGGCGGACATAACGTGTTGCTGGGCGATAGGTAACCTTATCTTACCAAGTAAGAACCCCTAATACTTTATACTAACTTCAATAAATAAATAAATAAATAACACGCTAGTGATACTTCTTCGACGTTTTCTTTACCACGCCGGAAAGAGAACTGATTATATCGGTGAAGCTGTGCATAGAGGATATTCCATCGTACACTTTGAATACCGGGACATAATACACGAGTGTGCGTCGGCTTCGCGTAAGCAACGAGTGAGCGCAGCAAACGAGTTGCTTGCACGGACGCCGACGGACACGAGTGTATTATTTCCGCTATTCAAACATGTACGTTGGAATATCCTATTTATTACACTTCCACGGCGGATATATATGCACATTTAGTCTATTTTTGAGATTATAATCAATGAATTGTGATGTGCGCATTAATAGTTATACAATGACGTGTTTTCCCACGTTTTGACGTTACGTTGTGTAACGTCAAATGTGACGTCATGTAAATTTTTTGAAATCCAAATTACGCAGCTGTTTTTGAGCCGGATATAATATACTTCCATGCGTTACGCACTATGTACAGTTCACAGTCACTCGAATAGAGTGAGAGTAAAAGCCTACATCGCTTACATGCAATTTCTACTCCATCGCAGTCTCTCACTCGCCTAGCGGGAGACTACCTTCAAGGGTAGCGCGTGGAAGTCTGCCACATGAACAAAATGGCTATGGTAACATATGTGAGACATTTGCTTACTACAATATAAGCTTGTCCTACCACCCACTTGTTTCTGTTTTGAGTGTTTCGGTAGTAGTTTGTTTTTTGGAGACTCAATTAAAAATGCGAGGGTCTCAAAGCATGAAGAAATGAGAGAGAGAGAGAGAGAGAGAGAGAGAGAGAGAGAGGGAGAGAGAGGGGGGGGGGGTGGGGGGGGGGTGGGGAGAAGAACCATATCAATTGCTAGTGCGCACAGTCTTATTGTATTTGTGTCACGACTTGACAATATTTTCACTCACAGTCCATGACGCTAATGTCCCCAACATGTTGCCTTGAAATATAATCCCACCGTTACTGATTCTAGTTCTTGACTTTTTGTATTATTGTATTTGTGTCACGACTCGACATATTTGCACTCACGTTCCATGACACGAATGTCCCCAACATGTTGCATTGAAATATCATCCCACCGTATCTAGTTATTGTATTGATATGACACACATCGAGACGATGTTAGCATGCATTCAGATTGAAGCTTTTCATATTCACACAACAGAAGCGTCGAATGTTCACGACATTGTCCCGCTTACAGCTGTACTTGGACCACCTGCTGAAAAAAACTGGACCTTACAATATCTGCAATAAATGTACGATATGCGACCAATATCCTGTCGGCGATCGAGAAAGGACTCCCCAGTGACTGAATGGCGGACATCGTATGTTCTGATCAGATGGCGCATATGCACAGATGAGACTGATCTGTGACTATACTAGTTGTAACATCCATGGCTTTGTTTTGTTTTGCAAGAGATATCTTTTCTTAAAATTGGTAAAGGTTGCGCAATTTTAATTTTATGCATTATATTAGAAAGAAAGAATTGAGCAATAGACTGAATATTTGCGTCGAGTTAACCAGATCTGAAACATGTAATTGTGCGGGAAACCGGGCCCAGGCTACATAGGTCCACAAATATGAAGACGACCATCTGTATGTAAATACAAAATGTAGCTTCCACAGAGTTTTCACCTGTAAATGGTTGTCGATAACAGTTAACGTGGACAGTTATCTGTAAACTGTGTCAAAGAAAATATTTTGTCAAAATAACGGAACATAAAAAAACACATGTCAATAACAGACACACATTTTTACATAGGGTATACACCTATGTATAGGGATCGCCTCCGAAAGTTAGCCACGCCCCAGACCCCCCTTGATGCGGTGGTAGGTAGTGATATCTTGGAGTAACCATAACAACAACATGCATTGTGTTACTCAACGCTTAACTGTCATACGCAACCGCTAATTGAAAATAATATTATGAAAAACTACTTGCACTGCACAATATCAACAACGGGTGTTCTACGTACAAAAATACATCGGATTATTTTGTTGCGCGTGATTTGCCCCCATTTGCGGTCATCGCTAAATTTAGTAACAAAGTTAACTCCCTCCGAATACTCTCCGAAACAAGCGACGCGTTTAACACACAAACTACATCAAGTTTGACCTTCCGACAGCCTATTTTTAAACTCACCCGACACCTGTGCGAAACAAAACTCGCACGTGTAGGTCTAACTGATGTTTAATCCTCATTCTCTCTCTCTATCGATGGATTTACAGCGGATTTTAGTGACATTCCCGAATTCGGCCTGATTGACATTTGTCTATGGTGGCCAATACACGCCAACATGAATGCCAATTCTACATTCAGGGCAGGGGGTCAATAAGTCAGTATTTAAGATGATAACTTACAGTCAGGGAACAAATTAATGACAGTATAACACATCCAGCGTATATTAATACCCATATTAATGCAAGTACTGAAATACGACAACAAAAAATCTAACAAGCTTGGGCTTCCATACATTGAAAATTGTGTCAGCGGTTTCCCCAATGACGTCATTTGTATGTTTTAATATACTCGATCCGGGGCCAACTATTTCATTCACAAAACAGAAGTAAACTTGGCGATGTACCGATAAGGCATTTTCAGGCGCGACACCGCTTCCGTGGCGGAATTATTGTAACTATTGCTCTTCAATCAGTTTTCAATATATCTATAATGATCATAGATATCTGGAATCTGTATACTTGAATTGATGATGTCTTGTATATGTGTTACCGTATCTTTCTGATATTGCTATGCATAATCTGTAATGTTGTTGAATGTTTTGGTACATACTGTAGCAGTGCATACTGTACTTCATGTTGTGCCATATCAATAGTTTACCCCTTAACCATTAAAACGCTGAACAATAAAATTGCCGTCTGCTCAGTTTTGTACATTTTAATCTCTTTAAAAACCTGTTTTGCAGCGCAGTAGAATCGTCTCAGTATGCTTTTGAGGAGAAAATATAAAAATATTTAAAACAGCAGACGACAATTGTCGTTTCCAGCGCTTTAAAGGTACATGCCCACTCAGTAAGCCCAAAATGTCATTTATTGGAATTAAATAAGTGTATAACTGATAGTGACGCGTGGTGGTATCAGGCTATTTTCATATGCAAATGAGGCATGATATTTTTTAATTAATTATACTAAAGAAATGCGTCACCTGAAAAAATAATATTTTCGACAGATTTTAAAGTATGATCATTGCACATCATAAAATAAATACAGAGATTAAATAGTAATGTCCGTTAACATTTTAAGCAAACACGGTTATCGCCCCTGATATCAGTGTGTAAATTTACGTCTGATATAAAATGTATAATAATGTCAATCAGTACTTTGGATAATGGCGCATGAATGTTTATTTTGCCAGGAAATGTCTCAGATGATGTCTCTGATGTAAATAACATTTTGTACCTACTGAGTGGGCATGTACCTTTAAGGGTTAATGAAACTGCAACACCAACAATCAATCAATCAATCTAGTTTAATATTGTAGTACCGTATGTTCAGTACTTTCAGTACTTTGATTATATCTGATATCGACAGCAAAATAATAAAAGAAAATTATCCAATGTTTCAAAAAACGTTATTGACTGCAATCAAAATTAAACATTTTGCGTGGTAGCTCGTGGTTTCCAAGAAAACAGACGCACAATTACGTGTGTTCTCTTCACGGTGTGTTATTTCATTTGTAAGGAGGTGATTACGGGTTTTCTCTCACAGCGAAACCCGTGCAAATAATTTGCAAGAGTAATAATAAAAGCAAGTTACTTCCGGTTTTGCTAACCGTGCCGGTGCGCGAGTTACGATGTTACCCGGTAATAATATCCATATGCATATTTTTGATTGGCAAGTTATTTGAAGTAAAATTGCTTTGGCGCCCAGCTGCACGCGTAACACATTTGATCTACTTTGAAGATGTTTGAATTGTTAAATTGAGAGAACGAATCGTTACATCGTGGGAACGAATTGTTAATTCAAGGAAACGAATTGTTAAATTAAGGGAACGAATTGTTATTTTGTGGGAACGAATTAATAAAAAGAATCCATGTCCTCTGCGGGGCTCCGTAAAATTGCTATGCATGAATAGAAAAAAAAACATATTGAATATTTGAGATAGAGTAGAACCTCTCTAAACCGGACAACAAGAAACAAATGTATGTGATGTGTTTCTTGGTCATTTATCTCAGCACACACCTATGGCTCGGAATGATCATTTACAGTGAAACCTCACTAAACCGGACACCCTGGGGGACTTCCCAGGGTATCCGGTTTAGCGAGGTTTCACTGTATACCGAAATACAGTGTTGAATTCTACATTTTCAGCTGTACGAGAATATATTCATCGGAATCGATCCTCCGCCGATACTGGGACAGTTCACATTCAGGTACATGTTTGCAACTATCAATAACGTCCACGCCCCTGTACCGGGGTAGCAACAGGCAAACCACATGAATTCATCTCTTATCAGGTAACATGCCCTGTATTGACCGAATGCGTACTAACTGATAACATACTGTTGTATCAGGCATTGGCCTGATACAAACATCCGGGTTACAACGAAGTGAAAACCGACATTCCATTGGCTGAATGACGTCAGTGTAATGAGGCAACGTAAACAAGTCCGCGTTCTGTCCTTAGATAACGACGCCATCTGTGGTCATTTTCGAGCATAAAACGTTACCTGATAAATATAATACCAGGCTACATTATATATCAGGCGTTGCTCGGAAACGGTAGGAATTCCTCGGCAAGCCTCGGAATTCCTACGCGTTTCCTAGCCTTGCCTGATAAACTTGATATCAAAAGACACTAGCCTGGTGTTCTCTGTGTCACTGGCCGTTCCAAGGCGAAATACGTGTTCCTTGTACTTCATTACAGTTGGTTCGTTCCTACTGGGATTGCTTTTTTCGCGATAGTTCCTTGGGGGAATATTTTTTTTTATTTTTTTATTGGTGTTTAACGCCCTATCAACAGCTAATGTCATTTAAGGCCGGGCCAACGGGTTCGATCACTTATCCAAACTGCTGTATGGGGGGGGGGGGCGGAATATTTACATCGAGATAAATATATATTTAGCCCTGAAATTAGAATAACATGACCTGGTGCCTGTTCTATTCCACACCAAAGTCACTTTGCCCCTTCCACTAAATAGGATTACGAATAATCGTAATACTCACATAAGGGGTATAACCAGATTTCACTGTCACATACACAAATGCCAAAGACATATGTGAGGGCCAAACCAGGTCTCCAGTCAGGATTCCGGTAAGGATGAACCCTAATTGTTAAATTACCCATCGCATGCTCCGACCTACCACCCACTGGGGAATAGTTGTTGTGGGGCTTTCGTTGCGTTTGTTTTATATTTATATATACATTTCACGTACTGTTGCTTTCAACATGCATATACTTTACAGCCCGGGAAGTATCAACAGCCCGGGAAGTATCAAAGTCAAGACACAAGTCGACCCCGGAAATAATACAATCGGCAACGTCATTGAAATGATGATATGGGAGAATGCTACACGAAACAAGAACAACTTAAATTCATCAAGTGGTGCAATCGACGAACTTATGACAAACATGATAGCTACAAACGGTGATTTGTTAATAGCTATTTTCATTTTATTTATTAAAGGGCCTCAGAGATGTGATTGTGTTTAATATGCGCATTATAATCTTTGACAATCTAACAATACTGGTGCCCGTTTCACTAAACTTCGTAAGTAAAATGTTCGTAAGTGCAAATTTAGGATCGTCTGGAAATCTCAATTGATGGATTTACATTGATTGAGCATAGGCTGCGTTTGCAGCCTATGATCAATAAATGTAAATCCAATAATTAATTACAAGAAAACATTGTTAATGTGAAATTTACAGACTATCATAATTTACGAACTTACGAACATTTACGAACATTTTAGTCGTACGAAGTTTAGTGAAACGGCCCCCTGGTGAAAACTGTCACAAATTATAGAGGTTTAAATGTATGCATATGTTATGCAAATGATATGTGACATCACAGTAAGAGCATTTAAATAATGCAAAATTATTTTTTTTTTCCATGAAAATAAATAATATTGTGAATAAAAGTGAATTTCTTTTTAGCAAAAAAATAAACAATTGAAAATGCACATATTTGACCTGAAAAAAGCAAACAGTGTTTGCTTTTTTTCAGTTCAAATAAGTGAATTTTTAAATGTGTAAGAACATTTTACTCGTCAGTTAAAATATATAGAGAGTAGTAGGTTATTGCCGTACATGGGAAAACTATCTGGCAAGGCTTAGGAAACGGGATTGGCGAGGCTCTGTCGAACACATTCCGTTTCCGTGCCGCGCCAGATATTTATCCCATTCACAGCCCTAACCTACTATTCTATTTATCCCGTCAACACCTACAAATGGCTTTAAAATGCAAAAAGTAACCCCAGTCACCGCATATATTCATACGCGGTGATTATGTCGTATTGACAGGATATCAAAAGTGTTTCACGGCACCGTGTTTCACGGCACATACGCACTGTATTGAATAATAGGCTAGTGTTTCTATTTATATCAAGTTTATTCAACAATATATGACTAAAATTGATTTTATTTATTTCAGCATTATATCAGACTGACCCTTGCGCAGTAGTACCCAACCCCTGTGACGTGACTGGGTACAAATATACGTGTACGGCGGCTGCCGACCTCGCCGACCTCGCCGACGGTGAATGTAGACACATGTGCAACGGATATTGTGGGGATCACGGGCAATGTTACGTCACGTCCGACTACGTTATATCCTGCCGGTACAATTGAGACACGCCATGTGATGTTGTACCTTTGGACATCTGCGAAATTTCATAAAATACGTTTACGAAATTTACAATATTTTCCGTAAATGGTGTCAAAAATTGTACATGTACTTATATTTTGCATGTACTCTGCAAATTTTGTCAACTTTTCACTTTATTTATGAAACATATTTTGTCAACGTATTTAATGAGATCTCATATTTATGTACGCTGTAGTGATCCGCCATTTACTTTTCGGCCCACCCCTTCAATCATGACAGTAAATGTATGATTTTATCATTCAGGTTTACACAATAGTCGTGTATACTGTCTAAAGTTTGCAACCAGGGCCCGACTGCTCAAAACCACAGTTAGCTTTCCTTAACGCTGCCCAAAACCACAGTTAGCTTTCCTTAACGCTATTAAAAACCACTGTTAGCTTCCATTAACGCTGCTCAAAACCACGGTTAGCTTCCATTAACCCTGCTCAAAACCACAGTTAGTTTTCCTTACCCTGCTCAAAACCACTATTAGCTTCCATTAACGCTGCTCAAAACCACTGTTAGCTTTCATTAACGCTGCTCAAAACAACCAGTTAGTTTTCCTTAACGCTGTTTAAAACCACAGTTAGCTTTCCTTAACACTGCTCAAAATCACTGTTAGTTACCATTAACGCTGCTCAAAACCACTGTTATCTTCCATTAACGCTGTTCAAAACAACTGTTAGCTTCCATTAACGCTGCTCAAAACTGATGTTAGCTTTCATTAACGCTGCTCAAAACCACTGTTAGCTTACATTGTAACACACTGTTAAAGCCTTAACTTTGCTCTCAAAATCACTGTTAGCGTAACGGACTGTTAAATCCTTAACGCTGCTCAAAAACACTGTTAGCTTAACAGACTGTTAACTCCTTAACCTCGTTAAAAGCCACTGTTAGCTTTTATTAACGCTGCTCAAAACCAGTGTTAGCTTAACGGACTGTTAAATCCTTAAAACTGCTCAAAACCTATGTTAGCTTAACATACTGTTAAAGCGTTAACATTGCTCAAAAGCAATGTTTGCTTAACAAACTGTTAAATCATTAACGTTGCTCTCAAAATCACTGTTAGCGTAACGGACTGTTAAATAATTAACGCTGATCAAAACCAATGTTAGCTTAACGGACTGTTAAATCCTTAACGTTGCTCTCAAAATCACTGTTAGCGTAACGGACTGTTAAATCGTTAACGCTGATCAAAACCACTGTTAGCTTAACGGACTGTTAAATCCTCAACACTGCTCAAAACCTATGTTAGCTTAACAGACTGTTAAATCGTTAACATTGCTCAAAAGCAATGTTTGCTTAACAAACTGTTAAATCAGTAACGTTGCTCTCAAAATCACTGTTAGCGTAACGGACAGTTCAATCATTAACGCTGATCAAAACCACTGTTAGCTTAACGGACTGTTAAATCCTTAACACTGCTCAAAACCTATGTTAGCTTAACGGACTGTTAAATCATTAACGTTGCTCTCAAAACCACTGTTAGCGTAACGGACTGTTGAAAAATCCTTAACGCTGATTAAAACCACTGTTCGTTTAACGGCCTGCTAAATCCTTAACGTTCCTCTCAAAACCACGGTTAGTTTAATGGCCTGTTAAAGCCTTAACGTTGATCAAAATCACTGTTAGCGTAACGGACTGTTAAATCCTTAACGTTGCTCAAAACCAATGTTAGCTTAACGGACTGTTAAATCATTAACGCTGCTCAAAACCTATGTTAGCTTAACAGACTGTTAAATCCTTAACATTGCTCAAAACCACTGTTAGCTTAACAGACTGTTAAATTCTTAACGTTGCTCTCAAAACCACTGTTAGCGTAACGGATTGTTAAATCCTTAACGTTGTTTTCAAAATCACTGTTAGCATAAGTGACTGTTAAATCCGTAACGCTGCTCAAAACCACTGTTAGCGTAACGGACTGTTAAATCCTTAATGTTGCTCTCAGAACCACTGTTAGCTTAAGGGACTGTTAAATCCTTAACGCTGATCAAAACCACTGTTAGTTTAACGGCCTGTTAAATCCTTAACGCTGCTCTCAAAACCACGGTTAGTTTAAAGGCCTGTTAAAGCCTTAACGTTGATCAAAACCACTGTTAGCTTAACGGACTGTTAAATTCTTAAAGTTGCTCAAAACCACTATTAGCTTAACGGACTGTTCAATCGTTAACGTTGCTCAAAACCACTGTTAGCTTAACAGACAGTTAAATCCTGAACATTGCTAAGGATTTACCAGTCTGTTAAGATAACAGAGGGATTGAGCAATCGCGCCCAGCATGCTACGATCAAACTGCTTGATAATAATAAGTATTACAATCTCCTTGAAAGCTTCTTTATTTCATCTTGTCATTTCTTGTACAACACCCATATATTATTAGCTAGAATCATTGTATTGCTTTATGCTTAATAAATCATATTGTATTGCATTGTATTATGATTATAACTAACTATTATGAAGGCCCGTTGCGTTATTTTGAATTTTCTTCGGCTTTCATATTTTCAATTGCTGGTTTCAAGATAAATGTGCAATATGTTGTTAATATAAAAGCACGTGTTGCTAAAACACTGAGGGAATGTACACAGCATATTTTTCGGGTGGAAATGCTACGCATTAGCCCACAAGTTAGTGAAACTTATTGTTCCAATCACCTGTGTATTAATCCACATACATGTAAGGCAATGACAGTTAATAATATTCGAAAATAAATAATATAGTTTCATATAGACGATTCTCGTTAACTAAAAAACATGTTTCATGGAGACAATTCTCATGCGCTGCCAAACATGTTTTTGTTAAGAAATAAGTAAATATTTACCATCAGCCGACATTTGTCTGTTTCCTGCCTTTAAGCTGTGAAACGTCATCATTTACTCTGTACCACGGGGTCAAATGTGAGGAGCAGACGGCCACTCAGGAGTTCGTCCTCGCCTTGTCGCTCGGTATAGGGGGCGGGGTCATCCTGGTACTCGTTGCCATGGTTACCTGCATGTGCATCAGAAGACGACGGAAAGATGGTAGTAGGTAAGTGTATAATTTCGTTGTCGTGGTTACCTGCTTATATATCACAATTAAATCGCCACAATAGTAGGTACGTATATAGTTGCGTTGCCATGGTTACCTGTATATGCATCATAATTAAGTCTCCATGGTTACCAGCATGTAATGTGCGTTAAAGTTTCGGTACCATTGCTACCTGTACGTGTACATGGAAGCGGCGAGAGAAACATACTAATATGTAAGTGTATAGTTGCGTTGCCATGTTTACCTGTCTATGCATCATAATTCAATCTCCATGGTTACCAGCAGGTGTACATGGTACCCTGTATATGCATCATAATTAAGTCGTCATGGTTACCAGCATGTGCGTTCTACTTTCGTTGCCATGGCCAAATATAGTAGTAGATATGTATATAGTTACCGTGGTTACATACTAATAATAATAGTTCAGTGTAGTTCATGCGGATTGTTTATTTATGATCTATAACTATCTGTACTTCCGGTACATGGTAGACATTATAGTTGGCAGAGTTTCCCTCGACATGATACAGATTGTGACAGGAATGAAGAAATGAACAGGTACAGTGGAACCTCTCTAAACCGGACACCCTGGGAGATCCCCAGGGTGTCCGGTATAGAGATGGTTCACTGTAAATCAGGCATAATACCGCACCGATGCATGCTTTAGTGCTTTGCAATCACAAATAGGCAGTGTCAATGGCGATACATAACAGCGAAACCCATCAAAATTACCCACACATGGGTGCTGATGCATCGGACGAAACTTAATATGGGCAACAATAACCTGAACTTTCAGGCTGCAGACAATTCGGGCTATGATAACACTATATGTAATTTGGCTTTGTTTGTTTTTTGTTGGGGTTTAACAGCATATCAACAGCTAAGGTAATTTAAGGCCGGGTCAATGGGTTTAGTACTAAATCCCATATATTACCTGTACAAATGGGGTGGAGGAATCTCAAAATCAGAACTGAATATTTACAATAAAACAAAATATATATATTCAGCCCTGAAATCAGAATAATCCTGATCTGATGTCAGGTGCTCGCCTCACCCCGAATCACTTAGCCCCCTCCCAAAAGCAATACAATCAGTAATAATCTTACTACTTTTATAATGGGCAATAAGCCAATTTAACTCCCATGTAACAAAAGAGCCAAAGATAAAAACGTACCTGAGGGACAAACTAGGCAAATCGTGATTCCTACAAGGAGGAACCCCTATCGTTAATTTACGCCGTCACGTTCCCCCGACCAACCACACACTCTTTACGAAGTAAAATATACATGTAGTTAACGGCACAATCTGTCGGCGGTGAATATGCCGTTGTAGCGAATATGGCCAATATCGTCGGTGCTGGCGGCATCCGGCACAAACAATTGTCGAATGGCGGCATCTAGAAACCTGCCGGTAACGGGTAACGACGATTGCTGGTAACGAATCGCATTACGACACGGCAGGAAAATGCAATTTGAACATAATTGAAATTGATAATTCTAAATAGTAAGTTGAGTATAAAATACATTCTAATGTACTCTATAAATATCACACAATCTGATTGGCTGATGGTCATACATTACAGGTATATCATTGTTGATGAACAGTCGCAAATTATTTCAATATGTATTCCTATGTCAGTAGTAAAGGAATGCATTAGAAATAGGTTAACCGCATTGTAATTCTGAAATTTGCGGCGTATATCAGAAAAGTATAGGTCGCAAAACATGTTTAATGGCTCCGCTAGCGCGTCGTCATTAAACAGATTTTCCGACCTATCATTTTCTGATATACGCCGCAAATTTGAAAATTACAATACAGTTAACCCTATATTGTTGATGAAAGTGGAAGTTCGCACAACTAACCACCCACTGTAATTTGGTGTGTAATGTATGTTTAAATTAAACGTGTTCAGTTCTATGCATAGCCATATCCATGTATTAAATAGAGAATAGTAGGTTAGTGCCGTGAATGGGAAAAAATATCCGGCAAGGCTCAAGAATTTCTTTATTTCTCATCAGAAGTATATGTTGTGACCACTCATTTGAACCGTCTCGCCGAGACGGTTCAAATGAGTGGTCCCGTCTCGCCGAGACGGTTCAAGTGAGTGGTCACAACATATACTTTGGTTCAAAAATAAGGAAAATAGATAGAGAATAGTAGGTTAGTGCCGTGAATGGGAAAAAATATCTGGCAAGGCTCAGGAAACGGGATGGGCGAGGCTCTGCCGAGCACATCCCGTTTCCGTGCCGCGCCAGATATTTTTTCCCATTCACGGCACTAACCTACTATTCTATTTATCCCGTCAACACCTACAAATGGCTGTAAAATGCAAAAATAGTATTGACTGGATATCAAAAATGTTTCACGGCACCGTGTTTCACGGCACATACGCACCGTGTTGACGGGATAAAATGCACTCTATACATTTCACGCAATGTGATTATATATATAACGCAATCTGATTGGCTGATGGTAATACATTACAGGTATATCATTGTTGATGAACGGTCGCAAATTGTTTCAATATGTATTCCTACGCCGAGTGGATTTAGAAATAGGTTAACCGTATTGTAATTTTGAAATTTGCGGCGTATGTCAGAAAATGAAAGGTCGGAAAACATGTTTAATGGCTCCGCTAGCGCGTCGTCATTCAACAGATTTTGCAACCTATCATTTTCTGATATACGCCTCAAATATGAAAATTACAATACAGTTAACCCTATAATATAATTGTAATAAAGTACGTATATTGTACATATACAGTGCGTATGGGGATTCGGAGTTTGAGTCCAACAACGGGGTGGCTTTAAAGGGACTGCGTTTCCGGATGTCTTCTAGATCCGGGTACTATCGACGCCCCGCCTACTTCAATCAGGTAACATTGTTGTCTGCTCTTGGAATTAATGCATCACTGTAAGGGTTAAATAATCACTCTTATTGATTGTCCTAGTTTCTCAACAAATCGCATATGGCGACGCGTTCGCCAATGTCTATTAAATTAATTATTAAATGTTGCAATAACTCAGCAGTTATATTTATAACCACAGGCCCCGCCTTGTTGGCGTGACGCGCACCATGTGTACGATCGATTCAGTGTCACACCGCCAATCACGTAATAGTATCGTTGTTGAAAACACGTTTATAAGGGCAGCACTCAGCAGCGACGGGGCGGGACAACCAATAAGTTAATTATAGTTCACATGTTGATTTTTTTTAATAAGCTAATAATAGTTATAGTTCACATATTGCATAAATTATTAAATATTCAATATGTGAACTATAGCTGTTACATGTAAGCTCCTCCATTTCCAGGCCTACGAAACGTTCAGCGACGGCATGAGGGACGCTGGCCATTCCATGTACCTCCCTCCGGGCAGCGAATCCGACACCGCGACATTCTATCGTGGAAACACGCACCCGCCGGGCGTTCATCACCGACAAGCGTTCCATCGTATTCTCAGATTGACACGAGTACTGACGTAAGTAGACCGTTTCCTGGTTTTGTTGAATACATTAAGTAGACCATCCTCCATTAGTAGTGTACACGTCCGAAAAGTGGTTCATCGTTTTCTCGAATCGACACAGACATTGACGTAAGTAGACCGTCTCATAGTGTTGCTAAATACATTAAGTAGACCATCCTCCGTTAGTGGCATACACATCCGACAAGTGGTTCACCGTATTCTCGGATCGACACAGACATTGACGTAAGTAGACCGTCTCCTAGGGTTGCTAAATACATTAAGTACACCATCTTCCGTTAGTGGTATGCACATCCGACAAGTGGTCCACCGTATTCTCGGATCGACACAGACATTGACGTAAGTGGACCATGTCCTAATGTTGCTAAATACATTAAGTACACCATCCTCCGTTAGTGGTATACACATCCGACAAGTGGTCCATCGTATTCTCGGATCGACACAGACATTGAAGTAAGTAGACCATATCCTAGTGTTGCTAAATACATTAAGTAGACCATCCTCCGCTAATGGTATACACATCCGACAAGTGGTTCACCGTTTTCTCGGATCGATACAGACATTGACGCAAGTAGACCGTCTCCTAATGTTGCTAAATACATTAAGTAGACCATCCTCCGTTAATGGTATACACATCCGACAAGTGGTCCACCGTATTCTCGGATCGACACAGACATTGACGTAAGTAGACCGTCTCCTAGTGTTGCTAAACACATTAAGTACACCATCCTCCGTTAGTGGTATACACATCCGTCAAGTGGTCCATCGTATTCTCGGATCGACACAGAAATTGACGTAAGTAGACCGTCTCCTAGGGTTGCTAAATACATTAAGTACACCTTCTTCCGTTATTGGTGTACACATCCGACAAGTGGTCAACCGTATTCTCACATCGACACAGACATTGATGTAAGTAGACCGTCTCCTAATGTTGCTAAACATATTTAAGTAGACCATCCTCCGTTAGTGTTATACACATCCGACAAGAGTTCAGTCTCAGATTCACTAGGGTACTGACGTAAGTAGACCGTCTCCTAGTGTTGCTAAATACATTAAGTAGGCCGTCTTCCGCTAGTGGCACACACATCCGGGATTAAGTAGACCGTCTCCTATTTCAGTAGATCAAATTATCGTAATCCCAAATGCGGACGAAGTTTGTGTCAATTTTCGACGTCATTTACGTGAAATATGGCTGATTTTCGAAATCATTATCGGCGAATTACGGCGTAACGTCAAGGGAGATACTCCAGGGTAATTATCTCTATTTCAGTATTCTATTCGGCGTCCAGTGGTTTCTATGGCAGCTAACGATATATACGACAAGAATTCTACATATGACGAGGTTTGTAACGTCATCTGGCTTATACAGGGTGGCCCAAAAACTTGGACACTTTGTGTAACCTACATATCTTTTGACCTACTGTTCGAATCTTAATCAATTTTGGCATACATATATATGACCCATAAGCCCCATTTCTCCAGTTATAGTCACATATATACACTGGTGCCACACTCCGCGCCGGCATAAAATGGATCACGTCGAAATAGACACCGGATTTCTGACAAATTCCAGTTCACATACATGCATATAAACACATTTTCGTCTAGTAACCGGCGCAAGAAATTTGCGCCGGTTACTAGATGAAAAATGCGTTTACGCGATAGCTCCGAGTAGAGTTGAAAGAAACGCAAGAAAATTGTCATCGGTTATTAGACTCAAAATTCGTTCATGCAATCGCGCTAAGAAGTGCTGAATGGGAGGCATATCAGTGCATCTTTTCGACGTGAAAACGCATAATTTTATTTGAGAACATACCAACGGGTTACAGGTTTATAATTCCTAAGATAGCTATGTATGATCAAGTTTCAGACCTGTTGGCGAACAATACCTTGTGATATTTTACTCTACAATGTATCCGTCCGTCTGTTTGTTTCAGATTTCAGGCCAACACACAGAATCCCACGCAAGCTCCTTACCCGATACGAAGACCACCCTGTGAAAGTGAAGGACGTTTGACGGTGATAGCTATTCCACAAAAAAAACAACAGTATTTGGTAGCGATCGGCAGAAACTGGGTCAGATGATTTGCCATTATATATTGAACAAGAACAATGGTGTTTTAGAGACCCGAGTGTTGCTGGTCATTCGTAGCGACAACGATGCTATCACGTGGGACGACCGGTTGTGCAGTGTAGAACCGCCTATATTTATGTTCCAGTTCACAAAGCACAAATAGTTCATACGTCTGATTTATTGGAACCTCTCTAAACCGGACAGCATGGGAGGTGAGGGTTTTAAAGCAACTGCTGTCGGGTGAGGTATTCTGGTATTTCTGACTGAGGCCGGGTAAAATATGGTTTATGTCATTTGTGGCTGTGACTGGAGAAACGGGGCTTATGGAATTTGTGACCAGTGTAGATCCTTATCAAAAGGCACACTCATGTAGCTTAATAATGATATACAGAAGAACCTCTCCAAAACGGACATCCTGGGAGGTCCCCAGGGTGTCTGGTGTAGCTACAATAATTGGCCTCCGATATGTTATCTACGAGAGAGGTATGGAGCAGGGTAGCAATTTTGTGTCTAATTCTGGTGTTTTGCAATAATGAAAAGTCATTGTAACCAGAGATACATAACAGCGAAACACATCTAAGTTAAACATTCATATTTTATGGAGTGGCCGGTTTAGAGGGGTTCCATTGTACAGTGCATGTTAGAAGAATGACGGGTGCTTCATTGATGAAATAGCGAACAATGTACATCCTGATCAGACTGTGCGGATGCACAGGCTGATCTGGATCTACACTGGTCGCAAAACCCATAAGCCCCATTTCTCCAGTCACAGATACATTTGTGGTCAGTCTAGTTCCTGAGCTGCAAACAGACTTCTGCAGTCAATAAGGATCTACATGGTTTATCAGAAACATGGTGGTCATTTCATTGATCGAATTACAAAAGCCACATTTTATACAGTCACGTTTACATTATTTTTGTATTACTGAGTGCGTCCATATCAATATGAGCGTTATGTATAAATTATTGTTCACATATTGGATTTTTAAGAAATTAAATGCGAGGGAGCGCTACCGACCGCAGCATTTAGTTCCTGAAAAGTCCAATATGTGAAAAATAGGACTTTTAAGGAATTAAATGCGAGGGAGCGCTAGCGACCGCAGCATTTAGTTCCTTAAAAGTCCAACATGTGAACAATAACATATTTATAGTTCAGCCAAATCTTTCTATGCATCTCCCATCCGAGTTTTTATTTCCATTTCCTATCGAACAGTTAATGATTAAGTAATAGTTATAGTTCACATATTGAATTTTTAATAAATTATAAAATCAGTCAACGTAGTTAATACACGTCTTAAATCAACACAATTGTTAGATTATGAATTACATAAGCATATCATTATGCATTGAAGCCGCACTTATCACCAAACAAGTTTACTGAGTTCATAAAAACGAGGCTATGCCGAAATTGTCTAATTGTGAAAATGTCCAAATATAACTGATACACAAAATGCGCAAACTGTCTGTAAAAAAAGAAAGTACTCTACTAGATTCCACTAGTCTTAAATTCCAGTTTTGGATAAAATTATCAGTTAACCGTTGCTTTAATGCACTTGACTTCAATGATAATTGCTTCATAATAGTGATGCGATATATGAATATAACATGTGTGAATAGTGTATTGTTACTGGATACTATATGGAGCATTGTGTTTCCATCAACGCCATATTTGTATGTACAAGCCATGGTACAATTTCACCACTTCGTGCGTTTGACACATACTGCAAGTAATATGACAGTAAACCAAATAAGATTTGGTGCAATACATAATCACAACGCCAAGCTATAAATATTATGCCAACACATCATACAAAAGACGAGATATCTGAGCACTTCTCCCAAAAATCTCAAAATACATTTTGATGTGTACACGTTGCCCATAGGTAAAGCCACATTTACTCGCATATTAGGTGAGTAGACACCAGAGCCAATACACTCAGGTAACTACTTACATGTCACTGGATGTATAGCTAATAACAGAGTACAGTAGTGGGTATATATGGTATGTGTTGTGTGGATGGCCAGGTAAAAGTGATAGACTGTGCAACTTTTCTGTGTATGAGGGTAATTATAAAACACAGGCACAAACCTGTCAAGAAAACTGACATATTTTACAGTTTGGTGTAACATAATTGATAGGAGTCCGTTCTCCTTGCCTTTCTACATGTGATGAGCTACATTATATCATATGTTCTACTTCACATTTTTAGTTATTTGTAAGATGGCCGACTTGGCCACCCCATGTGCCGTATAGGATACAGTAACGAGGCAGTATTCACATATATGTTATACATATATTCCATCACGTTTACGAAGCAATTATATTTGAATGAAACGATGATCATGTATAGAACGGGTCCTTAAACCAATACTTAATAATAGTATAGAGCCTGTTTGTCTGTATAGATGTTCGTCCTAGCTCTCCATATATAAAATCAATTTGGTTGATAGTTTGACACATAATAAGCTTTTACAAAACTGTAAGTGTATTCGTTCAATCTGATTTGCTTGAATAAATCCCCATATTTCCCCTCCGTAATTTAGAATAGGTACAGTAGCGCTTTTCTGCAGGTCAACTATACGTACTATACCAATACTATACGTACTATACCACTACTATACGTACTATACCAATACTACACGTATACTGTACCAATACGATATGTTTTATATACGATATGCATATAATATAAACGTACGGTATGTTTGTACCGTACATACCAACCAATATAGTATAGATATACTATTCAAATCGTACGTTTATACGATTTGTATACATGTGTATAATTCTGGTACGTTTGTATCGTACAAACATACCAGATTTGGGTACATTCATACCATATCCGTACGGATATATCGTATATACGAACGGATATCGTATGTTTGTATAATATTCGTATAGTACGTTTGTACTATACGATGATACGGTACAAACATACCAATATTATATGATCATACGATATGCTCATTAAATATACCAATACTATACGATTACGATATGTATACGATATTAGTATATACAAATAGGTAAGGAGCAGAAAAGCGCTACTGTAACACTAGCTTATCAATTAAATCTAACACATATTTTGGTTTGAGGTCCGTGAACTGATACAGGTATTTGTTTAATTTCAACGCAGCATTTTGCGCTTGCCCAGATATGGTAGTTTGAGCGTTCACAAATATTTAGACCAGTTTGCAAACCCTCAGAAGATTCAGAAAATATAATTATGTTATCTGCATACAACAATAGGAATAATTTTGCCATTTCTATGTCTACACATCAGCATACAACAATAGGAATATTTTTGCCATTTCTATATCTACACCGTCTAAACCTTTTTGACACAATTCATCTCCAAGATCGTTAATATGCATAGCAAATAAAACTGGTGATAAACACTCACCCTGACGTACGCCAAGACAACATGTACATTCTTAACTTAACTGATTATTATATTTCACTCTCGTCTTAAAAGTGTTATATTTTGACTTAATAACATTGAACATTTTGCCTCTAATACGTAAATGCAAAAGTGTATACAACATATTATCTCTAACAACATAATCACAGGCCTTCATAAAATCTACGAATGCACAGAATAATGTTGAGCCACTATTAATATACTTCGTAATTAGAATATGTAATACAAAAATACGGTCAATGGTGCTCATATTTTTTCGAAGATCTGCCTGTGCCTCGACAAATATGTCTGGGCCCATTCTGTCAGTCTATTGTTTAAAACTCGTGTAAACAGCTTACCTACTGTATTAATATAATAATGTTATTCCTCTGTAATTGTTTGTATTGTTTATGTTACATTTCTTATCGAGAGGAATTATAGAGAATAGTAAGTGAATGGGAAAACATATCTGGCAAGGCTTAGGAAATGGGATGGGCGAGGCTCTGCCGAGCACATCCCATTTCCGTGCTTCGCCAGATATTTTTTCCCATTCACGGCACTAACATACTATTCTATTTATCCCGTTAACACCTACACATTGCTTTAAAATGCAAATAAATAACCCCAGCCACCACACATATTCATACGCAGTGATTAGGTCGTATTGACAGGATATCAACACTGTTTCAAGGCATCGTGTTTCACGGCACATACGCATTTTTAAATGTTACATTGAAACGCTTGTGAAATAAAGGCAGAAGTATATCTTGAATGAAAAAATTAATTTCACACTAAGTCAGGTCCTGCACTTTTATTATTTAGGAGCTGGCAAATTCCTTAATCCATCTCACTCTGCGATATTTCAACATTTAGCTCATCGAACAAAATGTATATTTCGGACTGAAGGAATATATCATTAAAGTGTAATATATCTTCATCTGCTTGGAACAAATGATCATACGGATTATTTATAGCTTTAAAATAATGTACAAATGAATCTGTAGTTAACTTTATTTGTGTTTATACCACTTGCTTTCTTCAAACGATTCCAATATTTTTTTGAATTTCCGACTTTTGTAGAATTTAGCAGGTTATCTGTTTGCTGTTTTGCCTGCTGATATCTAGACTCTATATAAACCTAAATTTTGCCGGAACCATATTTTGCCTATTGTGATCAGTCTTATCTAAGCGATATATGTTTCATTTATTATAGAATATTTTTTAAGATATTCACACCTATAATTATAACTGGAAGTTGTATTTACAGACGCGACCTTTCCCTTATGATGACGTACATTCACCTTCATATTAAGTGTGCATACAGAATTAAAAATATCATTTAAACCAGAAACAGCAGAATTTATTGTGTCATTGGTGGGCGTAATGTTAAAGGGCCTCATGTGAGATTAGGCTTTGCCTAAATGAGTCACCTTCATTAAATAAAGTATATTATTATTATTATTATTATTATTAAATCGTCCATCAAATTCTCAACTTTGACGTAATAATTGTTAATCTCATATTATTGTTATACTCCTCCATGTAGTCTATGTTCCATTTATATTTGTATTGTACATATTGCAGATCATTGAAGACACTATGTTCATTTTGATTGATCACTTTGTTCATTAGATGCCGACATCAATGAACCAGTAACAATACAATGATCAGATATTACATTTGGATCATCAACACTAAAGGAAGAAAAGAAATAGTCGGCCATTTGCATTTACATAATTACCCTGTGTCGAACGGGCAATTTCGGTGTCATATACATAATCGTCGGGCAATGTAGGTAGGTGTGTGGCAGAATCGTCAGCAACGTAATCCGGAAGTGTACCACATCTGGAGTTTAGATATCCCAATATCATGAAATTACATTCATATTTGTGGATTGTTGTATATGTAAAATATCGTCACAAATAACATTATATGCATGCGTCTCTGTATATGCTTGTCTTCCGCTTTTTTTCAGGAATAATATACGCAAGACAACCAAATAAATCATGTTCAAATCCAAAATAGTCTCCCTTGAATTGAAGCCACACGTAAGAATCGTCCACAATTTTAACAAACATGTCGTCTGCAATCAAACAACAAATAGAAATTTCGAGTTTTCGCGATTTCGCCTTTTCCAAAGTGGAAAGTCGCAACACCATCACGTCAATCTCGAAATTGGACGGATAGATATGTATACTGTAATGGGTGTCCTGGACCAACCCTCTATATATGATGGGTGTCCTGGACCAAGTCACTACGTCCTGGACCAATGCCCCTATATCTGATGTGTGTCCTGGACCAAGTCACTACGTCCTGGACGTCCTGGAACATGTCACTACGTCCTGGACCAACCACCCTATATAGGATGGGTATCCAGGACCAAGCCACTACGTCCTGGATCAACCACCCTATATATGATGGGTGTCCTGGATCAGTGACTACGCCCTGGACCATACCCCCTATATATGATGGGTGTCCTGGACCAAGTCACTACGTCCTGGACCAACGCCCGTATATATGATGTGTGTCCTGGACCAAGTCACTACGTCCTGGACCAACGCCCCTATATATGATCAGTGTCCTGGATCAAGTCACTACGTCCCGGATCAACCCCCTTATATATGACGGGTGTCCTGGATCAAGTTACTACGTCCTGGACCAGCCCCCCCCATATATATGATAGGTGTCCTGGACCAAGTAACATGTCCTGGACCAACCACCCTATAGGATGGGTGTCCTGGATCAAGTCACTACGTCCTGGACCAACCACCCCTATATAGAATGGGTGTCCTGGACCTAGTCACTACGTCCTGGAACAACCACCCTATATATGATGGGTGTCCTGGATCAAGTCACTACATCCTGGACCAACCCCCCTATATATGATGTATGTCCTGGACCAAGTCACTACGTCCCGGACCAACCACCCTATATATGATGGGTGTCCTGGACCAAGTCACTACGTCCCGGACCAACCACCCTATATATGATGGGTGTCTTGGACCAAGTCATTACGTCCTGGACCGCCACCCTATATATGATGGATGTCTTGGATCAAGTCACTACGTCCTGGACCAACACCCCTATATATGATGGGTGTCTTGGATCAAGTCACTACGTCCTGGACCGCCACCCTATATATGATGGGTGTCTTGGATCAAGTCACTACGTCATGGACCAGCCACCCTATATAGGATGGGTGTACTGGACCAAGTCACTACGTCCTGAACCAACCCCCTATATATGATGGGTGTCCTAGACCAAGTCACTACGTCCTGGACCAACCACCATATATATGATGGGTGCCCTGGATCAGGTCACTACGTCCTGGACCAACGACCCTATATATGATGGGTGTCCTAGATCAAGTCACTACGTACTGGACCAACTACCCTATATATGATGTGTGTCCTGGACCAAATCACTACGTCCTGAACCAACCCCCATATATATGATGTGTGTCCTGGACTAAGTCACTACGTCCTGGACCAACCACCCTATATATGATGGATGTCCTGGACTAAGTCACTACGTACTGGACCAACCACCCTATATATGATGGATGTCCTGGACTAAGTCACTACGTCCTGGACCAACCACCCTATATATGATGTATGTCCTGGACTAAGTCACTACGTCCTGGACCAACCCCCCTATATATGATGGATGTCCTGGATCAAGTCACTACGTCCTGGACCAACCCCCCTATATATGATGGATGTCCTGGATCAAGTCACTACGTCCTGGACCAACCCCCCTATATATGATGGATGTCCTGGACTAAGTCACTACGTCCTGGACCAACCCCCTATATATGATGGATGTCCTGGATCAAGTCACTACGTCCTGGACCAACCCCCCTATATATGATGGATGTCCTGGACTAAGTCACTACGTCCTGGACCAACCCCCCTATATATGATGGATGTCCTGGATCAAGTCACTACGTCCTGGACCAACCACCTATATATGATGGATGTCCTGGACTAAGTCACTACGTCCTGGACCAACCCCCCTATATATGATGGATGTCCTGGATCAAGTCACTACGTCCTGGACCAACCCCCCTATATATGATGGATGTCCTGGATCAAGTCACTACGTCCTGGACCAACCGCCCCCCCCCCACCCTATATATGATGGGTGTCCTAGACCAACTCACTACGCTCGTACTGGTCCAGTCCATCCCATCATATATAGTGAGTCGGTCCAGTCCATCCCATTTTACATATATATAAGAACTCTGCGCTAACAATACACTTTAATACTATCTATAAAACGTAAAAACACTAGCATACTACTTTATTTATACTGCGCAGACAAACTATACTGGCCCAGAACTGTGATCAAACAATACTATCTATGCAAAGGGTAAAATTAGATGTCAATCATTCTCATTTTCCTACTTTCATATAGGTAATGCTTTATTATTTTAATGTACATGTATTTATGTTTTAAGTTTAACAGTACACTGCCACATGAACAACATATCTGGTATTTAGCAGTTGTACCACCACCACATTTTAAGCATTCTCTTCTTTTACTTTTATTATTCTTTACTATATAATTGTGGATCTTGCAGAAGTCTTTTTGTAGTATTGGCGTTGCATCGCCCATATTTGCCAACTCTAAGAAAGAAACATATATTTGTTTTCCATTTTATTTACAATTAATAATTTTACATTAAATATATTAGACAATAACAAGTATGTATACAATTAAAAAAACATTGAGTACCAGTGATGTGAAAGATATTTTACAGCTTCACCGCGATCGTGCAATTAATGACGAACAACTTAGAAAGATGGTAGATGCTCTCCAACAAGAAGAATCAAACCCTATACCCGAACCTTTGACTGCAAAACCAATAACAACAGAATCAACAACCTTAAAAAACTTACTTCAAATGCATAAACAAAACTATGCAGCTGCAATCAATGAACTTAAAGATAATAAAAGCACTAACTTCTTAAACCAAACTGTGGATATTTCAAAGCATACGAAATATATGTTAAAAAATATAAAAACCCTCAAAAATTATTGTCCGATAGGAAAAACTTTATAAGAGTGCCATGATGGCCCTAAATTGCTCACCTGTGCAATGTCACAACAATCAAGCAAATACTGGTATGTAAAGTAGTCACTACATATACATCAAACTAATCCCATGACAGGCACAAAATGTCAATGCGACAAACTTGAGAAGTCACCAGCCTCAGGGTAGGAGTTGTCTCGCGATATGTGCAGATATATCTTACACAACTTTGAGAGGTTTGGAGACCACAACAGGATGCTTACAGCCTACTTTTTATTGCAATCTTTAGATTTTATGTATTATATAACCATATTCCGTAAAACAGTTGACCCCTATTTGACCCCGGGGCCATGCCCATTGTTGACCCAGAACATTTTAACAGCTTTGAAAAAAACATTGTATATTGATAATTCCTGTCAAGTTTCGTCGAAATCGGTCAGGTGGCTCGTCAGAAGATTTTTTAAAGAATGTATGCTCTTTTTAGACGGCGGCCATCTTGGTTTATCGACGACCGCTATTTTAGCAAAACTGAAAAGGCTTTACTAATGAACCATAACTGCGAAGTTTGCCCATCAATGGCCAAGCGGTTTGTATGAAGAAGACATTTGGAATCTCTAATAAAAGAACGACCTATTGACCTTTCGGTGGCCATCTTGTATGATGTTATCATCAGATTCGATGAAAACAGCACCACAGCGATCGCCTCATCAATACCTTTGGTTTGATATATTATAAGACCATATTCCGTCAAAAATGAAATTTGACCCCTATTTGATCTAGGGGTCACCATTTTAACAAATTTGAAAAAGCATTGTACTTCGATAATTCCTGCCAAGTTTCGTAGAAATCGGTCTGGTGGTTCGTGAGAAGATTCTTTTTTAAATTTTGTACTATTTTTAGACGGCCGCCATCTTGGATTAACGAAGACCGCCATTTTAACAAAACTTCGAAGTTTGCTACCAATGGCCAAGCGGTTTGTATGAAGATGACGTTTTAAATCTCTAATAAAAGAACGACATTTTGACCTTTCGGCGGCCATCTTGGATGATGTAATCATCTGATATCGACAAAAAAATGCTCCTAAGTGATCGTTTCGTCTATACCTTCGAATTGATATATGACATGACCATATTCGGTCAAATGTGAAATTTGACCCCTACTTGACCCCCTGCTGCCCCGCCCATTTTTGACCCGGGAGCCACCATTTGAAGGAATCTGAAACATCGTTAACTATCGATCATTCATATCAAGCTTCGTCGAAAGTGAAATTTGACCCCTACTTGACCCCCTACTGCCCCGCCCATTTTTGACCCGGGGGCCACCATTTGAAGGAATCGGAAACATCGTTAACTATCGATCATTCATATCAAGCTTCGTCGAAATCGGCCTAGCGGTTCGTGAGAAGAAGATTTTTTGAGAATTTGACCTACTTTTTAACGGCGGCCATCTTTGATTTCGCGATCACCATCATTGTAACAGAAATGAAAAGGCTGGACCCACTGACCATTACTATGAAGTTTGGCCAATATTGGCCAAGTAGTTCACGAGAAGAAGACGTTTGTAATCTATATTGAAATAATGACCTTTTGACCTTTCGGCGGCCATCTCGGATGGCGTAATTACCTTCGACCCCTCCTGCCCCGCCTATTTTTGACCCGGGGTCCACCATTTGATGGAATCTGAACCAGCGTTAACTATCGATAATTCATACCAAGTTTCGTAAAAATCGGCCTGGCAGTTCGCGAGAAGAAGATTTTTTAAGAATTTGACCTACTTTTCAACAGCGGCCATCTTTGATTTCGCGATGTCCACCATTTAAACAAAAATGAAAATGCTTGACCCAATAACCATTACCGTGAAGTTTGGCCAATATCGGCCAAGCGGTTCAAAAGAACAAGACGTTTGAAAGCTTTATTAAAAGAACGACCTTTTGACCTTTCGGCGGCCATCTTGGATGACATGACCATCCAATTTCTACAAAAAATGTACCAGAGTGATCGTCTCTTTGATACCTTCGATTTGATATAGACATGACCATATTCGTTAAAAAATATAATTCCTACTATTCGTCGAAATCCAGCTAGCGGTTCATGAGAAGAATATCCCATGGACCATAACTTTTAAGCCAAGCGGTTCATGTGAAGAAGAATTTTGAAATCTCTAATAAAAGAACGATCCTTTGACCTTTTGGCGGCCATCTTGGATGACATAACGATCCGATTTCGACAAAAAATGCACCAGAGTGATCGCCTCGTTGATAGCTTCGATTTGATATATGACATGACCATATCCGGTCAAAAATAAAATTTGACCCAGTAGTATATAGGGAGTTAAAATGATACTACCAACCTACATAGCGTCCCTACACTCCATCTACAGTCCCACACCCCTCGAATTTGCGTATGAACTGAATAGACAAAAAGTGCGGACCACCTATAGAATACAGAGCCAAGTTAGACAACTGTGTACTTTTATACCCCTATTATTATATAGGGGTATAATAATTAATTAATTAATGTAATTTTAATTTTGAGGATTTAACTAGAATAACCACCACCAACCCATCACCTATAAACATAAACTATATTGGTCTGATTGGCGCTGGGAGTGTAGAAATCACAGACTATGACGACGGGCGGTTTGGGGGTAGCTGGGTAGCTGGGTAGCTGGGAAGGCACCGCAAAAAGTTCTTCGCGAACAAATCCGCGCGATGGACCATCATCCAAATAGTAGAGCACGGGCTCATCGGGTTTGGTAATATATCGATCTAGATGATATACATTGAGAGACCAAACGGGATCAGTCGCGCGGCGGCGGCCATCTTCGAGCTCTCCCGGTTGATAGAGGTACCGGACTTCAACATTTCAAAACAAAAGTCGTTTCTTCGCTAATCCAACGGGTCGCCCGTGCGAGACGGCGGATGGTTTGTGCGACACCTTTTTAGACTTCATGGCATCTACAGGCTTCTTACCGATCAATCTGGTCACCTCGCAGTTCAGTGCAGAGATCACGGCGGGCAGCCTGGTCACCCACTCGGTCGATCGCGTATGAGGGTCTACAAGCTCTTTGGCATATTGGTGCCCGAACTGTCTCTGAGCCAGGGTTCGATTGAACCGCTCCACGATCCCCTGGTCCCGGTGGATGTTGACGCGGCCGTGTCTGATAGAAACGTCGTGTTTAGCCAATAGATGGGAGACCGCGCCCATGAACTCGCGGCCGGGATCCACATGGAGAAGATTCGGCCAATTGAGAGGACTCCTCTTATATATTCGGGAATGAGCATCGGCCAACTCCGTAGACTCTTTCGTGGCCAGCGGCTCAGCCCCCTTATATCGACTCGCTACGTCAACGACTGTCAGGGCGTACTTGCGACCGACGCGATCGTGAGGGAGAAACAGGAGGTCAGCTTGGTGGACTTCGTTCGGCACCGGCACGTCGAATTTCGGCCGCGGAATATTGTGAGGCGCGGGCAAATAGATCTACCAGATGGCCTGCTTCTTGAGCCATTCCTTGGCTGCGTTTTCGGAAACCTTGGTCGCCGCCGCGAGGTTCTTGATGGCCGCGAGTCCCTTCCAGTAGCCGCGGGGGCTGTAGTATGTGTTCGCTAGCTTGCGTGCTAGGCGAACCGATAGTTTGGTCCATCGTATGCGAGGTATTCTAGTAGGTCGAGCAGTCTCCAACTAACATGTATATAGAACACTTCACAACCACTAACTAACTGAATTTAGGTAAAACTTCGACGTGTTTTTTTATTTGTGTATCGAGATATTGGAACATGGCGGAGCTTCCGGTTTGTGACGTCAACACTTTATTCATAGCCAATTTGCAAACCGCCGAACTCTTGTAGTTATTTACGCTAATTTATTCCCAACTTGTGTTATTCCGCTTATTTAAAGTTTTAAACACAAGTAATGCCCAGAAATGAAAAATTATCCGGTTGATGTAGTTTGGAAGTGATACGACAAATTTCGCGTTTGTAGATTACCGAATGTAGGAGAAAAGGGTGGTTACAGACTTTTTAACAAACCGATGTTATAACCAACACATAGCCGGTCTATAAATAGATCGGCTAATAATGAGGATCCCGATGATGGTGAACATGTAGCAGAAGGTCAGGCGAGTTACCAATTTCTCTCGAGTTTTAGGATAGTTGAAGTGACATCTGTACATTTGTCCAATTGAGTGGTTGCAGTGGATGAATCTATTATCAAATATCGTCGATTGAGGCGTTATTCAATCCTCCATATTCGCCCAATCTTGCCCTATGTGATTTCATTTTGTAATACCGTACACGAACAGCCGCATAAAGGGAATCCACTTCGACAACGTCAGCAGTCAATAATGTTACTGCTAGTATTTCAGGTGGTATGTTTGAACAAAGGTGAACTGCATTGCCTGACTTAGCTATTGGAAGTGCATATAGTATGAAAACAGATTTTATACCGTTAATTTTGAAAAATAATAACCCTGACTCCATGAACACCAGAGGAGAATGTGACATTGAGTTCATGTGTTTTAAAAAAATTGTGCTATTTTTAGATGGCGGTCATCTGGATTAAGCGATGACTCATTTTGCAAAATCTGAAAATGCTTCACCCAGCATTGGCCATGTGGTTCCTGAGAAAAAGACGTTAAAAATCTTGAATAAATGGACCTTTTGGTGGCCATCATGGATGACATAATCATCCGATTCCGACAAATATTGCACAAGAGTGATTGCCTCATTGATACCTTCAATTTGATATATGACATGACCATATTCAGTCAAAAATAAAATTTGACCTCAATTTGACCCCACGGGCCACGCCAATTTTTGACCCCGGGGTCACCATTTTAACAACTTTCAAAGAGCAATGTACATCGATCATTCCTACCAAGTTTCGTCGAAATCCGGCTAGCGGTTCATGAGAAGAAGATTTTTTAAGAATTTATGCTATTTTTAGACGGCGTCATCTTGGATTAGCGATGACCTCCATTTTAACAAATCTGAAAAGGCTTCACACATGGACCATAACTTTTAAGTTTGGCTACCATGGGCCAAGCGGTTCATGTGAAGAAGAATTTTGAAATCTCTAATAAAAGAACGACCTTTTGACCTTTCGGCGGCCATCTTGGATGACATAACAATCCGATTTCGACGGACAATGCACCAGAGTGATCACCTCATTGATATCTTCAATTTGATATATGACATGACCATATTCGGTCAAAAATAAAATTTGACCCCAATTTGACCCCATGGGCCACGGCCATTTTTGACCCCGGGGTCACCATTTTAACAACTTTGAAAGAGCAATGTACATCGATCATTCCCACCAAGTTTCGTCGAAATCCGGCAAGTGGTTCATGAGAAGAAGATTTTTTAAGAATTTATGCTATTTTTAGACGGCGGCCATCTTGGATTAGCGATGACCTCCATTTTAACAAATCTGAAAAGGCTTCACACATGGACCATAACTTTTAAGTTTGGCTACCATGGGCCAAGCGGTTCATGTGAAGAAGAATTTTGAAATCTCTAATAAAAGAACGACCTTTTGACCTTTCGGCGGCCATCTTGGATGACATAACAATACGATTCCGACAGAAAATGTACCAGAGTGATCGTCTCTTTGATACCTTCAATTTGATATATGACATGACCATATTCAGTCAAAAATAAAATTGGACCCCAATTTGACCCCACGGGCCACGCCCATTTTTTACCCCGGGGTCACCATTTTAACAACTTTCAAAGAGCAATGTACAATCGATCATTCCTACCAAGAAGTTTTCGTCGAAATCTGGCTAGCGGTTTCATGAGAAGATTTATTTTTTAAATTTATGCTATTTTTAGACGGCGGCCATCTTGGATTAGCGATGACCTCCATTTTAACAAATCTGAAAAGGCTCCACCCATGGACCATAAATTTAAAGTTTGGCTACCATGGGCCAAGCTGTTCATGTGAAGAAGAATTTTGAAATCTCTAATAAAAGAACGACCTTTTGACCTTTCGGCGGCCATCTTGGATGACATAACAATCCGATTTCGACAAAAAATGCACCAGAGTGATCGCCTCATTGATACCTTCAATTTGTTATATGAAATGACCATATTCAGTCAAAAATAAAATTTGATACCAATTTGACCCCACGGGCCACGCCGATTTTTGACCACAGGGTGACCATTTTAACAACTTTGAAAGAGCAATGTACGTCGATCATTCCTACCAAGTTTTGTCGAAATCCGGTTGGCGGTTCTTGAGAAGAAGATTTTTAAGAATTTGTGCTATTTTTAGACGGCGGCCATCTTGGATTACGTAATGACGTCATTTTAACAATTTTGTAATCCCCCTACCTAAGGACCATGACCATAAAGTTTGGTGACTATAGACCCAATGGTTACCGAGGAGAAAATGTTCACGGACGACGGACGACGACGGACGACGACGACGACGACGGACGAGGACGACGGACGACGGACACATTGCGGTAACAATAGCTCACATGAGCTTCGCTCAGGTGAGCTAAAAATGTCATGCCTCCTTTGCATATGAAAATAGCCCGATATCACCGCGCGTCACTATCAGTAAAATAAATATTACTAAATGATTATATCTGTACAGCGGGCACTTGTAAGTTTTAGAACTGGTGGAATAGTGACACAATCATACACTTACACTTATCATTCGCTAAGTACTGGCTAGAATTGTGCAAAAGTCTTAATTTACGAAGATAATAGATGGTAATATCGTTGACATACACTAGGTTGCTCATATTTAAGATTATTTAGGAATCAAAGTGCAGTGTAAGCGAAGACTTCGCTGATATGTAGCCAGTAAATTATGCGTTCACCATTTTCAATTCATAAGGACAACCAACCAACCAACCAACCAACCAATCAACCAACCAAACCAACCAACCAACCAACCAACCAACCAACCAACCAACCAACCAACCAACCAACCAACCAACCAACCAACCAACCAACCAACCAACCAACCAACCAACCAACCAACCATACCAACCAACCAACCAACCAACCAACCAACCAACCAACCAACCAACCAACCAACCAACCAACCAACCAACCAACCAACCAACCAACCAACCAACCAACCAACCAACCAACCAACCAACCAACCAACCAACCAACCAACCAACCAACTTACGCGGAAGCCGACCCACACTCGTGTATTATTTCCCGCTATTCAAAATGTACGATGGAATATCCTGTATAACATATATGTGAACAATGCCTCGTTACTGTGTCCTGTACTGTATAAGTTATAGGATCCGTTGTCCTGGCTTTTCTATGCATGATTGGCTACATTATATCATATGTTCTACTTCTCATTTTCAGTTCTTTGTCAAATGCCAGAAGAGGTAAAACTGGCTGATGGCTGGCACACACAAAGATGGCAGACCTGGCCACTCCATATGCCGTACAGTGGTCACTTATTATGTCATACATATATTCTATCCCATTTAGGAAGCAATTATGTTTGAAGTATATGGTGATCAGTAGCCTATTTCACCAACATTGCAAAGTATACTTTTCTAGCATTGTATTCTTTGAGGGAGAAATTTTCAATTTTAGGATAAATTTATTAACTTTTATTATACTGAATTTATTACATTATCACAGCCATTTTGGCTGTGATAATGTAATACATGCAGTATAATAATTCTGCATACTTTTAATCATCAAATATATGCAGTCTTTAGTTCTATATGAAATAATGCATTTCAGGAAAAATAAATGATTACTCCCTCAAAGTATACTTTGCTAGATAAGTATACTTTGCAATGTTGGTGAAATAGGCTAATGGTGTCCCATATGTCCTTAATGGTTTTAATTGGCTCGAACACCTTCTATACCCGGTATCAGAGCAGAAATGAACGCTTGCTTTTATACCCGGCTATTCTTATCTCGCTTGTCTATTGAAAGTAGGCATAATGAGGTATTTAAAGGCACCGTGTTACTGATGATGTCTCGGGTGGTAAATATGTGGTTTTTAGCTTCATTAACTGCAAGTGACATATATCAGCCAATACATATATGGGCCGCGTGATACGAAAACCGGGCTTAATGACAACGTCATGAAAAGCGGTAAACGACGTCAAAAAAAACGACGATTCAAATTGACTAACGTCGCAGTAAAATTTCACATTTTGCCCTCCCATTTACGTTTATTGGTGTCAGTTAACATTAAGTGTGATAAATATTATTTATTTCATCTTTTTTTCTTCTTTCTTCTTATCATTATTATTATTTTTATTATTATTTATCGTCGTCGTCGTCGTCGTCGGCGTCGTCGTTTGAGATGCGATGCAGCGCTGATACCCCGATAACTAACTACATGTATATCCAGCAATACCACGTGCCAATGACAGCGTCCTCGTGTCTTTAGTCGTTCACATTTATTCTCGAAGTTATTATAGGAATGACTGGCCTTTTTGTGGAATTTATCGGGGTATAAACTTGGAAAAGTCGCGGGAATACTGGACAAGGCCGGAAGGCCTCGTCCAGTATTCCCGCGACTTTTCCAAGTTTATATCCCCGATAAATTCATCGAAAAAGGCCATTCAATCCTTATAATTCCAGCATTTGAAATAAATTCATCAAGAAAATGTGTTTATTTTCCGTTTTCTTAAGAATTATTTTAACTGCGCCTCACGGTTACGGAAAGTAGTTCAGCGTGGGAGTTTACTGGGAAATAAACTTTGGACAGAGACTTGCTACGGGCCAATCAAATGTTAGGGAATTGTGTAAATATTTTCATTCTGGAATTATCTCGAAATAACCCCGGAACGACAACAGTTATGAGGACGGCGACATCAACATGTGATAATATACGCAAATCCAGGATATCTTCGATTCACAGTGGAACACCTCTAAACCGGACACCCTGGGAGGTCCCAGGATGTCCGGTGTAGAGGGGTTCCACTGAACAGACAGGATAAAGAATAAATTACATTGAAACCCATCTAAATTAAGCACAACGGGGTCCCCAGGGTGTCCGGTTTAGAGCGGCTCCACTGTATCGCCTCAAATTGTAAAATGCAGTTATTCATAAATAAATCTAGGTCAAAGCCATTTCACTAAACTGCGTACGACTAAAATCTTCGTAAGTGCAACATTATGATAGTTTGTCAATTTCACATTAAGAATGTTTTCTTGAAAACAATTATTGGATTTACATTTATTGAGCATAGACTGAACATCAATAAATGTAAATCCATCAATTGAAATTTCCAGACGATCCTAAATTTGCACTTACGAACATTTTATTCGTACGAAGTTTAGTGAAACGTGCGCCAGATGCCCATGGCGTACATTACACACCATAAGTAGCATAAGCATTATTTTATTGCCAGAGTTGGAGAGAGACATGTGCATGCAAACAAATTTATCCCGTCAACACAGTGCGTATGTGCCGTGAAACACGGTGCCGTGAAACATTTTTGATATCCTGTCAATACGACCTAATCACTGCGTATGAATATGTGCGGTGGCTGGGGTTATTTTTTTTAATTTCAAAGCCATTTATAGGTGTTGACGGGATAAATAGAATAGTAGGTTAGTGCCGTGAATGGGAAAATATCTGGGGCGGCACGGAAACGGGACGTGCTCGGCAGAGCCTCGCCCATCTCATTTCCTGAGCCTTGCCAGATATGTTTTCCCTTTCACGGCACTAACCTACTATTCTCTATCTATTTTCCTTATTTCTGAACCAAAATATATGTTGTGACCACTCACTTGAACCGACTCGGCGAGACGGTTCAAATGAGTGGTCACAACATATACTTCTGATGAGAAATAAAGAAATTCTTGAGCCTTACCGGATATTTTTTCCTATTCACGGTACTAACCTACTATTCTCTATATTATCACTGCCAACTCAAATACTGGTTATTTACTACACATTTAGAATTGGGCGTAACTTCGACTGAAGATTTTTTCAAGTGGGTAAAACCCATCACAGGTGACACGTTTATATATGAGACACGCCATGTGATTGTGTACCTTCGGACATCTGCGTAATTTCATTAAATACGTTTACAAAATTTACATTATTTTTCATAAATAAAGTCAAAAGTTGACAACATTTTCAGAGTACATGCGGAATATTATTTTGTCAACTTTTGACGCCATTTACCGAACATATTATAAATTTTGTAAACATATTTCATGAAATTACGCAGATGTCCGAAGGTACAACATGGCTTTTCTCATATATGAGCCTGACTCTGGTATTACCCCCCTTATCGCGTCGACGTTTTTCGCAGATACTGATTTCGAAGAAATGCGATATTTTCTGCAAATGGCGTTGGAATTTGACGATTTTTTTTCGTCAATTTTCGACGACGTGAACGGGAATTATGTCTGATTTTCGAAATAAATATCGGCGTAATACGGCACTGCCGGTTATAGGGGTTGTACAAACTGGTTCACTTATATAGTATACACGTAGTCATATAATTTACTACATGAATTACACATATACCGTCGTATGTAACAGTAGTTTTCCGTCATTTGGAAAATATCGACGAAGCGTTGTAACGAGGCATGCTACGTAATGAAATAGAAAGGGATTACAGTCCTAGAGGCCGTTTCACCAAACTTCGTACGACTAAAATGTTCGTACGTGCAAATATAGGTCCGTCTGAAAATGTTAAATGATGGATTTACATTTATTGAGTATAGCCTGCATATGCAGCCTACACTCAATGAATGCAAATCCGAAAATTGTTTACAAAAAAACATACATCATTTGAAATTTACAGACTATCATGATTTTGCACTTACGAACATTTTAGTCGTACGAAGTTTAGTGAAACGGGCCCCGAATGTGTTCCTGGGGCCCGTTTAACTAAACTTCGTACGATATAAACGTCCTTATGAAGATTTTTATGAATCGGTTTCTAACATTAATGTGCGTCACTAATACTACCATTTTCCACATACATGTACATATAATTAAATATGAACACTTCACATTTCAAGTTTGCACTTACAAACGTTTAACTCGTACGAAATTTATGAAACAGGGGGCCGTTTCACTAAACTTCGTACGACTAAAGTGTTCGTAAGCGCAAAATTATGATAGTCACATTAGCAATATTTCCTTGTAAACAATTATTAGATTTACATTTATTGAGCATAGGCTGCATATGCAGCCTATGCTCAATAAATGTAAATCCATCAATTGAAATTTACAGACAGTCCTAAATTTGCATTTACGAACATTTTAGTCGTACGAAGTTTAGTGAAAAGGGCCTCTGGCCCCTGGTTCACAAACGAACGACTGCCTATCGTTTACATATCGTTTTGACACCGTTTTGGTTTTTATAATTGCATGGGTAGTCATTTTCTATTTAAAAACAAGAAACACGATGTCAAAACGACGCGTTGAAAGAAACGACGGTCGTTTACATCGTTCAAATCCGTGTATTGAAAAGAAAATATCGTTTTCATGTACAAAACACAAAAAAACGATAATAGTGTCTATGCATGTCGTTGTACTAGAGGCGCAACGGTCATTTCATGCTATGCTTGCTGTCAAACGATTGGCTACAATTTTCACCCCAAGTAAGAACCTCCTTCAACATTTCTGAGGTGGCAAACCCTCGGGAAAATTCAAACAGTGGCTATAATAACAGAACAAATCAAAATGGCCGCCAGTGCTACACTAAATGTCTCAGTAAGTATAATTACAACTCACATGTAGGTAACAAAATGATTTAAATCACTTCGTTTTCTATTCGTTTTCTATTCGTTTTCCATTCGTTTTCGTTTGGGAACAAATCTTCGCTGAAGTCATAACTCATACAGACCAACACGTCATGTATCTATGTGATTGTTAACTTTTCAGTGTTTATCTTATTTATATAACCACTCAATAACCCATTAACCCATGCATAAATCATTAAAAATAATATTACATAATGCAATATACATTTCACGTCGAAATAGGCGCCGGATTCCTGACGAATTCCCAAAACTACATGTAGATGATACACCGCATAAACATATTTTCGTCTAGTAACCGGCGCAAGAAATTTGCGCCGGTTACTAAACGAACACGCGTTTATGCGATAACTCTAATTAGAGCTGAGTGGCATCTCGTCAGAAAACCCGGTATATTTTTTCAACGTGAAACATTTTACGCCGGCGCGGGGTGCAGCATCGGCGAGAACACAAAAACTAATACTATTTCTGTCTTGTTGTTGTTGTTGTTGCTGTTTCGCTGAAGATTCACACTCGCACATACCATCAGGCGTGAGATTTTGAAAATAAGCGCATTTAAAGACAGATATTATCATTGGAGCTGATAAACGTCTTGCCAACGCTTGAATTTCGCATTCAGTAAATAAGACCATTATTGTCACAGTTGGATAACATGCGCTGTAATCTATTATATTCAGCCCCAGCTTTCAAAGCGCCAAAATTGCCACTTACATGTATTTCGAATACACCAGGGCCCGGTTGTTCAAAACACCAGTTAGCTTAACGGACTGTTAAATCCTTAACGGACTGTTAAAACCTTAACTGAATGGTTAAAATCTCTGTTTTAACAGAGATTTTAACCATTCAGTTAAGGATTTAACAGTCCGTTAAGCTAACGGATGTTTTGAGCAACCGGGCCCTGAAGTACAGTGAAACCTCTCTATAGGTCCGCCACTTTGTGCTGACGCGTTATTATTGTAAATATTATTGCAAACAAAGACTATTTTTAAAAATCAACATACGTCATAGACCACATGGCGTTTGTTATTGTTAAATGTCGTGCTGACGAGTGTATACAAGTACATGTAATACCAAAGTTATGTAAACAGATGACCCACTCGTATAATGGGTATACATGCCACCTTTGATACAGCAGGTTCCAAGTTCGATTCCCACATCGGCAAATTGTGTTTATTTCATTTTATAACATCTTATAAAAATAATAAAGAAAATGCGGATTCTTCGACATTTTGATTATTAAAAGTATGCATAATCTTGAAATGCACTCGGACTTTTAGCTACATGTACACTTTTACATATCAGTTGCGTCTTACCTCATGACCATATAACTCATTAACTCATAACTCATAACCTCATAAGAATTACAATATACTTTTCACAAAAAAAAGGTAAAAATATATACGCGAGTTGTGGATTCGAACCTGGGATAACATATCATATTCAGTGACATACAATATTCAAGTCCTTACATTGTACCAACTGCGCTACGGAAAGATCGATAGTATCGATACAAAACATTAGTCGTCGGTCTTGAACAGACGTGGGGAATCCCAAAGGAATTCCCTTTAGTATTTATAACTGATTGTTATGTAAACAAAAGCATGTAAACAACGCCATGACAAAGTGATATTATTATAAACCGGACACCGTGCATGACTTACAGTGAAACATCTCTAAACCGGACACCATGCAATAATTAGTGGAACCTCTCTAAACCGGACACCACGCCATAATTACAATCTCTCTAAACCGGACACCACGCCATAATTACAGTGAAACCTCTCTAAACCGGACACCACGCCATAATTACAGTGAAACCTCTCTAAACCGGACACCACGCCATAATTACAGTGGAACCTCTATAAACCGGACACCACGCCATAATTAAAGTGGAACCTCTCTAAACCGGACACCACGCCATAATTACAGTGGAACCTCTCTAAACCGGACACCACGCCATACTTAGTGGAACCTCTCTAAACCGGACACCATGTATGACTTACAGTGAAACCTCTCTAAACCAGACAGTTCTGAACTACAGGTGAGCCTCTCTAAACCGGACCACACGTCAGAATTACAGTGGACCCTCTCTAAAGCGGACACATGCCATAATGGCAGTGTAACCTCTCTAAACCGGACACAGTCCTGGATTACAATGGAACCTATCTAAACCGGACAGAGTGCTTGGATAATAAGCCACAATGTGGACAGACAGACAGACGGACAACGGGTATCTGGTATGTCCGTCCGACCCTTTTGGGTGTGGCCGAGTGACTGCATATATGTGTGTGATGGGAATTATGGGTTGTGCAACCAGTGTAGCGCCAGATCAGCCTGCGCATCCGCGCAGTCTGATCAGGCACTACACTGTTTGCCATCCATTCAATAATCTGTCCGGCTTCTAACAAACACTACAGTCTATATCAGCCAGCAGGCATGTACTTGAAGACCAGGATCCATACTGACCAATAATGTAATAAGCCCCATTTCTCTTGTCACGGCCGCATACACGATAGGACGGTGTGGGGGGTCTTTATTTCCACGTATCGAAATAAGCAAAACTGTGGTGGATAGACAGACAGACAGACAGACGGACACCGGTTATCTGTACATCCGTAAAATCCCTTGTGAATTTTTGTGAATGTGACTGGTGAAATCGGGTTTATGGAATGTGTGACCAGTGTATCTCCTGATCAAATATCATATTCCTGTAACAATATAACGATCTATATTGCTTGTTAGAAGCGTGTTTCATTGATGGAATGGCGAACAAGGCAGATCCTGATCATACTGATCTAAACTGGTCACATTTCTCCAGTCACAGTCACGTATACGTAGACAGGTAGATATGATAGTTATGACTGTGACTGGCAAAATGTGGCTTATCATATTTATTTCCAACCACACTATGTGCGTCGGTTCACCGGATACAAACATTCGAACAAGCCCGATATACTTATGACGTATGTGAAAGTCACAACGGCATTCACCAATCTGTATATTAAATTGAGGTTACACATTTTTTTCGAGCGCAAAATAAAACTAATTCCCTGAATTACGCAAAGAAGTATATGTTGTTACCACTCATAGGAACCGTCTCGTCGAGACGGTCACAACATACAGGTTTGATAAAAAGTAAGAAAAGCAGCGACAACTAGAAAATGTGGTCCGTCGCCCCTATTTGAGAAACTCTTACAAAAACATTAAAACAAAAAACAAGTTTGATAAAAGTAAGAAAAGCGCGACTAATAAAAATGTGGTCGCGTCGCCCCTATATTTGAGAAACACTTACAAAAACTTTAAAAGAAATTTTAAAAAAACACAACAACAAACAATCAGACGGACGGACATACGATCAGTAGCGAGGATAATTGTATTAATATGGAAGGATGTATGGTTACTAAGGAATGCATGTGTGCAATATGAAGATATTAGCTGAAGGCAAACATAAATTATAGGTGATTTGAGAAACTCTTGCAAAAACTTTCAAAAACAAACGGACGGACAGACAGACGGACACACGGACGGACAGACAGGGCGAAAAATATAGGACACCGACGATTCTCGGCGGGGCCCTACTTATTCCAAGTTGTTCATACCCCGTATGGGTGTTTTCATCAAGTATTGAGTTAAGTTTAGGCTATTTATTTAGGTCTGCAACGAAGGTAAATATTGAAATTCATCGTCGGACGTTATTTGTTTGTTTTTGACTTACAATTGTATGACCGGTACGATGCTTGAATTAAACCTAATCAGATCGACTAAATAGTATGGTGACAAATGTCTGCCATCAACGTAACGTGATAGGTAAGTTGTCTTATAAGTCAAGTTAATTATATAATTGACGCGTCAAGAGTAAATACTAATTGGTCAAAACGAAATAAATTAGTTTATCCCGTCAACACAGTGCGTATGTGCCGTGAACTAGTTTTGGTATCCTGTCAATACGACCTAATCACTGCGTATGAATATGTGCGGTTGTCATACTAGTCGATTCTCCGATTTTGATGATGCGGCTGGGGTTATTTTTGGCATTTTAAAGATATTTGTGGGTGTTGACGGGATAAATAGAATAGTAGGTTAGTGCCGTGAATGGGAAAAGTAGGTTAGTGCCGTGAATGGGAAACAGTATCTGGCGCGGCACAGAAACGGGATGGGCGAGTCCATCCCGTTCCCTAAGCCTTGTCAGATATTTTTCCCATTCACGGCTCGTCCACCCCGTTTCCAAAGCCTTGCCAGATATTTGTCCAATTCACGGCACTAACTTACATTCTCCATATATAGACAAGATAATAAACATTAAAAAGAGGAAAACACGTGATACTGTCCTTTAATCGTGTCACACCGATGTTTAGTTTAAATTCTATATTTTGTTTCGTCAAATGAAAGACAGTAAGACACGACTTAATAAATTTGATCTCACCTTGGCCAGTTAATAAGTTCGATTGACGCTATATCATAAGCATTTCGTCTCAATTAATCGCATATTGCGACGCTTTCTCCAATATGTATTAAATTAATCATTAACTGTTCAGCGCTATAGTTAGAACTGATTTTATGCCTCGTTGTCAGTTCACGAGACGCAAAGCATATTACCGCCAACACACGCGCTCACTTCGTGTCACACCGCCAATCACATACTGGTATAGCGATTCGAAAACACGTTTAGGGGCGGAGCTTCGCGACTGGGCTGGGTAAACAATAAGTAAGTTATAGTTCACATATTTAATTTTTTAATAAACTAATTTATTAAATATTCAATGGGTGAACTATAACTATCATAAAAGGGCGCATTCATACAATTGAACTATCATGTCGTCACGTTAAGTAGTAACCCGAATTTTCTGGCTGTCACGCAGGGCGACTTACAGGTAAGTCGTCCCGCGTGACAGCCAGAAAATCCGGGTCAGTTAAGTAAATGACAGAACTATGTCACCACACAATACCACAAAATGCCACAGGAATCTGAAGAGGGTTCAGTGAACATAACTAGGATGTGTGACTATTCATCCCAAATAGCTGTGTTATCTGTGACTCCCTATTGCGAAAACAAACAAATAACATATGTCTGTATTGTTATTGTCTGTAACCTGGTAACGCAGGGCGACGTACTGTAACTTGCGAGTCGCCCGGCGTTACAGGCGGAACAGTCGGGTTACGTCCCTCTGTATAGTGTCGTGCGTCCGTCTTCTACTACCGTGTAATCTCACTAAACCGGACACCAACACAACACCTGTGATCTTATTTTTGACGAGTTTCTTGGTCATTTATCTCCGGTGATAATGTCTGTTCATGATCGCATAGCACAACTATGGCTCAGAATGATAAAAGTCAGATTTACATTGAATCCTCTCTAATCCGTACACCCTGGGGACCTCACATGGGTGTCCGGTTTAGAGAGGTTTCACTGTATGTTTGCTAAATAGAGAATAGGCATTAGATCCAAAAGAAACTATACCTAGTACATGGTTAATCGATTCAATTCACGCACCACCTATTGTTAAAATAAATCAGATCTCATCACACTAGGTCAGTGACCTCGATCAAGAAACCTGCCGGTAACTGGCAACGACGATTTTTATGGTAACGAATCGCATTACGGCACGTCAGAAAAATGCAATTTGAACAGAATTGAAAGTGGCAATTCTGAATAGTTAGTTGAGTATAGAATACATTGTTGATGAAAGTGAAAGTGAAACAGGGTTTAACGTCCCAGCAACAACTAAGGTCATATAGAGACCACAGCTTAAAGTCTCATCCGACAGACCAGTGGGATGGAAATACTATCAAAGTATTTTTCACGCCTATAGGGTGAAGAATGAACACACAACCTCCGGAGTTGAAGTCCAATGTCATACCAATAGGCAACAACCCATCCAAATTATTGATGAAATTCAGCGACATCGACGATCAATTTCATTCTACATATACTGTAGGTGCAAAGGGCATATTACACCACCGACTGCGTTAATCTTGCCCAGATGCCATCGTTTCTGAACATCTATTAGCAATCTCTACTCGCAACCAAGCAGTTTGATTGGCTGTGCCTGAGCTGTAGCACAGCTCAGGCTCAGACAATCAAGATGTTTGATTTCCAGCACTGTATTGAAGTATTTTGGAATAGAAATAATTACAAATAATGGCAAGAATAGCGCAGGCGGTGTTATTTACCAGTCTTTTGAGTTTCTATCGCGAGTGATCCGACTATTGTGATATCACTACACCACGCCCGAATGATACAATATTTCACAATCGGTGTTTGAACACCGCTGATAAGAGTGGAGTACGGTACTTCGATTGGAGTTTGGTGACTACCATATATGTGGCTGTGATTGCAGAAATGGGGCGTATGGGCTTTGCGACCAGTGTAGATCCAGATCAGACTGTACGTGCATTCGCACAATCTGATCAGGATATGCACTGTTCGCTATTCCAACAATGAAATACCCGTCATGCTTCTAACCAGTAATGTAGATCGTTATCAGGCTACAGGAGCGTGGTAGTTGATCAGGTGCTACACTGGTCACAAATCCATGATTAAGCCCCCAAACCGCCAGTCACCGCCACGTATTTGCGTACATGAGAAAACACGGAACGTCACTCGCGGAACGAGTATAGCCTCTGATCTGTTTAGAGCCCGTTACCGGTACATGTATATGGTGTTTCGGGTAAAACGTATATTTTAATAGTTTTAATATTGCCGTTTGAATCTAGTAGCGGACGAGACAACACGAGACAACACGAGACGACGCGAGATCACGTGATGTTGGTGTCGTGTCCGGCTTCCGATTCTCAAGACCTTCAGTACCATTCTAGCCCATTGACCATATAAATTATATTTCGACATCACGTGGTCTCAGTTGAATGTGCTTCTGCGCCACAGATTTGATACTTCGTTCATACATTTATATTGTACCATTCCAGTTAAAACAATACACATGGACATATATCAATTATCATTATATGATAAATGACGGTTTTGAAATTATTATGTTCTGAAATCGCAAATACTCGTATATAAGAAAAGGGAATATAGAAATACGCCATTTGGTAATGTATGTTTAATATATTATATAGTTGGTATTAAAATACATTGTTTTCACGTGTTTGTATTTATGCTGACATTTATATTTATTTTTACAAGTTTTCTCAAAATTTGTGTAGGTATTAGAATTTGTTCTTTTCACGTGTTGATATTTCTACTTTTACTTTTTCTCGATATAAAATGCATAGAAGAGCAGTATCAGAAACCGACCATACATTAGCCCATACTTACAACAAAGCATAGATGAAGTATAGATAATGCCACCGTGAATACAGCCTATATGTAAAATGTAAAAGCCTATTACAAGCGGAAACACTAAACCGTTCAAAACATGGCTATAAATTTCTTTTCTATAATGATGGAGACACAGCGAAAATGTTCAGAGAAACAACGCATTTCATATGGGCAAATATCAGCTGTGGAACACCGCTTGTCAATTTAAATATTTTAAATATTGACCGATATTAACAAGAGTAATGCACCAGGAATTCGTATATCACGGATGCGGTCGTGATCATTTGCTTTTGAAGTTACCCCGCCCATAACATTTTATTGTAAAGAAAGTCACACAAACAGTACTTCAGTCAACTTTACAAATATTGCATGACAAGAGATTTGTGATGCCTTTTTCTTAATATGCAACAGTCACGACACAACAGGCCTTATTAAGGTATTTGACCAGCATAGCCCCTGATCGTGCATCAGAACCATATAGTCTGTTATGGGTCTACATTATTCAATATATAACATTTTGAATGGTTCATCAGTGCGACGACGAACGGTGTGGCCCTGATCAGACTGCGCATTTGCGCAGTCTGATCAGGGACTACTCCGGTCGTATTTGCAATAAGCCATTTTTGTCAGGGTGAGCCACGTTAAGTGTATCTTGAAAGTTATTGACGTTTTACGACATCTTAAAACAATGATTATTAGTTTGCCTATCCTAAATATTGAACAAACACATTTACTTACATAATATAGGTATGCATGGGGAGTGGCTGTGGCCGGGGAAGTATCGAGAAACCATCACAGAGGATTTCAGGGCTCCAAATAAGCTTTGTGTCTAAAAAGTATAGTACCCCCTGATTTAAAATTAAATGCGTATTTTATTTTTACAAATACATTATTGATTTTCTTCACTTATATTAAATAGGGAACGAATGATCAAAACAAATTGAAACATTTACTTATTTGAGTGTGTTATTGCTTATTCACTTACTTTACAGCTGAAATTATTGGAATTCATTTTCTGTCTACCGTGTTTATTTTTAAAGGCGAAAATCGCGAAACGACGAGCATCACTGAATGTCGAAAGGGTGAAAAGGGCGAAAATGCGAAATTTCGTAAAGAAATTTCATATCGAATATCGAAATTTCTAGTTTTCCAAAGTCAATTCCTGCATGTGTATCTTCTTTATTAATAACATATTGATACAGCTTTGACAGTTTTATATCGCTAACATATCAAACACAGATGGGGTTAAATTGCTACCCTCGCGAGCGGGGTAGCAATTGTGTCTCTATATAGTCATTGGCAATGTGTCTGTTGAAACCCGTATGCAAATATTCCATGTCTGTCACAAGTTATAGAGGTTTTAACAGCTGCATATTGTATGTAAATGACTGTGACATCACAGCAAGTTCAGCTAAATAATGAAAATTACCGATGTATGTTTTACAATTAAAATCAATATTATAGTGAATAAAAAAATGTATTTTTTCTTTGAAATGTGTATTTCTTTATACAGGATCAAAGGATTTCAAATTAAATGAGTATTTTATTTTTACAAATATATTATTGATGTTCTTCATTTTGTATTAAAGGTACATGCCCACGCAGCAGGTTACACTGTACTACTACTTTTCATTTTCTGTCATGCCTTATATGAGCCATTTGTCTACCCACTAACGAGTTATTTTTAATTACGGCGCGTGTTAATTGGTGTTAAATCGCATTTTATATGCCGCGACCAGAAAGGATATTTTCCGACCTCGTGCTATTTTTACCAACACGCGTCACGTGACACTGTCAATCATATCACATCTTTGACATGCGCAGTGAAGTATCGGAAGTTGAGAAGAAAAATCTCTGTTCGAGTCCAAATATAAATCTCCACGTAACTCTTTCCATTTGGTGATCTGGTCGCCAATATTAACAACTCTCTCTCTCTGTACTGCCTGTCACTCAGACATCTCGCCTTTTTTTTGGCCGACGCCTTTTCATACAATTTCCGTCCTGGACGTTTCGACATGTTGATATTCTTGTTTACATATTGGGAAGACTACTGGCGCACGTAGTATACTGCTCATGCGCACCACAAGCCGTGATGTGAAAGTCGTCGTCCCCGCACATTATCAAAATAGACTGTTACCGCCGTGCGTCGCTAACAGTAAATTGATAATTAATAAATGATTATATTTGCATAGCGGGCACTCGTAATTTTTAGAACTGGTGGAATAGTGACATAATTATACACTTATTTAATTCCTATAAAGAACATTTTGTGCCTACTGCGTGGGCATGTACCTTTAAATAGGGAACGAATGATCAAAACAAATTGAAACATTTACTTATTTGAGTGTGTTATTGCTTATTCACTTACTTTACAGTTGAAAATTTACTTAGTTGGGGTGCGTTGGGCTGAAAAAAGCAAACATTCTTTTTGCAGCTCAAGTTACAGTATTTCTTTCCACTATTCAATTTGAAAAACAATGGGTATTCAGCTAAAATAAGTGTGTAAAATACGCCAATACGCACCTTATATGGAGCTCTGCGGACTTAGACTATATTAAAATCAGTCGCTTATTGGAATTCATTTTCTGTCTACCCTGTTTATTTTTAAAGGCGAAAATCGCGAAACGACGAGCATCACTGAATGTCGAAAGGGTGAAAAGGGCGAAAATGCGAAATTTCGTACAGAAATTTCATATCGAATATCGAAATTTCTAATTTTCCAAAGTCAATTCGAAAACACGCCAATCTCGAAATGGCAATTGACGCAATTAACCGCCATAGTGTTCTCAATGTTACACAGCCGCCGGCGGTAATCTTGCCTAGATGGCAACGTTTCTGAACATCTACTGACAATGTCAACTCGCAATCAAGCAGTTTGCTTGGCTGAGCCTGAGCTGTGTCACAGATCAGGCTCAGCCGATCAAGCTGCTTGATTGCAAGCACACTATTCAAGTATATTGAAGGAAAATGATTGACAAATATTGGCAAGATTAGGCAGCGGTGTATATCGCATGTACTTGACTCAAAGCCAGATTTAGTTGCTCGTGCTGATACGTAGAGCGGAGTCTATCAACGCGGTAACCGTATCTCTACCGTTACCGGGCAGGACCATATACGCCAATAATACATCAATCCATATAGCACAATAGAAGATTTCAACATATGTTAAAGGCCCACTCGGATGCAATTGTGATTCATATGCACAGTATTGTCATTAGCTACAATAATTCGACTCCGATATGTTATCTACGGCTACAATTTGACTCAATCAAAAAATGGGAGCAACAGAAGTGCATACACAAACCTGTTGATGTTATGTCAACATTTAGTAAACTGTATTTTATACCTTTAAACAAATAATCTTTGATGTAGAACTAGTAAATTGCCAAACATGATAGAACAGGGAAATCATTTTCCCATGTAATGGAAACTATCTTTTCTCTAGCTGTTGTTCAACATTAAACAAAACGAAATGAAGCTTTCAATTCACAAGATATACATGTACATGTCAGATAAACACATTGACACGGTAAAATAACCAATTCCTGCATGTGTATCTTCTTTATTAATAATGTATTGATACAGCTTTGACAGTATTATATCGCTAACATATCAAACACGCCGGATAACCGATTGCAAACGTCACTCTTCCATGCGTTACATTAAAGATATGGGGTTAAATTGCTACCCTCGCGAAAGGTATGGAGCGGGGTAGCAATTTTGTTTCTATATAGTCATTGGCAATGTATCTGTTGAAACCCGTATGCAAATATTCCATGTCTGTCACAAGTTATAGAGGTTTTAACAGCTGCATATTGTATGCAAATGACTGTGACATCACAGCAAGTTCAGTTAAATAATGAAAAAAAAAGACAACCGAAACACGTTTAAATGCAAGAATCCAAGATGGCCGCCAAATGTTTGAGTATTTTAAACCCCAGGAATGCGATTGTTGGATGCAACAATATATTTGAGTAACATCAAAATATAACTGAATCATTTTACTAATTTGCATAAATCCAAGATGGCCACCAAAGTTCATTATTTTGTCATACATTTGGTGTCTGAAGGCTATATACATTCATTTAATATTTCTGATTTGGTTTAGTCAATAGTGAATGGAAATCTGGGTACTGTTGCAAGGTAACTAACTGGAGACTTACCTCCTTTAAATCAATTCGAAATGCCCACTATATGCCTATAAGTATATATAAATGTACATATAATATGTCCGGTAACACTAATATTTACATAACTGTATTGGTCAAGCCTCGTTTTATGCAAATATATGTATATAAACAATTTGCTAAAAACGTATCTCCCATGTTGGACCCAGCAGCTATAATGGCTTTACTGCCTCTATTCATGGAAAAGTCTGACACACCAGTAATGATCAAACATGGCATGAATGTAATCAAGACTGTAACCACTTTCTGCCTCCTGGTCAGATCCCTGTCATGACATGTGACTGCCCCATATTTACAAAGGCAAAATATATTCAATGGACATGGCCATAACTCTCATGGGGAAGACACATTTATAGTAATGTTCGGTGGTCTGCATCTATAAATGGCTCTGTGGAATATGGCGGGGAATTACCTGTAAGTTTCGGGCTGGACAACAGCAGTTGTAGAGGCTGAAATTTTCACACCTGGAATCGCTGAAGGTTTCCTGAAAGCAGCGCATCTGACACGGACTCGCAATGCACATCAAGTCTCTGTTGTAGCGTTACCAGCTTTTTATTTGCATTGGATGCTTACAACTATGCACGCTGGATCTCAATTCACATTCGAGACATTAAGTCCCTCCCTCAAGAAGCACTGGGTTGTTTCCAAAACGACAAACCGCTTCTCTTATATTCCTATCGACCAAGTACATGAACAGGAAAATGCCAAGGTAAAGGGGCAATGGCGGTGCCAACAGAAGAACAGATTTATCTTCGACGATGGCTGATATGTGGGCCAGACCTTGCTAATGTTATCAAAGACTTTGGTACCAGTACATTAATGAAGATGATCCAGATATTAGCCTGCATCATGCAGAAGGACCTTCCACTCAGAAACTGTTCCATCAGCAGTCACGCAAACTTGTAGACGTCATATCCGGCTTTGGAAACCCTTTCCAGGATGATTGTTCTGAGCTGTTGGTATTGCATACACGTGTTTACGCAGATGAATCAATTGTAGAGACAATTCGGACAATTGAATCGCTAGGTAGAACGCAGTATCTAAAGTATGTGAAAGATGTGATTGAGACCAGAGACATACCAATTCAGAATCCAATCAAGAAAAGCTCACTTCCACTACAGAAATCCCCCAAATGAAAGACAAGTCCAAAATCTTCGCAGGCTGTTAAAGTACAACGGCAAAACAGCTACCTATTTGGTCGACTATACATTGCTAATCAACAACGTGATGGAGATCCAGCAACGTTTTTCTCCCATGAAAATCAATCTACTCCGCCTTCGCTGTCTGATTTTGGTAAGATACGACATGGAAAAAAGTCTAACGTTCTGGGCTGCATTGAATCTAGTGAGTAACCTGATATGCCACACTATTTTGATTGCAAAATATTAGATGGAGCCGTGCACATGCTACCTACATCTGACGCCAGCACGTTTACAGAGTATGGAGACAACGTGTTTCTCCCATTTATCCTCCACGAGTTATGCGAGACATTACGACTTGACTGTATTTGGGACACATATATTACTAATAGCATCAAAGAATCCACTCGAAAAAGACGGGGCCAGGGGCTTCGCACACAGGTACGGGAAGAGCTAGATTACCCCAGAAGTGGAAAGACTATCACATACTCATCTGGGGCTGCACTGATCGCTAATTCAATACGCTCCAGTTTGTCCTGGTGAGTGTCATTTTCCTTGATAAAACAAGGTACACGTATGTGCTTTGCAGAAGATGACGTGATGATGTGAGGTAATGACAAAGTGTAACCATGAATAAGCAGATACACGTATGGTAGTGCATAAGGTGGACGCATTGAAGAAAGGTTCCACGAACAGTATGATTCGGACAGTGGATACGGATGTCATTATAATCTTAATCTGACAATTTCATGACATCCTGGAAGAATATCCAGACATTCAAATCTGGGTAGTCTTTGGAACTGGTAAGAACATTCGAAATTACCACATTAATACACTGTTCCATCACCTTGGATTTGACAAATCGAGAGCATTGCCACCATTCCACGCCCTCAGGGAATGTGACACCACGTCGGCCTTTTTTGGAAAAGGGAAGACTCGAGCTTGGAATATGTGGACAATTTACCCAGAACTCAACGAGGCACTGTTGTTCATGGTGAACAACACGTATGCTCCATTGACATTAGAGTCACAATGCTTCAACATGCTGGGCAGGTTTGTGGTATTGTTGTATGACAAGACCAGTGAACTCACGTCCGGATGGAACTCTTCTGTAAAAAGAACACATACTTGGAAGACCTGCCATCGAGTAAGGTTTTAGTGAACTACAAACGCATATTCATCCATTGTTTTATATCACAGCGGTAGATATTGTAAAAGGTCTTGTCTGCAATAGTATAATCTTTAATCTTACCTATTATTCTATTTGGTTACTGATGATATAAAATGTTTTAATATTCACATAAACTTTCTGAACACAAATAAACAGTTTTCATAAACAGAAACTGACTTCTCTACATAGTAATATTATCATACAAATACCAATGTGTGTAATGTGTAATATCCAAATACTTTTGACGATGCCCTCCTGCAACATTCAAGGCAGGTCATGTACCAAAATTCCATATGGGCGACCTGTCAACAACTTATACAGACAATCTCATCACCAGACGAATGGGGATGGGCAAAGGACGGCTCTTCATGGAGATGCTGCATTAGCCTGCAGCGAACAAATGTGGACGCTAATGCTTTGTAGCGGTTAATATTCATTTCCTATGTGCTATGTCCCAGATACATTACAATTACCCACACATTCTTAATTCAGATCCAGATGGCATGCACCCGCCACAGCTATGTAATATTGCCAGCCTATTGACATTTGGTTGCCATATTGGATTTATTTAGCTGAAACATTCACACAGTCTCACTTCAAAGTTACAAATTAGTAGTCAAGTAACAACACTTCCTATTCCATGCAAACATTTCCAATATGACATCCACAGTGCAAAATAGAATAAAATATTGATATTTGGCGGCCATCTTGGAGTCATGGCATTTACAAAATAATCAAATTGTACATGATAGCCATCTGAATTAATTATTGTGTGAATGTGTGTCATTATAGCATACTAATTGTGCTAAATCTAACACAGGTTTGCACTTGCATAGAAATATATTAATAGTTGGCGGCCATTTTGAATTTATTGATTTTTTAGGTGGCACAGTAGATAGATTTTTTGGAGCCACTTATTTATTAATTGTGCATCATCATATCTTGATTCAGTGAAAATAATGGCACTTTTGGCCGGCAGGTATACACAAATGTGTTAAGGGACTGCACTATAATGACATTGGGGTTAGTAAGCACCATGGGCTTTCTGTAGAATGATGTGAGATGTTGTTAAAAATACACCAATGTAATAGTAAAGCATTCAATTGAGGGAAAGAGAAGTTATAATGAAGTGTAAAGTTTTCGAAACAAAACATGTTCTAAGTCCTTGACCTTGGGGTTAGCTGGCACCATACGCTTTCTGTAGAATGATGCAGGATGATGTTACAAATGCACCTATCAAATATTAAAGAATTCCATCAATGGAAACAGAAGTTATTGCAGATTAGCCCTAATGTTAATTTTTGTGATGGACAGACGGACAGACGGACGAACACACAACTTGTGCATCCCTATATCCCCTTTTCGCTACACGAGGGGATAATAAACTGAAACCAAAACACTTATTTTCCAACAAACACAGCTAAACACAAAAAAGAATGTCGCCAACGACATGTATCTCCTGTCACCTATGCTAAATTTCTATACTAGTCCGTGACCTTGACCATGGGGTTACCGGACACATGAAGGATGCGGAATGTTCTCACAAATGCATGTAAGGCATTCCATCAAGGGAAACAGAAGTTACAATAAATTAACCCAAGCGTTAAGTTTTCAAAACTGAGCATTTTCTAAGCCCGTGACATTGACCTTGGGGTTAGCGGGCACCATCGGCTTTCTGTACACTGATGTGTAATGTTGTTTTTCAAATGCATGTATGGAATATTAAAGCATTTCATTGAGGGGAACAGAAGTTACAACGAATTAAGCTGAGCGTTAAGTTTTAGAAACAGAGCAACATTTGTAAAGGTTGAATGCTTGTGAAAAGTAGGTAAATCAACCATGAAAACTAGGTCAAGGTCACATGGGCTCCCTCTGTGTGAGATGGTTACACCACAGTGTTGATGTATACCAAGTATGGAGATCGTAAGACTTATAGTTTTCTGGAAATTGAGCTAAACGCAAAAAGTTAATGTGAAATGTTGACGCCGGCTATGCCGCGACGCCGCCTCCGCCGACGCCGACGTACACTCTCCCACAGTCGTTATAAAAATAAGCACCGCCCATAAAACTACCATACGCAGATGTTAACGCCCCCGGAACATTATAAAATTTTTGTTCGAAAACGTTTGTTCGAAAATTACGGAGCCCCGCGGGGGACATGGAGTTTTTACAATTCGTTTAACAATTCGTCCCGACGAATTAACAATTTGTTCCCTCAATTTAACAATTCGTTCCCTCGAATTAACAATTCGTTCCAACGATATAACAATTCGTTCCCTCAATTAATAACAATTCGTTCCCATCGAATTAACAATTCGTTCCCTCGAATTAACAATTCGTTCCCGTGGGAACCCTCAATTTAACAATTCGTTCCCTCGAATTAATAATTCGTTCCAACTGTATAACAATTCGTTCCCTCAATTTAACAATTCGTTCCCTCGAATTAATAATTCGTTCCCACTGTATAACAATTCGTTCCCTCAATTTAACAATTCGATCCCTCGAATTAACAATTCGTTCCCGTGGGAACCCTCAATTTAACAATTCGTTCCCTCGAATTAATAATTCGTTCCCGTCGGAACGAATTGTTATTTCGTGGGAACGAATTGTTAAATTGAGGGAGCAAATTATTAATTCGTTGGAACGAATTGTTAATTCGTAGGGGAAAAAAATTCTACGTCCCCTGAGTAGTCCACAATACATGTTTGAAAAGCTTGGAAAAATACACCCCTGTACGTCAGCTTTCGCGTAAACAACGAGTTCGCTTGCTTCATCGTAACGATGGAATATTCTCTATTTAACCCTTAGAATGCGGGAAACAAAATTGTCGTCTGCTGATGTTTACTATGCTGTATTTATTCTCAACGAAATATATATTGTCAGTACTTTAGAATCATTTCCTGACAAATCATGCTAATATTGAGAAAGAAGACAAACTATAAAACAACAGCAAACGACAATTTACGGTTCGTGCATTCTAAGTGTTAAAATTTAACTGACCGTATAACATTTGATTTGTTGCTCTCTTGCTGTTGTTTCGTTGCAGAGGGTCCTTGTGTATTGTTTTGTTTCAACTGTTAGTGCTCAAACCGACGTATTCGGTAACAGTATTGACATTCATGTATACTGATTGCGCTCATATATGTTGTAGAGATGACATTCAATATTGGGCTTGATAAGAATCGATAACCTCACTCATTCAATCTCCTAAATGCAAAACTGGAAGTCTTAACCTCACGCATTCGATCTCCAAAACGCTACGCTGGAATTATTAACCTCACGCATTCGATCTTCAAAACGCAATGCTAGCCATACACAAAATCGTGGCTGCGACTGGAGAAATGGGCTTACGGGATTTACGGCCAGTGTAGATCCAGATCAGCCTGTGCATCCGCAATCTGATCAGGATCTACACTGTTCGCCATTACATCCATGAAACACCCGGCATGCTCTAACAAGCAACATAGACCAGTATCATGCTACAGGTGTGTGCTATTTGATAAGGTGATGAACTGGTCACAAATCCATAATTTCTCCAGTCATAGCCATAAATAACCAACATAAATGTACATTTACGACTATATCATATAATGTATTACCTTACTTTTTATTGTTTCAGATACACTTGCTGTATAGAGACAACATTGTCCACATTATAAATCTGGATAAAATGTCGTTGAAGATGAACATCACATTATGGACGTTAACATTGCTAACTATGTCTATGCCGTTAAAATCGACGTACGGTATGACGGCTGTCTCAACCACACCGTCTTCAAATACGAAAACAAGAGTAACTACTGGAATGACGACATCCGAATCAATTATGTTTAGTGGACAAACTACTGTACAGTCGACATCAGTACCAGTTACGTCTAGTGAACCATCTACGGTACAGTCGACATCAGTACCAGTTACGTTTACTGGACCAACCACCATAGATCAGACATCAGTACCAGTTAAATCTGGTGTATCAATTACCACACAGTCGACATCAGAACCCGTTACATCTAGTGTACCAACTACCATACAGCCGACATCAGTACCAGTTACATCTAGTGTACCAACCACCGTACGGTCGACATCAGTACCAGTTACATCTAGTGTACCAACTACCATACAGCCGACATCAGTACCAGTTACATCTAGTGTACCAACTACCATACAGCCGACATCAGTACCAGTCACATCTAGTGTACCAACTACCGTACGGTCGACATCAGTACCAGTTACGTTTACTGGACCAACCACCATAGATCCGACATCAGTACCAGTTAAATCTAGTGTATCAACTACCACTACAGTCGACATCAGACCGTTACATTGTGTACCACTACTACGGCGTCTAGTACAGTACAATCTAGTGTACCACTACATGCCGACATCAGTACCAGTTACATCTAGTGTACCAACTACCATACAGCCGAATCAGACCAGTTACATCTAGTGTACCAACATATATCAGCCGACATCAGTACCAGTCACATCTAGTGTACCAATACACAGCCGACATCAGTACCAGTACATCTGTGTCCAACTACTTACAGCCGAACATCAGTACAAAATTTACCATACTTGCGATTACATCAGTTCCAGTTACATCTAGTGGTACCAAACTACGTACGTCGATTCAGTACCAGTTACATTAGCTGTGACCAACTACCATACAGTCGACATCAGTACCAGTTACATCTAGTGTACCAACTACCGTACGGTCGACATCAGTACAAGTTACATCTAGTGGATCAACTACCATACAGTCGACATCAGTACCCGTTACATCTAATGTGACAACTACAATACAGTCGACATCAGTACCAGCTACATCTAGTGTACCAACTACCATACAGCCGACATCAGTACCAGTTACGTCTAGTGTATCAACTACCATACAGTCGACATCAGTACCAGTTAAACCTAGTGTACCAACTACCATACAGTCGACATCAGTACCTGTTACATTTAATGGATCAACTACCGTACAGCCGACATCAGTACCAATTACGTTTAGTGGATCAACTACCATACGGTCGACATCAGTACCAGTTAAGTCTAGTGAACCAACTACCATACAGTCGACATCAGTATCAGTTACATCTAGTGTACCAACTACCGTACAGTCGACATCAGTACCAGTTACATCTAATGGATCAACTACCGTACAGCCGACATCAGTACCAGTTACGTCTAGTGTACCAACTACCATACAGTCGACATCAGTATCAGTTACATCTAGTGTACCAACTACCGTACAGTCGACATCAGTACCAGTTATATCTAATGGATCAACTACCGTACAGCCTACATCAGTACCAGTTACGACTAGTGGATCAACTACCATACAGTCGACATCAGTACCAGTTATATCTAGTGTACTAACTACCATACAGTCGACATCAGTACCAGTTACATCTAATGGATCAACTACCGTACAGTCGACATCAGTACCAGTTACATCTAATGGACCAACCACCATACAGCCGACATCAGTACCCTTTACATATAGCGACTCAACTACCATACATTCGACATCAGTACCAGTTACATCTAGTGTACCAACTACCATACAGTCGACATCAGTACCAGTTACATCTAGTGTACCAACTACCACACAGTCGACATCGGTACCAGTTATATCTAGTGGATCAACTATCATACAGTCGACATCCGTACAAGTTACGTCTAGTGGATCAACTACCATACAGTCGACGACATCAGTACCAGTTACGTCTAGTGGATCAACTAACATACAGTCGACATCAGCACCAGTTACGTCTAGTAGATCAACCACCATACAGCCGACATCAGTACCAGTTACGTCTAGTAGATCAACCACTATACAGCCGACATCAGTACCAGTTACATCTAGTGGACCAACTACGATACAGTCGACATCAGTAGCAGTTACGTCTAGTGAATCAACTACAATACAGTCGACATCAGCACCAGTTACGTCTAGTAGATCAACTACCATACAGCCGACTTCGGTACCAGTTACGTCTAGTGGATCAACTACCATACAGTCGACATCAGCACCCGTTACATCTAGTTTATTAACTACCATACAGTCGACATCAGCACCAGTTACGTCTAGTAGATCAATCACCATACAGCCGACATCAGTACCAGTTACATCCAGTAGATCAACTACCATACAGTCGACATCAGTACCAGTTACATCTAATGGATCAACTAGTGGATCAACCACCATACAACCGACATCAGCATCAGTTATGTCTAGTGTATCAACCACAATACAGCCGACATCAGTACCCGTTACATCTAGTGGACCAACTACAACACAGCCGACATCAGAACCAGTTACGTCTAGAAGATCAACTACCGCACAGTCGACATCAGTACCAGTTACGTCTAGTGCACCAACTACCATACAGCCGAAATCAGTATCAGTTAAATACAGTGGATCAACTGCCATACAGCCGACATCAGTACCCGTTACATCTAGCGGATCAACTACCATACAGTCGACATCAGTACCAGTTACGTCTAGTGGATCAGCTACCATACAGCCTACATCAGTACCAGTTACGTCTAGTAGATCAACCACCATACTGCTGACATCAGTATCATTTACGTCTAGTGGATCAACTACCATACAGTCAAGATCAGTACCAGTTACGTCTAGTCGATCAACTACCATACAGCCAACATCAGCACCCGTTACGTCTAGTAGATCAACCAACATACAGTCGCAATCAGTACCCATTACGTCTAGTGGATCAACTACCATACAGTCGACATTAGTACCAGTTACGTCTAGTAGATCAACCACCATACAGCCGACATCAGCACGAGTTACGTCTAGTAGAGAAACTATTATACTGCCGACATCAGTACCAGTTACGCGTAGTGTATCAACTACCTTACAGCCGACAGCAGTACCAGTTACGTCTAGTGGATCAACTACCATACAGCCGATATCAGTACCAGTTACGCCTAATGGATCAACAACAATACAGTCGACATCAGTACCAGTTACGTCTAGTGAATCAACTACCATGCAGCCGACATCAGTACCAGTTACGTCTAGTAGATCAACCACCATACAGCCGACATCCCGTACCAGTTACGTCTAGCGGATCAAGTACCATACAGTCGACATCAGTACCAGTTACATCTAGTGTACCAACTACCATACAGCCGACATCAGCCTCAGTTATGTCTAGTGGATCAACTACCATACAGCCGACATCAGTACCAGTTACGCCTAGTGCATCAACTACCTTACAGCCGACATCAGTACCAGTTCCGTCCAGTGGATCAACTACCATACAGTCGACATTAGTACCAGTTACGTCAAGTGGACCAACTACCGTACAGCTGACATCAGTACCAGTTACGTCTAGTGTATCAAGTACCTTACAGCCGACATTAGTACCCGTTACGTCTAGTGGATCAACAACCATACAGCAGACATCAGTACCAGTTACGTCTAGTGTATCAACTACCTTACAGCCGACATTAGTACCCGTTACATCTAGTGGATCAACTACCTTACAGCCGACATTTGTACCCGTTACATCTAGTGGATCAACTACCATACAGCCGACATCAGTACCAGTTACGTCTAGTGGATCAGCTACCATACAGCCTACATCAGTACCAGTTACGTCTAGCGGATCAACTACCATACAGTCGACATCAGTACCAGTTACATCTAGTGTACCAACTACCATACAGCCGACATCAGCCCCAGTTACGTCTGGTAGATCAACTACCGCACAGTCGACATCAGTACCAGCTACATGTAGTGAACCAACTACCGTACAGTCGACATCAGTACCAGTTACGTCTAGTGGATCAACTACCATACAGCCGACATCGGTACCAGTTACATCTAGTGGACCAACTAACGTACAGTCGGCATCAGTACCAATTACGTCTAATGGATCAACTACCATACAGCCGACATCAGCAACAGTTACGTCTAGTGGATCAACCACCATACAGGCGACATCAGCATCAGTTACGTATAGTGTATTATCCACCATACAGGCGACATCAGTACCAGTCACGTCTAGTGTACCAACTACCAAACAGTCGATATCAGTACCAGTTACATCTAGTTTACCAACTACCATACATTCGACATCAGTACCAGTTACATCTAATGGATCAACTACCATAAAATCGGCATCAGCACCAATTACTTATAGTAGATCAACTACCGTACAGCCGACATCAGTACCAGTTACGTCGAGTGTATCAACCACCATACAGCTGACATCAGCACGAGTTGCGTCTAGTGGATCAACTACCAAACAGCCGACATCAGCACCAATTACGTCTGGTAGATCAACTACCGTACAGTCGACATCAGCACCAGTTACGTCTAGAAGATCAACCACCATACAGCCGACATCAGTACCAGTTATTTCTAGTAGATCAACTACCATACAGCCGACATCAGAACCAGTTACGTCTAGTGGATCAACTACCATACAATCGACATCAGTACCACTTACGTCTAGTAGATTAACTACCATACAGCCGACATCAGCACCAGTTACGTTTAGTAGATCAACTATCGCTAAGTCGACATCAGTACCAGTTACGTCTAGTGGATCAACTACCATACAGCCGACATCAGCACCAGTTACGTTTAGCAGATCATCTACCGCACTGTCAACATCAGCACCAGTTACGTCTAGTGGATCACCTATCGCACAGTGGACATCAGTACCAGTTACGTCTAGTGGATCAACTACCATACAGTCGACATCAGTACCAGTTACATCTAGTGGATCAACTACCATACAGCCGACATCAGTACCAGTTACATCTAGTGGATCGACCACAATACAGTCGACATCAGTAGCCATTACGTCTAGAAGATCAACTACCATACAGTCGACATCAGTACCCATTACGTCTAGTAGATCAGCTACCATACAGTCGATACCATCACCAGTTACGTCTAGTGGATCAACCACAATACAGTCGACATCAGTACCAGTTACGTCTAGTGTATCAACTACCATACTGCCTACATCAGTACCAGTTACGTCTAGTGGATCAACCACCATACAGCCGACATCAGTACCAGTTACGTCTAGAAGATCAACTACCATACAGCCGACATCAGTACCAGTTACGTCTAGTGAATCAACTACCATACAACCTACATCAGTACCAGTTACGTCTATTAGATCAACTACCATACAGTCGACATCAGTACCAGTTACGTCTAGTGGATCAACTACCATACAGCCGACATCAGCACCAGTTACGTTTAGCAGATCAACTAACGCACAGTCAACATCAGCACCAGTTACGTCTAGTGGATCAACAATCGCACAGTGGACATCAGTACCAGTTACGTCTAGTGGATCAACTACCATACAGTCGACATCAGTACCAGTTACATCTAGTGGATCAACTACAATACAGCGACATCATACCAGTTACATCTAGTTTGATCAACGACCACATACAGTCGACCATCAAATACCATACAGCCGACATCCAGTTACCAGTTACATCTAGTGGATCGACCACAATACAGTCGACATCAGTAGCCATTACGTCTAGAAGATCAACTACCATACAGTCAAAATCTGTACCCATTACGTCTAGTAGATCAGCTACCATACAGTCGATATCATCACCAGTTACGTCTAGTGGATCAACCACAATACAGTCGACATCAGTACCAGTTACGTCTAGTGTATCAACTACCATACAGCCTACATCTCTACCAGTTACGTCTAGTGGATCAACCACCATACAGCCGACATCAGTACCAGTTACGTCTAGAAGATCAACCACTATACAGCCGACATCAGTACCAGTTACGTCTAGTAGATCAACCACCATACAGTTGACATCAGTACCAGTTACGTCTATTAGATCAACTACCATACAGTCGACATCAGTACCAGTTAAGTCTAGTGGATCAACTACTATACAACCTACATCAGTACCAGTTACGTTTAGTAGATCAACTAACATACAGCCGACTTCCGTACCAGTTACGTCTAGTAGATCAACTACCATACAGCCGATATCAGTACCAGTTACGTCTAGCGGATCAACCACCATACAGTCGACATCAGCATCAGTTACGTTTAGTAGATCAACTAGCATACAGCCGACATCAGTACCAGTTACGTCTAGTGGATCAACTACCATACAGTCGACATCAGTACCAGTTACGTCTAGTGGATCAACTACCATACAACCTACATCAGTACCAGTTACATCTAGTAGATCAACTACCATACAGCCGACATCAGTAGCAGTTACGTCTAGCGGATCAACCACCATACATTCGACATCAGTACCAGTTATGTCTAGTGGATCAACTACCATACAGCCGACATCAGTACCAGTTACGTCTAGTGGATCAACTACCATTCAACCTACATCAGTACCAGTTACGTCTAGTGGATCAACTACTATGCAGCCGACATCAGTACCAGTTACGTCTAGTGGATCAACTACCATACGGCCGACATCAGTACCAGTTACGACTAGTGGATCCACTACCATACAACCTACATCAGTACCAGTTACGGCTAGTGGATCAACTACCATACAGCCGACAACAGTACCAGTTTCGTCTAGTAGATCAACTACCGCAGAGTCGACATCAGTACCAGATACGTCTAGTGGACCAATTACCGCACAGCCGACATCAGCAGCAGTTACACCTAGTGTATCAACTATCGCACAGTCCACATCAGTACCCGTTACGTCTAGTGTACCAACTACCATACAACCTACATCAGTACCAGTTACATCAAGTGTACCAACTACCATACAGTCGACAACAGTACCAGTTACGTTTAGTAGATCAACCACCATACAGCCGACATCAGTACCAGTTACGTCTAGTGGATCAATTACCATACAGCCGACATCAGTACCAGCTACGTCTAGTAGATCAACTACCGCACAGTTGACATCAGTACCAGCTACGTCTAGTGGACCAAGTACAACACAGTCGACATCAGTAACGGCCCCTACGCAACAAGTAACGGAGTTTCCAACGTTCAAACCTAATGCAGGTCAGTGATACTTTACTAAATATATATAATACAGTGGAACCTCTCTAAACCGGACACAGAGAAATATTACTTTTGATCAGTTATGATCGGGTTCATTGCCATTCATGACCGATGATAATGTCTGTTCATGATCGCAAAGCACCCATGCGTGTCATGAGGTAGTATTCTGTATGTTTGACAGTGGGATCTCTAAACCGGACACCCTGGGGACCTCACAGGGTGTCCGGTTTAGAGAGGTTTCACTGTAGTTCGGAATTTATATTTCACATATGATACACGTTTTTTTGTCGCGCCTGCTTAAGCAAAAGGCTCGTCTATTGTCGCCGCTTTTTCCGTCGTCGTCGTTGTCGTCGTCCGCGTCAACGATGACAGAAAAAGCGGCGACCATAGTCGCGCCTTCTCTTTAAGCAGTCGCTACAAAAATCGAGCGTGCATGCACGTTAGCCTTGTGACTTTTGGATAAGCCATTTCGTTCCCTGTAGTTTCCGCCGGCAGCGCAATCATCTGATCATGTGACAAGAGCGTTGACCTTATCACGATAACCTCGCGAATTGTGGATATCCAAACATCAAATAATTAATGAATATTCATATATCGAAATATGGATATCCAAACATCAAATAATTAATGAATATTCATATATCGAATTATGGATATCCGAAAAATCCTTTGAATTCATGATTATGGATATCCATAAATCGTTTTATGGATGTGTAAAAATCGAATTATGGATATCCATAAATACTGAATAAATGAAATTAGATTAACCTGATCTGATACCAGGTCCTCACCACACCAGAGTCGCTTAGCCCCTGTCCCTAAAAGTAATAGGATCAGTAGTATATTGGGTACAACCGGGTTCAACTCTCACATACAATAAATGTACATGAGGGCCAAACCAGGGATATTGGGATTCCGTGAAGGATGAAACACATCATTACATTAAGATGTATTTACCCGTCGCATGCTCCCAACCAACCGCCCGCCCTTTTGTATTATCGAGATGATATTGTAACACACGAATTTCATTTCGTTATTTGTGGCTGTGACTGGAGAAATGGGGTTATGGATTTTGAAACCAGTGTAGTTCCAGATCAACCTGTGCCTCCGCACAGTCTGATCAGGATCTGCACTGTTCGCCACTCCATCAGTGAACCACCCGTAAAGCTTCTAACAAGGGAATCAGATCGTTACCAGGCTACATGAGTGTGCTATTTGATCAGAAATGGGGTCTTATGCGTTTTGTGACTAGTGTAGATCCAGATCAGCCTGTGCATCCGCAAAATCTGATCAGGATCTGCCGACTGTTCACCATTCAATCAACGAAACGCCCGTCATGCTGCCAATAAGCAATATACAAATGTAGCTCGTTATCAGGCTACAACAGAGTGCTATTTGATAACGATCTGCTGCACTGGTCACAAGGCCCATAAGTCCCATTTCTCCAGTCACAGCCAAATATCTTTCAGAGAACGTCAAGCTAAAGTTCACTCTACGCATGACGATAAACGGAAAATACACTGAGGGTTTGGATAAGAACCAAACGTTCATAAACTCATTAAATAACACAGTGAGTATAAACACGTATACAGTGACGATATATAATTGATAACACATTGTAGGCAAACATCTCTACAACGTGTTGCACCGACACATATTAGTTTATCTATCATATTATGTGCTGACTGCTTTTTTTGACGATTTACAATACAAATATACCATAATAATATTTTGCTACCAATCGTTTGCGTCTCTTTCTATCCATATATGAGAACCAGTTTGATCGCATCGTGTACAAATGGAGTGGCACGATTATTTGACATAGCTCAATTGTACGGAGCCTCGCAGGGAACGTAGAATTATTTTTGTTAATTCGTTCCCACGAAATAATAATTCGTTCCCTCAATTTCAGAATTCGTTCCCACGAATTAACGATTCGTTACCTCAATTTAACAATTCGTTCCCTCGAATTAACAATGTGTTCCCTCGAATTAAGAATTTGTTCCCACAAATTGCTTTGGCGCCCAGCTGCGCGCGCAACACCTTTGATCTACTTTGAAGCTGTTTGAATTGTTAAATTGAGGGAACGAATTGTTATTTCGTGGGACCGAATTTTCAATTCGAGGAAGAAACTGTTATTTCGTGGGAATTAATTGTCAATTCGAGGGAAAAAATTGTTATTTCGTGGGAACGAATTGTTAATTCGAGGGAACGAATTTTTATGAATAGAAAAAACATCATATTGAATATTTGTAGATACAGTAGAACCTCTCTATTTGGTTTAGCGAGGTTTCACTGTATACCGAAATACAGTGTCGAATTCTACATTTTCAGCTGTACGAGAATATATTCAATGGAATCGATCCTCCGCCAATACTGAGACAGTTCACATTCAGGTATGCAACTATCAATAACGTCCACGCCCCTGTACCGGGGTAGCAACAGGCACACCACATGAATTCATCTTTTATCAGGAATATTTACATCGAGATAAATATATATTTAGCCCTGAAATTAGAATAACATGACCTGGTGCCTGTTCTATTCCACACCACTGTCACTTTTCCCCTTCCACTAAATAGGATTACGAATAATCTTAATACTCACATAAGGGGTATAACCAGATTTAACTGTCACATACAAAAATGCCAAAGAAATGTGTTAGGGCCAAACAAGGTCTCCAGTCAGGATTCCGGTAAGGACGAACCATAATTGTTAAATTACCCATCACGTGCTCCCACCTGCCACCCACTGGCGAATAGTTGTGGTGCTTTCGTTGCGTTTGTTTTATATTTATATATACATTTCACGTACTGTTGCTTTCAACATGCAAATACTTTACAGCCCGGGAAGTATCAAAGTCGAGACACAAGTCGACCCCGGAAATAATACAATTGGCAACGTCTTGGAAATGATATGGAAGAATGCAACACGAAACAAGAACAACTTAAATTCGTCAAGAGGTGCAATCGATGGTGACGAATTTGAGGAAAACATTGCAGCTCAAACAGGTGATTTGTTAATAGTTATTTTTAAATTCCTTTATTTATTAAAGGGCCTCTGGGATGCGATTGTGTTTATTATAATCCTTGACAATCTAACAATACTGGTGCCCGTTTGACTGAGCTTCGTAAGTAAAATGTTCGTAAGTGCAAATTTAGGATCGTCTGGAAATCTCAAGTGATGGATTTACATTTATTGAGCATAGGCTGCAATTGAAGCCTATGCTCAATAAATGTAAATCCAATAATTATCTACAAGAAAACATTGCTAAATAATGTGAAAGTTGCAGACTATCATAATTTACGAACTTACGAATATTTACGAACATTTTAGTCGTACGAAGTTTAGTGAAACGACCGCCTGGTGAAAACTTCCTGCAAATATTCCATGTCTGTCACAAGCTATAGAGGTTTTAATTTATGCATATTTTATGCAAATTATCTGTGACGTCACAGTAAGTGCATTTAAATAATGCAAAATTCGATATTTTTTTTCTTCATTAAAATCAATAATATTGTAAATAAAAATGAATTTATTTTTTTCTTTTTAATGCGTTTTTCTGTATAATCAATATATGAAATTAATTAAGACAGAATGTTACATTGAATGTCTCGCAGTCATGTTCATAGGAAATAATTTAGGAAAAAAATTGAAAATTCACATATTTGACCTGAAAAAAGTAAACAGTTATCAACTGAAATAAGTGAATTTTTAAATGTATAAGAACATTTTACTCGTCAGTTAAAATATAAACAAATAATATGATAGTGTATCTATTTATATCGAGCTTAGTCAACAATATATGACTAAAATGTATTTTATTTATTTCAGCATTATATCAGGCGGACCCTTGCGCAGTAGTACCAAACCCCTGTGACGAGGCTGGATACCAATATACGTGTACGGCGGCTGACAATGCCACCGACGGTGACTGTATACTCATGTGTGACATTCATCGTGGATATTGCGGGGATCACGGGCAATGTTACGTCGCGTCCGACGACGTTATAGCTTGCAGGTACAATTGAGACACGCCATGCGATTTTGTACATTTGGACATCTGCGAAATTTCACAAGAATTCCGCGGAATCAAATGTCTCGCCTTGTTCCGCCTTGACCTTGACCCTGGGGCCTTGACCTTGACCCTGGGGTCAATAGTAAAGGTATGTATAAAGATTGATGACTGTAGCTGATAAGGTGTTGAATTATTGACCGTAACACGAAAAATTAACATTGAATGATGACGCCGCCGACGCCGCCGCCGACGACGACGGCTCCGGAAAAGCAAAACCGATGTCTCGCTTTCCGCTTTCGCGGGCGAGACAATAAAATACGTTTACAAAATTTACAATATTTGCCGTAAATGTCGTACAAAAATTTACAAAATATTCAGAGTACTTGCGGCATTATATGAAACATATAGTAAATTTTGTAAACGTATTTAATGAAATTACGCAGATATCCGAAGGTACAAAATCACATGGCGTGTCTCATATTTATGTATGCCGTAGTGATCCGCCGTTAACTTTTCGGCGCACCCTTTCGAGCCACAAAACAGGAAGGGTATGGTTTTAGCATATTTCTGTAATAAGCTGCCAAATGTTTGCTACCAGGGCCGGACTGCTCAAAACCACAGGTGGCAGAAAAAAAATCAGCGATAATATCTACTATAAATAAACAGGTCAACAACGCTGTGAAACACGCACCTTTTTCAAGCCCGTTAAAATGATAGAAATTTACCGTATCATTTCATAATGAATATTTGTAAAAAGACATCGTTCAGCATCACAGTGTAATTTAGCAGGTTAAACAGTACTTGGTGTCTGTTTTACAGCACTATTTGTCCACATAATCTTCCCCACAAAAAGTCGTTGAAATCGATGGTCCCATGGAACAGTGAAGCGCGTTCCGATTGGCTCTTTCTGGAAATGACGTCACGTCACGCGAGTTTTGCTGTAACAATGACAGCCAAATAGTTTTCGACAGTACATGCTATTTCGCAGATTTATTCACAATTATTATGCACAACGAAGTTGGATTGGTGAACATTCCATTCTAGATATATTAATCTACGTATATAATATAGATATAGTATGGACAATGCCCTGGGAGACTGACAATACCACTAAATACCTGCCTATCTGTATACATTATTAATATTTTCAGGGGGCGTCGATTTCGACGTCTTTTTCTGGAGAGAACGGGGTGACAAAACTAGTGCTATATCACATGCACAGTATACCTTTTAACCCGGTAAACAGCACTGTGACGCTGGATGCTGTATGTTTATACATATTCCATGGAACTTGTTATAGTAACCTACCGATTCCTGTCATTTTAACGGGTTTGAAATATGCACATGTTTTACTACGTTGCTGACATTTAACTTATACTAAAAATGATACTGACATGCGATGTTTTTCCGTCACCTGTGCTCAAAACCACAGTTAGATTTCATTAACATTGTTCAAAACCACTATTAGCTTAATGGACTGTTAAATCAATAACGTTGCTCAAAACCACTATTAGCTTAATGGACAGTTCAATCATTAACATTGTTAAGGATTTAACATTATGTTAAGCTAACTGAGGTTTTGAGCAATCGCGCCCAGCATGCTACGATCAACTGCTTGATAATAATAATTATTACAATCTCCTTGAAAACTTCTCTCTTTCATCTTCTCAAATCTTGTCATTTCGTGTACACTACAAATAACACCTACTAAAAAATGCGGGACTATCCGATTTGATCCCGTCAACACAGTGCGTATGTGCTGTGAAACATTTTTGATATCCTGTCAATACGACCTAATCACCGCGTATGAATATGTGCGATGATTGGGTTTGTTTTTTGTTTTTTTTAAACTAAAGCAATTTGTAGGTGTTGACGGGATAAATAGAATAGTAGGTTAGTGCCGTGAATGTGAAAAAATATCTGGCAAGGCACGGAAACGGGATGTGCTCGGCAGAGCCTCGCCCATCCCGTTTCCTAAGCCTTGCCAGATATTTTTCACATTCACGGCACTAACCAACTATTCTCTATATTTGTCCCATCACATGTGCATTAACCTACATACATGTAAGGCGATGACCGTTAACAATATTAGTAAATAAATAGAGAATAGTAGGTTAGTGCCGTGAATGGGAAAACATATCTGGCAAGGCTTAGGACACTCAGCCGAGCCTATCCCGTTTCCGTGCCATGCCAGATATTTTCCCCATTCATGGCACTAACCTACTATTCTATTTCTCCCGTCAACATTACAAATAGCTTTAAAATGCAAACGAATAACCCCAGCCGCATCCTCAAAATCGGAGAATCGACTAGTATGACAACCGCACATATTCATACGCAGTAATTAGGTCGTATTGACAGAAAATAGTTTGACTAAATAACAGCCAACACAAAAATACCAACAGCAAGTTAATAGTTTTCACCGATCATCCCCATACATCACTGAATTATATTTGATCGCCTGCTGCTTTTCTCTATTTTTAATTGTCCATAGACGATTCTCGGGTACTATGAAAACATGTTTTGACAAACATGTTTTGTTAAGAAATAAGTAAATATTTACCATCAGACGACATTTGTCTGTTTCCCGCCTTTCAGCTGTGAAACGTCATCATTTACTGTGTACCACGGGGACAAATGTGAGGAGCAGACGGCCACTCAGGAATTCGTCCTCGCCATGTCGCTCGGTATAGGGGGCGGTGTCATCCTGGTGCTCGTTGCCATGGTTATCTGCATGTGCATCAGAAGACGGCGGGAGAAACATGGTAGTAGGTAAGTGTATATTTTCGTTGCCATGGTTATCTGCTTATATATCACAATTGAATCAATATTTTCGACAGATACTAAAATATGAGCATTGCACATCAAAAAATAACTAGAGGATTGTTTTTCAGACAAAAACATACGTCTCCCTCCAATACCACCAATGCATGTTTTCAGGACTTGGAAAAGTAGAATTTAAGGCAGCAACAGCATATATGTAGCTACCTTGTATTTTCTGCGTAAGTTAGCTGTCTATTGTGAGATAATAAAATAAAAAGTGAGGAAATATGGAAACTGAAACGTCAGGCATAAAAAGCGGAAAGTACATGTATAATTGAGCCGACACCTAATATAATCAACATCATCGTATATGAGATTATTGCCGAAAAATGATTTCTATAAATGGCCGCAGCTTTTCACAAGGCTAACAAAAGTTGGTGAAATTTTCAGAGCAAATGCGGTATTATATTCATTTGGTCTGAAATTTTCACGAACTTTTGATCTCATTTACAGGAAAAATGGTAATTTTTCATAACCATTAATGTAGATGTGCCCTTATTGGAGCCCCATATTGCACAAGTTGAAAATCCCCACTTTTCACTAAGTCAAGGGCCATAACTCCGTGAATACTGGATGAAACCGCATCTAAAACACCAGGTGTGCACCTTCACACGATGATCAGTATTCCTGTAAACTTTCGCGACTCTAACTGAAATACTTTTGAAGATACGCGTGACACAAGTTGAATATCCCAACATTTCACTAAGTTAAGGGCCATAGCTCCGTGAATACTGGATTAATATGCATCTAAAACCCCAGGTGCGCAACTTCACACGATGACCAGTATTCCTGTAAAGTTTCACGACTCCAAGTAAAATACATTTGGAGATACGCGCGACACAAGTTGAAAATCCCCACTTTTCACTAAGTCAAGGGCCATAACTCCGTGAATACTGGATGAATCCGCATCTAAAACACCAGGTGCGCACCTTCACACGATGACCAGTATTCTTGTAAAGTTTCGCGACTAACTGAAATACTTTTGAAGATACGCACGACACAAGTTGAATATCCCAACTTTTCACTAAGTCAAGGGCCATAACTTTGTGAATACTGCATGAATCCGCATCTAAGACACCACGTGCGCAACTTCACACGATGACCAGTATTCCTGTAAACTTTCGCGACTCTAACTGAAATACTTTTGAAGATACGCGTGACACAAGTTGAATATCCCAACATTTCACTAAGTTAAGGGCCAGAACTCCGTGAATACTGGATTAATACGCATCTAAAACCCCAGGTGCGCAACTTCACACGATGACCAGTATTCCTGTAAAGTTTCACGACTCCAACTAAAATACATTTGGAGATACGCGCGACACAAGTTGAAAATCCCCAATTTTCGCTAAGCCAAGGGCCATAACTCCGTAAATACAGGATTAATCCGCATATAAAACACCAGGTGCGCAACTTCACACGATGAAAAGTATTCCTGTAAAGTTTCGCGACTCTAACTGAAATACGTTTGGAGATACGCGCAACACAAGTTGAAAATCCCCATTTTTCATTAAGTCAAGGGCCATAACTCCGTGAATACTGGATGAATCCGCATCTAAAACCACAGGTGCGCAACTTACATGTTGACCAGTATTCCTGTAAAGTTTCACGACTTTAACTGAAATACATTTGGAGATACGTGCGACAGAAGTTGAAAATCCCAAATTTTCGCTAAGTCAAGGGCCATAACTCCGTAAATACAGGCTGTATCCGCATCTAAAACACCAGGTACGCAACTTTACACGATGACAAGTATTCCTGTAAAGTTTCACGACTCTAACTCAAAAACCTTTGGAGATATGCACGACACAATTTTTATGACGGCGCGGACGGACGGACGGACGGACGGACGGACGGCCAAGCCAAAAACGATATGTCTCCCCATTCATGGGGAGACATAAATACAGAGAATATATAGTAATATCCGTAAACATTTTAAGGAAACACGGTTATCGCCCCTGATATAAGTGTGGAAATTCATGTTTGATATACGAAGTATAATAATGCCAATTATATCGTCGGGAAATGGTCAATGACTGTTTATTTTGCTCGAATAATGTCATATCTAACGGACGGACGAACAAATTATGCCTTCCTATATTATAACCTGGCACGTGGGCATGTACCTTTAAAATATTAAGGAAATCTACTGTAAACACATCTAAAAAACATGATGTCACGCGGGCCTGTCGCCGTTCGGAAACACGTGATCAAACACCCTGCTAATGCACCGGAAGAAGCTTAGTACGGCAACACTAACCTGAACTTTCTGCTGCAGGTTATGGTAACAATAGATGCAATTTGATGTGTAATATCAGTTTAAATTCAATATATTCTATGCATATACATACAAGGTGCATGATCACGTGGTTACAACAATAACAACACTGACTGAAAGTAGTGAAAGCGCGCCCTCTCCAAAGTAAGTATTATTTGATATTTTCCTTAATATGCAACTGATTTTGATGAAATATGGCGCAGCAAACGCGTCTTCATGAACATCTGGTGGTCTCGGGAGTTCGGCGCATACTTATGTCGTTTTTGCGATTCTTCGCAAAAAACACAAAAGTATGGCCCAAAGTACCGAGACCACCAAATGCAGCTAAACAAGACGCGTTTGATGCGCCATATTTCATCAAAATCCGTTACATAACAAGGAAAAAATAAAAGAATACGTACTTTGAATCGGAGGCGTTTCTGAAACTTTAGGTAATTGTTGTTGTTGTTGTTGTAAAATAAGCATACACCTTGATATATACGGAGCTCCGTAAAAGTCTTTTTTTTTTATTAATTCGTTCCCAAGAAATAACAATTCGTTCCTTCAATTGTTAATTTGTGGGAACGAATATTTAATTCGAGAGAACGAATTGCTATATCGCGTGGGATGAATTGTTAATGCGAGAGAACGAATTGTTAAATTGAGGGAACGAATTGCTATTTCCTGGGAACGAATTAATAAAAAAAATACATATCCCATGCGGGGCTCCGTAGATATACATGTAGTATAATTGTAATAAAATATGTATATTATACATGCACAGGCGTGCATTAGAAATAGGTTAACCGCATTGTAATTTTGAAATATGCGGCGTATATCAGAAAATGAAAGTTCAGGAAACAGGTTTAATGGCTCCGCCAGCGCGTCGCCATTAAACAGATTTTCCGACCTATCCTTTTCTGATATACGCCTCAAATTTGAAAATTACAATACAGTTAACCCTAAATATAATTGTAATAAAGTACGTATATTGTACATGTACAGTGTGTATGGGGATTCGGAGTTCGAGACCAACAACGGGGTGGCTTTAAAGGACCTGAATTTCCGGATGTCTTCTAGATCCGGGTACTATCGACGCCCCGCCTACTTCAATCAGGTAACATGGTCGTCTGCTCTTGGAATTAATGCAGCACTGTAAGGGTTAAATAATCACTCTTATTGATTGTCCTAGTTTCTCAACAAATGAAAGCAGAGCATTTCGTATCAATTAGTCGTATATGGCGACGCGTTCGCCAATGTCTATTAAATTAATCATTAAATGTTGCAATAACTCAGCAGTTATATTTAGAACCACAGGCCCCGCCTTGTGGGCGTAATTTCCTGTGACGCGCACAATGTGTACGATCGATTGAGTGTCACACCGCCAATCACGTAAATAGTATCGTTGTTGAAAACACATTTATAAGGGCAGAACTCAGCAGCGACGGGGCGGGACAACCAATAAGTTAATTATAGTTCACATATTGAATTTTTTTTAATAAGCTAATAATAGTTATAGTTCACATATTGCATAAATTATTAAATATTCAATATGTGAACTATATATGTTACATGTAAGCGCCTCTATTTCCAGGCCTACGAAACGTTCAGCGACGGCGTGAGGGACGCTAGCCATTCCATGTCTCTCCCTACGGGCAGTGAATCCGACACAACGACATTCTATCGTGGAAACACGCACCCGCCGGGAGCTCCATCGCCGACAAGTGTCCCATCCTATTCTCAGATTGACACGAGTACTGACGTAAGTAGACCGTTTCCTAGTGTTGCGATACACATTTCAGTAGACCATCCTCCGTTAGTGGTATACACATCCGACAAGTGGTCCACCGTATTCTCGGATCGACACAGACATTGACGTAAGTAGACGGTCTCATAGTGTTGCTAAATACATGAAGTAGACCATCCTCCGTTAGTGGTATACACATACGACAAGTGGTCCATCGTATTCTCGGATCGACTCAGACATTGACGTAAGTAGAATGTCTCCTAGTGTTGCTAAATACATTAAGTATACCATCCTCCGTTAGTGGTATACACATTTGAAAAGTGGTCCATCGTATTCTCGGATCGACAGAGACATTGATGTAAGTAGACCGTCTCCTATGGTTGCTAAATACATTAATTAGACCATCCTCTGTTAGTGTTATACACATCCGACGAGTGGTCCACCGTATTCTCGGATCGACATAGACATTGACGTAAGTAGACCGTCTCCGAGTGTTGCTAAATACATTATGTAGACCATCATCCGTTAGTGGTATACACATCCGATAAATGGTCCATCGTATTCTCAGATTGACTCAGACATTGACGTAAGTAGACCGTCTCCTAGTGTTGCTAAATACTTTAAGTATGCCGTCTTCCGCTAGTGGTATATACATCCGGCATTAAGTAGACCGTCTCCTAGTGGCATTAAGCACATTTAAGTAGACCACATTATCGTAATCCAAAATTCGGACGAAGTTTAGTTTTCGTCTGAAATCGGGTAACGGTTCATTTTTCACACGACATCAGCTAAAACAGATATTACAAACTTTCCTTTTATTCATACACATGAAAGAAAAGTAGGTTATACCGCTAATCCGAATTATATAATTATAAATATATACTTATATTTAGTAAAATATATATACTTGGCCCTGTATTACCGCCCTTATCGCATCGCCGTTTTTTGCCGATATTGATTTCGAAAAAGAGTTTCCGTAAATTATGTCGAAAGTTAACACAAACAGATTGAATTCCGCATGTGCTTCGAAGTTTGTGTCAATTTTCGACGTCATTTACGTGAAATATGGCTGATTTTCGAAAACATTATCGGCGAATTACGGCGTCACGTTATCTCTATTTCAGTATTCTATTCGGCGTCCAGTGGTTTCTATGGCAGCTAACAATATATACGACAAGAATTCTACATATGACGAGGTTTGTAACGTCATCTGGCTTATACAGGGTGGCGCAAAAAACTTGGACACTTTGTGTAACCTACATATCTTTTGACCTACTGTTCGAATCTCAATCAATTTTGGCATACAAATATATGGCCCATAAGCCCCATTTCTCCAGTCATAGTCACATATATACACTGGTGCCACACTCCGCGCCGTCATACAATGTCTCACGTCGAAATAGACACCGAATTTCTGACAAATTCACATACATGCAGAGGATACTGTATAAACACATTTTCGTCTAGTAATCGGCGCAACAAATTTGCGCCGGTTACTAGATGAAAAACGCGTTTACGCGATAGCTCCGAGTAGAGTTGAAAGAAACGCAAGACAATTGTCATCGGTTATTGGACTCAAAATGCGTTCATGCGATCGCGCTAAGAAGAGCTGAATGGCAGGCATATCAGTGCATCTTTTCGACGTGAAACAGTTTACACCGGTGCGGAGTGCAGCTCAAGTGTATAGATGATCCTACATGAGTGTTTACTCAATATATTTATTTATATAAGAACTTTTGCTCAGATTTTGTTTCAGATTAAATGTTGTTTTCTCTCTATGGACTCCATATTGCCTATATAAACTAACCGCTTCATTTTATTTGAGATCGTACCAACGGGTTACAGGTTTATAATTCCTAAGATAGCTATGTATGATCAAGTTTCAGACCTGTTGGCGAACAATACCTTGTGATATTTTATTCTACACTGTATCCTTCAGTCTGTTCGTTTCAGGTTTCAGGCCAACACACAGAATCCCACGCAAGCTCCTTACCCGATACGAAGACCACCCTGTGAAGGTGAAGGACATTTGACGGTGATAGCTATTCCAATAAAAACAGTATTTGGTAGCGATCAGTAGAAACTGGGTCAGATGGTTTGTCATTATATATTGAACAAGAACAATGGTGTTTTGGAGACCCGAGTGTTGCTGGTCATTCGTAGCGACAACGATATACTATCACGCGGGACGATCGGTTGTGCAGTGTAGAACCGCCTATATTTATGTTCCAGTTCACAAAGCACAAATAGTTCATACGTCTGATTTATTGGAACCTCTCTAAACCGGACAGCATGGGAGGTGAGGGTTTTAAAGCAACTGCTGTTGGGTGAGGTATTCTGGTATTTCTGACCGAGGCCGGGTAAAATATGGCTTATGTCATTTGTGGCTGCGAATGGAGAAACGGGGCTTATGGAATTTGTAACCAGTGTAGATCCTTATCAAAAGGCACACTTATGAAATATAGGACTTTTAAGGAATTAAATGCGAGGAAGCGCTAGCGACCGCAGCATTTAGTTCCTTAAAAGTCCAACATGTGAACAATAACATATTTATAGTTCAGCCAAATCTTTCTATGCATCTCCCATCCGAGTTTTGATTTGCATTTCCTGTCGAACAGTTAATGATTAAGTACTAGTTATAGTTCACATATTGAATTTTTAATAAATTATAAAATCAGTCAAGGTATTTAATACACGTCTTAAATCAACACAATTGTTAGATTATGAATTACATAAGCACATCATTATGCATTGAAGCCGCACTTATCACCAAACAAGTTTACTGAGTTCATAAGAAACGAGGCTATGCCGAAATTGTCTAATTGTGAAAATGTCCAAATATGACTGATGCACAAAATGTGCAAACTGTCTGTAAAAAAAGAAAGTGCTCTATTAGATTCCACTAGTCTTAAATTCCAGTTTTGGATAAAATTATCAGTTAACCGTTGCTTTAATACACTTGACTTCATAATAGTGATGCGATATATGAATATAACATATGTGAATATTGTATTGTTACTTGATACTATATGGAGCATTGTGTTGCCATCACCGCCATCTTTGTATGTACAAGTCATGGTACAATTTCACCACTTCGTGCGTTTGACACATACTGCAAATAGTATAACAGTAAACCAAATAAGATTTGGTGCAATACATAATCACAACGACAAGCTATAAATATTATGCCAACACATCATACAAAATACGAGATATCTGAGCACTTCTCCCATCATTCTCAAAATACATTTTGATGTGTACACGTTGCCCATAGGTAAAGCCACATTTACTCGCATATTAGGTGAGTAGACACCAGGGCCAATACACTCAGGTAACTACTTACATGTCACTGGATGTATAGCTAATAACAGAGTACAGTAGTGGGTATATATGGTATGTGTTGTGTGGATGGCCAGGTAAAAGTGATAGACTGTGCACTTTTCTGTGTATGAGGGTAATTATAAAACACAGGCACAAACCTGTCAAGAAAAATGACATATTTTACAGTTTCGTGTAACATAATTGATAGGAGTCCGTTCTCCTTGCCTTTCTACATGTGATGAGCTACATTATATCATATGTTCTACTTCACAGTTTTATTTTTTTTGTCAAATGGCCGACTTGGCCACCCCATGTGCCGTATAGGATACAGTAACGAGGCAATATTCACATATATGTTATACATATATTGCATCACGTTTACGAAGCAATTATATTTGAATAAAACGATGATCATGTATATAACGGGTCCTTAAACCAATACTTAATAATAGTATAGAGCCTGTTTGACTGTATAGATGTTCGTCCTAGCTCTCCATATATAAAATCAATTTGGTTGATAGTTTGACACATAATAAGCTTTTACAAAACTGTAAGTGTATTCGTTTAATCTGATTTGCTTGAATAAATCCCCATATTTCCCCTCCGTAATTTAGAATAGGTAACACTAGCTTATCAAATAAATCTAACACATATTTTGGTTTGAGGTCCGTGAACTGATACAGGTATTTGTTTAATTTCAACATAGCCTTTTGCGCTTGCCCAGATATGGTAGTTTGAGCATTCACAAATATTTAGACCATTTTGCAAATCCTCAGAAGATTCAGAAAATATAATTATGTTATCAGCATACAACAATAGGAATAATTTTGCCATTTCTATATCTACACCGTCTAAACCTTTTTGACACAATTCATCTCCAAGACCGTTAATATACATAGCAAATACATCTGGTGATAAACACTCACCCTGACGTACCCCAAGACAACATGAACATTCATAACTTAACTGATTATTATATTTCACTCTCGTCTTAAAAGTGTTATATAATATTGACTTAATAACATTGAACATTTTGCCTCTAATACCTAAATGCAAAAGTGTATACAACATATTATTTGTAACAACATAATCACAGGCCTTCATAAAATCTACGAATGCACAGAATTAATTCGTAATTAGAATATGTAATACAAAAATACGGTCAATGGTGCTCATATTTTTTCGAAGATCTGCCTGTGCCTCGACAAATATGTGTGGGCCCATTCTGTCAGTCTATTGTTTAAAACTCGTGTAAACTGCTTACCTACTGTATTAATATAATAATGTTATTCCTCTGTAATTGTTTGTATTCTTTATGCTACATTTCTTATCGAAAGAAATTATAGAGAATAGTAGGTTAGTGCCGTGAATAGGAAAACATATCTGGCAAGGCTTAGGAAATGGGATGGGCGAAGCTCTGCCGAGCACATCCCATTTCCGTGCCGCGCCAGATATTTTTTCCCATTCACGGCACTAACATACTATTCTATTTATCCCGTTAACACCTACACATTGCTTTAAAATGCAAATAAATAACCCCAGCCACCACACATATTCATACGCAGTGATTAGGTCGTATTGACAGGATATCAACACTATCTCAAGGAACCGTGTTTCACGGCACATACACACTGTGTTGACGGGATAAATAACCATTTTTAAATGCTACATTGAAACGCTTGTGAAATAAAGGCAGAAGTATATCTTGAATAAAAAAATTAATTTCGCACTAAGTCAGGTCCTGCACTTTTATTATTTTGGAGCTGGCAAATTCCGTAATCCATTTCAAGATTTAGCTCATCGAACAAAATGTATATTTCGGACTGAAGGAATACATCATTAAAGTGTAATATATCTTCATCTGCTTGGAACAAATGATCTTACGGATTATTTATAGCTTTAAAATAATGTACACATGAATCTGTAGTTAACTTTATTTGTGTTTATACCACTTGCTTTCTTCAAACGATTCCAATATTCTTTTGAATTTCCGACTTTTGTAGAATTTAGCAGGTTATCTGTTTGCTGTTTTTCCTGCTGATATCTAGACTCTATCTAAACCTAGATCTTGCCGGAACCATATTTTGCCTATTGTGATCAGTCTTATCTAAGCGATATATGTTTCATTTATTATAGAATATTTTTTAAGATATTCACACCTATAATTATAACTGGAAGTTGTATTTACAGACGCGACGTTTCCCTTGTGATGACGTACATTCACCTTCATATTAAGTGTGCATACAGAATTAAAAATATCATTTAAACCAGAAACAGCAGAATTTATTGTGTCATTGGTGGGCGTAATGTTTAAGGGCCTCATGTGAGATTAGGCTTTGCCTAAATGTGTCACCCTCATTAAAGTATATTTATTTAATTTATTATTATTATTATTATTAAATCGTCCATCAAATTCTCCAACTTTGACGTAGTAATTGTTAATCTCATATTATTTTTATACTCCTCCATGTAGTCTATGTTCCATTTATATTTGTATTGTACATATTGCAGATCATTGAAGACACTTTGTTCATTTTGATTGTCAGCATTAGATGCCGACATCAATGAACCAGTAACAATACAATGATCAGATAGTACATTCGGATCATCAACACTAAAGAAAGAAAAAAAACAGTCGGCCATTTGCATTTACATAATTACCCTGTGTCGAACGGGCAATTTCGGTGTCATATACATAATCGTCGGGCAATGTAGGTAGGTGTGTGGCAGAATCGTCAGCAACGTAATCCTGAAGTGTACCACACCTGGAGTTTAGATATCCCAATATCATGGAATTACATTCATATTTGTGGATTGTTGTATATGTCGTCACAAATAACAGTATATGCATGCGTCTCTGTATATGCTTGTCTTCCGCTATTTTCAGGAATAATATACGCAAGAGAACCAAATAAATCATGTTCAAATCCAAAATAGTCTCCCTTGAATTGAAGCCACACGTGAGAATCGTCTACAATTTTAACAAACATGTCGTCTGCAATAAAACAACAAATAGAAATATCGAGTTTTCGCGATTTCGCCTCTTCCAAAGTGGAAAGTCGCAACACCATCACGCCAATCTCGAAATTGGACGGATATATATGTATAATGGGTGTCCTGGACCAACCCTCTATATATAATGTGTGTCCTGGACCAAGTCACTACGTCCTGGACCAAACCCCCTATATATGATGGGTGTCCTGGACCAAACCCCTTATATATGATGTGTGTCCTGGACCAAATCACTACGTCCTGGATCAACCCCCTTATATATGATGGGTGTCCTAGACCAAGTCACTACGTCCTGGACCAACCACCCTACATATGATGGGTGTCCTGGATCAAGTCACTACGTCCTGGACCAACCACCCTATATATGATGGGTGTCCTGGATCAAGTCACTACGTCCTGGACCAACCACCCTATATATGATGTGTGTCCTGGACCAAGTCACTACGTCCTGGACCAACCACCATATATATGATGTGTGTCCTGGACCAAGTCACTACGTCCTGGACCAACCACCCTATATATGATGGGTGTCCTGGATCAAGTCACTACGTCCTGGACCAACCATCATATATATGATGTGTGTCCTGGACCAAGTCACTACGTCCTGGACCAACCCCCCTATATATGATGGGTGTCCTGGATCAAGTCACTACGTCCTGGACGAACCGCCCCCCCCCCATATATATGATGGGTGTCCTAGACCAACTCACTACGCTCGTACTGGTCCAGTCCATCCCATCATATATAGTGAGTCGGTCCAGTCCATCCCATTTTACATATATATAAGAACTCTGAACTAACAATACACTTTAATACTATATATACAACGTAAAAACACTGGCATACTACTTTATGTATACTGAGCAGACAAACTATACTGGCCCAGAACTGTGATCAAACAATATTATCTATACAGAGGGTACAATTAGATGTCAATCATTCTCATTTTCCTACTTTCATATAGGTAATGCTTTATTATTTTAACGTATTTATGTTTTAAGTTGAACAGTACACCTCCACATGAACGACATATCTGGTATTTAGCAGTTGTACCACCACCACATTTTAAGCATTCTCTTATTTTACTTTTATTATTCTTTACTATATAATTGTGGATCTTGCAGAAGTCTTTTTGTAGTATTGGCGTTGCAACGCCAATACTACAAAAAGACTTCTGCAAGATCCACAAGATCCACAATTATAGTATAAAGATCCACAATTCAACTCTAAGGAAACAACATAATATTATATTTTTTTTCCATTTTATTTACAATTAATAACGTTACATTAAATATATTAGACAATAAAAAGTATTTATACAATTAAAAAAACAATGAGTACCAGTGTTGTGAAAGACATTTTACAGCTTCACCGTGATCGTGCAATTAATGACGAACAACTTAGAAAGATGGTAGATGCTCTCCAACAAGAAGAATCAAACCCTATACCCGCACCTTTGACTGCAAAACCAATAACAACCGAATCTACAACCTTAAAATTCATAAACAAAACAATGCAGCTGCAATCAATGGACTTAAAGATAAAAAAAAGCACTAACTTCTTAGAACTCTTAGATAAACCAAAATGTGGATATTTAAAAGCATACGAAATATATGTTAAATAATATAAAGACCCTCAAAATTTTTTGTCCGATAGGAAAGATTTTATAAGAGGGTCATGATCGCTCACCTGTACAATGTCACACAAATCAAGCAAATACTGGTATGTAAAGTAGTCACTACATAGACATCAAACTAATCCCATGACAGGCACAAAATGTCAATGCGACAAACTTGAGAAGTCACCAGGGTAGGAGTTGTCTCGCCTTATGTACAGATATATCTTACACAACTTTGAGAGGTTTGGAGACCATAACAGGATGCTTCCAGCCTACTTTTTATTGCAATCCTTAGATTTTATGTATTATATAACCATATTCCGTAAAACAGTTGACCCCTATTTGACCCCCGGGCCATACCCATTGTTGACACAGAACATTTTAACAGCTTTGAAAAAGCATTGTACATAGATAATTCCAGTCAAGTTTAGTCGAAATCGGTCTGGTGGTTCGTGAGAAGATTTTTTAAAGAATTTATGCTCTTTTTAGACGGCGTCCATCTTGGTTTAACGACGACCGCTATTTTAACAAAACTGAAAAGGCTTTACAAATGAACCATAACTGCGAAGTTTGCCCATCAATGGCCAAGCGGTTTGTATGAAGAAGACATTTGAAATCTCTAATAAAAAAACCTTTTGACCTTTCGGTGGCCATCTTGTATGATGTAGTCATCCGATTCGATGCAAACAGCACCACAGCGATCACCTCATCAATACCTTTGGTTTGATATATTATAAGACCATATTCCGTCAAAAATGAAATTTGACCCCTGTTTCATCTAGGGGTCACCATTTTAACAAATTTGAAAAAGCATTGTACATCGATAATTGCTGCCAAGTTTCGGTCTGGTGGTTCGTGAGAAGATTTTGTTTTAAATTTTGTGATATTTTTACACGGCCGCCATCTTGGAATAACGATGACCGCCATTTTAGCAAAACTGCGAAGTTTGCTACCAATGGCCAAGCGGTTTGTATGAAGATGACGTTTTAAATCTCTAATAAAAGAACGACATTTTGACCTTCCGGCGGCCATCTTGGATGATGTAATCATCTGATTTCGACAAAAAATGCTCCAAAGTTATCGTTTCGTCTATACCTTCGAATTGATATATGACATGACCATATTCGGTCAAATGTGAAATTTGAACTCTACTTGACCCCCTACTGCCCCGCCCATTTTTGACCCGGGGGCCACCATTTGAAGGAATCTGAAACATCGTTAACTATCGATCATTCATATCAAGCTTCGTCGAAATCGGACTGGCGGTTCGTGAGAAGAAGATTTTTTGAGAATTTGACCTACTTTTCAACGGCGGCCATATTTGATTTCGCGATGACCACCATTTGAACAAAAATGAAAATGCTTGAAAATAACCATTACCGTGAAGTTTGGCCAATATCGGCCAAGCGGTTCAAAAGAACAAGACGTTTGAAATCTTTATTAAAAGAACGACCTTTTGACTTTTCGGCGGCCATCTTGGATGAGATGACCATCCAATTTCGACAAAAAATGTACCAGAGCGATCGCCACTTTGATACCTTCGATTTGATATAGACATGAACAAATTCGGTAAAAAATATAATTTGACCCCAATTTGACCCCACGAGCCACGTCCATTTTTGACACTGGGGTCACCATTTTAACAACTTTGAAAGAGCATTGAACATCAATCATTCCTACCAAGGTTGCTCGAAATCCGGTTAGCGGTTCATGAGAAGAAGATTTTTTAAGAATTTATGCTATTTTTTGACGGCGGCCATCTTGGATTAGCGGTGACCTCCATTTTAACAAATCTGAAAAGGCTTCACCCATGGACCATAAGTTTTAAGTTTGGCTACCATGGGCCAAGCGGTTCATGTGATGAAGAATTTTGAAAACTCTGATAAAAGAACGACCTTTTGACCTTTCGGCGGCCATCTTGGATGACATAGCCATCCAATTTCGAGAAAAGATGCACCAGAGTGATAGCCTTCGATTTGATATATTACATGACCATATTCGGTCAAAAATAAAATTTGACCCCAATTTGACCCCACAGGCCACGCCCATTTTTGAATCCGGGGTCACTATTTTAACGCCTTTGAAAGAGAATTGCACAGCGATCATTCCTACCAAGTTTTGTCGAAATCCGGTTCGCAGTTCTCGAGAAGAAGACTTTTGAACAATTTGTGCTATTTTCAGACGACGGCCATCTTGGATTACGTAATGACGTCATTTTAACAAGTTTGTTGTAACCCACCTACTTACGGACTATGACCATGAAGTTTGGTGACTATACGCCCAATGGTCACCGATAAGGAGACGTTTGAAAATGTTCACGGACGACGGACGACGGACGGACAAACACATTGCGGTAACAACAAGCTCAGGTGAGCTAAACATCAACTTATTAGAGCATTATATAGAGCAGTTAAAAGAGTTAAAAGGATTACAATTTCAACTTGGTCTTACTGTATACAAAGATAATGGTGAGGAAACAAAACGAACAACAGGTGTATTCTATAGCGAACAATATGCTATCTTGAATACAGATAAAATAAGTGAATTTTACGAACAATCGTCTTCACAAATTCAACAAAGTATTGAACATTTCACAAACACGGCTACAGGTATGATGATTGATCATTGTAATAAGTTCTACCTTAACATTGCTAAGTACGAACCACTGAAAGGCTCTTCTTACATTCCTCTACCTAAAGAAATAGCAACTAAGAAAGCAATAATAAATGTAAAGAACAATAATGATAGATGTCTTATATACGCTATTAACTCAGCTATTAATCCTGCTACCCAATACACAGAAAGATTATCATCTTACCTATAAATACTACTGGAATAGATTTTCCTGTGTTGATCATCTCGCAGATATCTAAAGTAGAGAAACAGAATGATCTAGCTATTAATGTGTATGGTTATACTATTACTGAGAATAAGAGGAATATAGACATCTTTCCCTATTACATATCTGAGCAAACCAGAGACATTGAAATAATCAACTTGCTATAATATGTGATGATGAAGATAATGAAGAAGTTAAGTATCACTGTTGGATAAAGAATTAGAACAAGCTATTGTATATTCAAAATAAGCACCATGGTGAAACATAGTTATGTGATCGGTGCCTATATGGATTCTCCAAAGAAGTACTACTTATAAAACATAAGGAGGACTGTGATGGTATTAATAAGAGTACTACAAGAATAGAGATGCCAACTGATATTCACATCAAGTTTAAGAACTACCTCAACCAAATGTCTATCCTATACGTTATATACGCTATCTTAAAGAGTATAATAAAACCTGTATCAATTAAAGCTGGTGACAAGTCTGAAATTCAATGTGAACACAAAGCATGTGGTTTTGGTTATCAAGTTGTTAGATACGATGGTGTTGCAAACAATCCTGTAGTATATAGTGGAGAGGACGCAGTAGATGAGTTCTTGAAGAAATTGAAGCGCGAGAGATATAGTATCAATATGAAGTTTAAGAATCCTAGACCATTTATAATGCCAGAAGGTAATAAAATAGATTATACAAGAGCAACACACTGTTCAATCTGTGTCACGCTAATTGTAAGATTTAATAAAGACTACAATGTTAGAGATCACTGTCACTTCACTGGTAAATATAGAGGTGCAGCGCAAAAGACGTGCAATCTGAAACTAAAGATAAAACCATACATTACAAAGATACCTGTTGTGTTCCACAATATAAAAGGATGTGATAGTCATCTCATAATTCAGAAGATACACAATACAGATGGCAATATTACATGTATTCCTACACATTCAGAGAAGTATATATCATTTGGTATAGGAAAGTTACAGTTCTTAGATAGTTTCCTGTTCATGTCCTCACCATTATCTAAAATAGTAGAGAACACATCTGATATTAAGATAACCAAGAGAAACATTTGGTGAGAATGCACTGGATAAAGAAATGTATAAGGTAGGAAAATTTGAGACTGAGAATGAACGCAGTATTACACTGCACGAGACAATTGACATATCTAAACTAGAATACATAATAGAACACCCAGGGTTTGAAATTGGTAGTCGCTTCCTGGATTGTAAGAAAGTTGATAGAGAGTCACATCTTGTAATGCTTGCTTAAAGAGTATCTATATAGGACGAATAAACTTGTGTTAGATGAACTATTATCTGCGCAACAAATCAGGTAGATACTGGACACTAGAGAAAATGGGATTGCAGAACATGAGTAGAAAGATTAGGCATACTCTTTGCAAATATACTATGATTGATATTGATATGAAGAATGCAGATCCCACACTACTTGCATCCTATTGTCACAAGCATGATATACCATGTGATGGACTTGATATGTGATGGAATTTGGAATCTCGTTTTCTATAGTTTGTAATTTAGTAATTGCTTCTATTGGCAACTTGGGCATGCCAATTAACTGTTTACATTTTCCCGCTCGATTGACATTTCCTTTACGACTTATTTGTACATCATTCCAGTACAGTGTTGTATTGTCAATGTGCAGTTCTGGTCTCATTAAATTAAAGTCCTGTTCCGATATTCCTAAACTGTTTTTGAATTGATCTCTAAATAGTTCTATAACCCTTGATTGCCGAGACCGTTCCATCTCGGCAGTTGATTGTTCCATTTGAACAGTTGGCGCGTCTATCATAATTTCACTGGTACCTATTGTGGTATCGTCAGGATCACCAGTCTCATTATCATAATGCATAAAGTCCCCTTCTCCACCTTCAGCCATTATTTATTTATGTATTAATTGAATGTAAATATATAAATAAAAATAACTACATATAGTAGAAAACATAATCCTTACAAACATTTAATAGAAGACCTTGTGGGGTCAGCAGGGGGTGGACTGTCGTGGATTTGGCACAACATGGTAGTAAAGTCTTATAGGAATGCATGTGTGAAATATTAAGCATTTTGGATGAAGGAAATAGAAGTAAGTTATAACAATATTTTTCTAATGTTAAGTTTAGTGACGGATGCACGGACGGACGGACGGACGGACGCACGGACAACCTGACTCCAGTATACCCCCCACAACTCGTTGCGGGGGTATAAATATGCACTCTGGCTTGACTTAAGTACGACCATATGAACGACAGACGATAATAGTTTACATGGAAATGGACGGAGAATAGAAAATACAACTGAGATACAATTCAGATTACTAAAGCAGCCAAAGCGGCTGGTGCCGTAAATATATATTTATTTATAATTCAAGATGCGCAAATATAGAAAATGGAAGATATGTATCGGCGTTGTATTGATTTGCCAAAGTATGCGCACAGTGCTATTATCTGCAGCCAAACCGGATGTGGTAAAACGGAAACTGTCCTTTACCTACTTGAGCTTTCACAGCAACAAGGTGGATATGCTGGAGTATTTGATAATATAGTTATACTTTGTCCAACTATTGCATGGAACAAGGCTTATAAAAACAGAACTTGGATATGTGATGTACGACACCCGATCGATAACAAAATAAAGAGTGTTAATCCAGTTAGTCGTAATGGTGAAGAGATGTTGCAAGAACTGTTAAGAATATTTTTTAATAAATATGCTGGAAGTCCTACATTATATATCATTGATGACTGTTCAGCTACAAAGCACATAACTAAGAAAAAACATATGCTGTCACAGCTCACATTCTCTGGTCGACATGCGGAGCCAAGCGTTTGGTTTATATCACAGAGATATAATTCAGTCTTAAAAGTCTTAAGGGAACAGTGAGTGAGTGAGTGAATAGGGTTTAACGTCCGCTTTTCTAACATAGAGGTACAAGCCTCAGGGAGTCTACACGCAGACGGGTCAACGGGGTCGTGTCCCGTATCCACCTGTCCAAGGGGGGTAAATCCCAACTTCAGAACTCAATATTTACAATCAAAATATATATTGAGTCCTGAAATTAGAACAACCTGATCTGGTGCCAGGCCCTCGCCACACCAGCATCATTTATCCCATCCCCTAAAAGTAGTAGGATTAGCGCTAATCTTACTTTTATATATGGGGCATAGCCTGACTGAACTCTCACATACAAGAAAGCCAAAAATGTACATGAGGGCCAAATCCGGTATAGTGGGTTCCGGAAAGTATGAACACAATCGTTAAGCCAGTTTAGTCGCCTTTTACGACAATCAATGGCTACTGCAGCACTATTCTCAGGATCAGTTGATCCCGCCCCGGTGCCTGCACGGGGCCTTAAGAGAACAGAAAAAATGGCTGTGTATGTTTTATACGAAGGATAGAGATAGTTTTGAGGACTGTTTGAGAGAAAATTACGTTATTCCAACCCTGGAGGAAGAAACAAAACATTCTAAATTTCTTATTAGAACTGACCAACCTACTCGGTATAAATTACTTAAATAAAGCTGAAGATTGCTTAGTATTACTTATTATTGCTTATTCTGCTTGTTTTAGCCTGTTTTAGCTTGTTTTAGCTATGAGTAATTTCATATAGAAAATTGTTGATAACTCCTTAGAAAATAAGCTTTGCTGAGTAATCTTAAAGGCACTATACGTCTCAAGTCGCCGAATATGGCCTCCTATTGGGTTTTCCCATAAATAAATCAAACAGGTTTCTATTGAGACACTCTTCGAAACTGTGTGCATTCATTTTGGTACAAAAAATACTTTGTAGCCGATAAATATATCAATATTTGTTGATCAACAAACAGCAGGTGCGTGTTTAAGTACCCCGATATATTTTCCGAAAGCCGCCGGATAACTCCGTGACCAATCACGATTTGCTCCGGTAATTTATCTGTAGTACTGTTTGTAAACGCCATATATTTTCACACAACTTGATGACGTATTACACATAGCGTATTCCGGAACCATTTTGTAAATAAAATAAAAATTGGAAACCTCCCCCGGATCACATAAAAAGGTATATATCTATCAATTACACCATTTTATTTGATCACATTCCTACAAGTACGTGTGTTTTATTTAACTACATATAGCAGTAAGGAAAAATATGATTTTTTTTATATTTTTTGTTGCGAAGGGATCATACTATGCCACACTTTGTTATATACAAAATAAATTAGTACCCATTGATTGTAAATATGTTTATAATACTAAACATTTAACTCGACATTATGTTTGTAAAACATGAATATGCCCCTGTGGACTTTAAATGGAGAAACTCTTACAGACTTTTTGATGTAAAAGTACACGGACGGACGGACGGAACATCAAGATTAACACAATATGCATAGGGGGCATGACTAGCGTTGCAAATGCTAGTTCTGGCCTACCACGATAGTGGAGGGCACATGTGTTACCCTTGTCCGTCCGTCCCCAACCTTGTAACTCGTAAAGCATTTAAACCGTAATAGCTACAGACCTGCCACTTGGTATGTAACTTTCTTATGAGTTGATGCACGAAGTTTATTTGAATTTTCGATTCTTTCGACCCCCAGGTCATGGATTATCTCCCCCATTTTCGACTTAGAATTTGTATGTGGGGCATCCGTGTTCAATGAACATATTTTCTAGTTATTTTTCTGTATTATACACTTATTATTTGTACAATGTATAAATATCAAATTTTTACAGGCGCCTTGTACATATAATTTGGTACCAGAAATTTCCATAGAAAATCGAATTTTCGCAACAAAATCAATATTTGATGGAATTTCATCAAACACAACTTTTTTGGGAGGGTGACTTTTTTGTTATTGATGATTAAATTAACTGGTCACTGCCCCCTTAATATTAATATTTGTGGAGGTAACTCTTGGTCTCCTCCCGACCAGTCCATGAGGAGTTAGCGTTCCTAGATTATCTGGTCTTCGGTGGTGAAAATCGGGTGTGTCGATCAAATCATGATGTATACAAGTGCAATAATTATGACATTTATGACAAATCTGGCTACTAATCCGCTAACGCACTCCTGCAGAATCTATACTGTTTGTTAGGAGCAATACAGGTGTTTCACTGACTAAATGACGAACAGCATAGACCCTGATGTGCAGTCTGGTCTGGGTGTGTACTGTTCGCAATTGCCATAAGCGCCATACCTCCCGTGGTAGAATATAGTATCAATATGAAGATTAAGAATCCTAGACCATTTATAATGCCAGAAGATAATAAAATAGATTATACAAGAGCCAAACACTGTTCAATCTGTGTCACGCTAATTGTAAGAATTAATAAAGACTATAATGTTAGAGATCAATGTCACTTCACTGGTAAATATACATGTAGAGGTGCAGCGCAAAAGACGTGCAATCTGAAACTAAAGATAAAACCATACATTACAAAGATACCTGTTGTGTTCCACAATATAAAAGGATGTGATAGTCATCTCATAATTCAGAAGATACACAATACAGATGGCAATATTACATGTATTCCTACACATTCAGAGAAGTATATATCATTTGGTATATGACAGTTACAGTTCTTAGATAGTTTCCTGTTCATGTCCTCACCATTATCTAAACTAATAGAGAACACATCTGATATTAAGATAACCAAGAGAAACATTTGGTGAGACTGCACTGGATAAAGAAATGTATAAGGTAGGAAAATTTGAGACTGAGAATGAACGCAGTATTACACTGCACGATACAATTGACATATCTAAACTAGAATACATAATAGAACACCCAGGGTTTGAAATTGGTAGTCGCTTCCTGGATGGTAAGAAAGTTGATAGAGAGTCACAGCTTGTAATGCTTCCTTAAAGAGTATTATTTGTACAATGTATAAATATCAAATTTTTACAGGCGCCTTGTACATATAATTTGGTACCAGAAATTTCCATAGGAAAATCGTTTTTTCGCAATAAAATCAATATTTGATGTAATTTCATAAAACACAACTTTTTTGGGAGGGTGACTTTTTTGTTATTGATGATTAAATTAACTGGTCACTGCCCCCTTAATATTAATATTTGTGGAGGTAACTCTTGGTCTCCTCCCGACCAGTCCATGAGGAGTTAGCGTTCCTAGATTATATGGTCTTCGGTGGTGAAAATCGGGTGTGTCGATCAAATCATGATGTATACAAGTGCAATAATTATGACATTTATGACAAATCTGGCTACTGACTAAATGACGAACAGCATAGACCCTGATGTGCAGTCTGGTCTGGGTGTGTACTGTTCGCAATTGCCATAAGCGCCATACCTCCCGTGGTAGAAGCATACACAGTATCACTGAAATGCGCAATGGGACTTTGGGGCGAAATGGGCGCACTGGGGATTTCGTGGCCATATCCCCATTACGCCCATTTATCCCGTAATTTCCATTGCGCACTAGTCAGACCGTATTTTGGATTTTTAAAATGCACATTATCACCGTTTTCACTGGGCTGGTCATGTGGGTGATGGGTTGGTGAGCAATGCAAAGTTACAATAGCTATTCTGATGTCTGATATTAAAGGTACATGCCCACTAACATGACTAAGCAAGCACAAAATGTTCTTTACAGTAATTAAATAAGTGTATAATTGTATCACTATTCCACCAGTTCTAAAAAATTACAAGTGCCCGGAAACAGATATAATCATTTAGTAATATTTATTTTACTGATAGTGACGCGCGTTGGTATCAGGCTATTTTCATATGCAAATGAGGCACGATATTTTTACTTATTTATACTAATGAAATGCGTCATATGAAACAATAATATTTTCGACAGATTATAAAGTTTGTTCATTGCACATCAAAAAATAGATACAGAGAATAAATAGTAATGTCTGTTAACATTTTAAGGAAACACGGTTATCGCCCCTGATAGCAGCGTAAAAATTTACGTCTAAAATAAAATGTGTAATAATGTCAATCAATATGTGGGGTAATGGTGAATGGTGAATGAATGTTTATTTTGCCAGAAAATGTCATACGTACAGAATATACATCACTATATTATAACCTACTGCGTGGGCATGTACCTTTAAAGGACAGAAAATAATGACACAGCTGGAAAAACATAATTTAATTATAGATCTGTTTACTAAATTGAAAAGAATAACCAGCGAAGTGAACTAATTTAAAAACGTAAATACACGAGTAGATCTATCAAGGTTGTTCAAGGTTGTTCACGAAATACACGAGTAGATCTATCAAGGTTGTTCAAGGTTGTTCTTTTTTACATGTAGCATCCTCCGGTTATTTCACAACGCAAAATAATTTTATTGTTTCCCCTACTTTCTCGAACAATGAACTTGAAATCACAGCATTTCGTCTCAAATAATCGAAAATTGCGACGCTTTCGTCACTATCTATTAAATTAATCATTAAATGTTGCAATACTTGCAAAGCTATATTTAGAACCAGAGGTTCTGCCTTCTTGACGTAATTTCCTCTGACGCGCATCATGCCACCGCGTGTATATGATCTATTCGTTGTAAAACCGCCAATCATGTAGTGGTATCAGGATTTGCAAGCGTGTAGGACATATGTGAACTAAACTAGGACATATTTCGCAAATTTCCCTCACGGATACATGTATGTGCCTGGCGAGTAGCAACGAGTTTCACTGTTGCTGATGATATGTATTTGAAGCTAAAGCTAAAGCAAACGTTTTGGAATTTGACTAATCAAAATTGTGCGATTGGCTGATAATACATGAGCCGCGCCGTGCGAAAACCGGGCTTAATGACAACATTTTCGCGTATTCTGAATTGTACATCTTTTAAAAGCCATATGCCGCAAAAATTATCAAAGTATCCAAATTATTTTTTATTTTAGAAGTATTTTTATGACGCGTGCTAAAAACTTATTTGACGTTTTAGATAAATGACGTCGAAATTACGACGTGTTTATCAACGACGTATACAATGGGTATTGATAAAATACTCGGAAAAGTCAAATAAGGCAGAGTGAGAAGTGTTGGCGGTTCCCTGCTGTTTGTTGCTGTCTGAAATAATTTTGGGGAATAATAGCGACATTATTTAACATTTCGTATGCGACGACATATTTAACTAGAAATGTGGCCTGTCGGCACACGAATGCCCCCGCTGGCAGCCAAAGAAAACGAGGCATATTTGATTACAAACCATTTACCCGAGTACGGACGGACGCCGGTAACACTATATGCCCCACTCACCATTCGGTTGCGGGGACATAAAATGGTGAAGGTCAAAGGTGAAGGTCGAAGTACTGGGTGTTGGAGTGTGTAGGGCATGTTCATATGTATCAAGTGTATAAATATTTAAGGGATTGGTAAAAGTATTGAGAAGTTATTGTAGGATTGAGAAACGTGCACGTAGATTTGCCCCAAAGTGCTAAGTAAGCATTTAAAGTAGAAAAGGTGAAGGTCAAAGGTCAAGGTCGAAGTACTGTGTGGTGGAGTGTGTAAGGCATGTTCATATGTATCATGTGTATAAATATTTAAGCGATTGGCAAAAGTATCGAGAAGTTATTGTAGGATTGAGAAACGTGCACGTAGATTTGTCCCAAAGTGCTAAGTAAACATTTAAAGTAGAAAAGGTGAAGGTCAAAGGTCAAGGTCGAAGTACTGGGTGGTGGAGTGTGTAGGGCATGTTCATATGTATCATGTGTATAAATATTTAAGGGATTGGCAAAAGTATTGAGAAGTTATGTAGGATTGAGAAACGTGCACCTAAATTTGTCCCAAGTGCTAAGTAAACATTTAAAGTAGAAAAGGTGATGGTCAAAGGTGAAGGTCGAAGTACTGGGTGGTGGAGTGTGTAGGGCATGTTCATATGTATCATGTGTATAAAAATATTTAAGGGATTGGCAAAAGTATTGAGAAGTTATTGTAGGATTGAGAAACGTGCACGTAGATTTGTCCCAAAGTGCAAAGTAAACATTTAAAGTAGAAAAGGTGAAGGTCAAAGGTCAAGGTCGAAGTACTGGGTGGTGGAGTGTGTAGGCATGTTCATATGTATCATGTGTATAAATATTTAAGTAAACGAGGTGGCAAAGTATCGAGTAAGTGATATAAGGATTGAGACGTGCACGTAGATTTGTCCCAAAGTGCTAAGTAATCAGTTTAGTAGAAAAGGTGAAGGTCAAATTTGTGGCAAAAGGTCGAGTACTGTGGGTGGTGGAGTGTGTAGGCAAAGGTGTTCATATGTATCATGTGTAATAAAATATTTAGGGATTGGCAAATGTATGAGAAGTTATTGTAGGATTGAGAAACGTGCACTAGATTTGTCCCAAAGTGCAAGTAAACATTTAAAGTAGAAAAGGTAATCAAAGGTCAAGGTGTAAGTACTGGGTGGTGGAGTGTAGGGCATGTTCATATGTATCATGTGTATAAATATTTAAGATTGGCAAAAGTATGAGAAGTTATTGAGGATTGAGAGTTGCACGTAGATTTGTCCCAAAGTGCAAGTACATTTAAAGTAGAAAAGTGAAGGTCAAAGTCAAGGTCAAGTACCCTGGGTGGGGAGTGTGAGCATGTTCTATGATATGTGTAAATATTTATATTGGCAAAAGTACGAGAAGTTATTGTAGGATTGAAACGCACTAGATTTGGTCAAAGTGCTAAGTAAACATTTAAAGTAGAAAAGGGAAGGTCAAAGTAAGGTCAATACTGGGTGGTGGAGTGTGTAGGGCATGTTCATATGTATCAAGTGTATAAATAGGGATTGCGTTAAAAGTATTTGTCAAAGAAGAAAGTTATTGTAGGATTGAGACGTGCACGTAGATTGCAAAGTGCTAAGTAAAGCATTTAAAGTAGAAAAGGTGAAGGTCAAAGGTCAAGGTCGAAGTACTGTGTGGTGGTAGTGTGTAAGCATGTTCATATGTCATGTGTATATATAAGCGATTGGCAAAAGTATCGAGAAGTTATTGTAGGATTGAGAAACGTGCACGTAGATTTGTCCCAAAGTGCTAAGTAAACATTTAAAGTAGAAAAGGTGAAGGTCAAAGGTCAAGGTCGAAGTACTGGGTGGTGGAGTGTGTAGGGCATGTTTATATGTATCATGTGTATAAATATTTAAGAGATTGGCAAAAGTATCGAGAAGTTATTGTAGGATTGAGAAACGTGCACATAGATTTGTCCCAAAGTGCTAAGTAAACATTTAAAGTAGAAAAGGTGAAAGGTCAATGGTCAAGGGTCGAAGTACTGGGTGGTGGAAATGTGGAAAGTGAAAAAGTAGGGCATGTTCAATATATATGTGTATATATTTAGGGATTGGCAAAAGTATCGAGAAGTTATTGTAGGATTGAGAAAACGTGCACGTAGATTTGTCCCAAAGTGCTAAGCAAACATTTAAAGTAGAAAAGGTGAAGGTCAAAGGTCAAGGTCGAAGTACTGGGTGGTGGAGTGTGTAGGGCATGTTCTATGTATCATGTATAAAATATTTAAGGGATTGGCAAAAGTATTGAGAAGTTATTGTAGGATTGAGAAACGTGCACCTAAATTTGTCCCAAAGTGCTAAGTAAACATTTAAAGTAGAAAAGGTGATGGTCAAAGGTGAAGGTCGAAGTACTGGGTGGTGGAGTGTGTAGGGCATGTTTATATGTATCATGTGTATAAATATTTAAGGGATTGGCAAAAGTATTGAGAAGTTATTGTAGGATTGAGAAAAGTGCACGTAGATTTGTCCCAAAGTGCAAAGTAAACATTTAAAGTAGAAAAGGTGAAGGTCAAAGGTCAAGGTCGAAGTACTGGGTGGTGGAGTGTGTAGGGCATGTTCATATGTATCAAGTGTATAAATATTTAAGGGATTGGTAAAAGTATTGAGAAGTTATTGTAGGATTGAGAAACGTGCACGTAGATTTGCCCCAAAGTGCTAAGTAAGCATTTAAAGTAGAAAAGGTGAAGGTCAAAGGTCAAGGTCGAAGTACTGTGTGGTGGAGTGTGTAAGGCATGTTCATATGTATCATGTGTATAAATATTTAAGCGATTGGCAAAAGTATCGAGAAGTTATTGTAGGATTGAGAAACGTGCACGTAGATTTGTCCCAAAGTGCTAAGTAAACATTTAAAGTAGAAAAGGTGAAGGTCAAAGGTCAAGGTCGAAGTACTGGGTGGTGGAGTGTGTAGGGCATGTTCATATGTATCATGTGTATAAATATTTAAGGGATTGGCAAAAGTATTGAGAAGTTATTGTAGGATTGAGAAACGTGCACCTAAATTTGTCCCAAAGTGCTAAGTAAACATTTAAAGTAGAAAAGGTGATGGTCAAAGGTGAAGGTCGAAGTACTGGGTGGTGGAGTGTGTAGGGCATGTTCATATGTATCATGTGTATAAATATTTAAGGGATTGGCAAAAGTATTGAGAAGTTATTGTAGGATTGAGAAAAGTGCACGTAGATTTGTCCCAAAGTGCAAAGTAAACATTTAAAGTAGAAAAGGTGAAGGTCAAAGGTCAAGGTCGAAGTACTGGGTGGTGGAGTGTGTAGGGCATGTTCATATGTATCATGTGTATAAATAGTTAAGTGATTGGCAAAATTATTGAGAAGTTAGTGTAGGATTGAGAAAAGTGCACGTAGATTTGTCCCAAAGTGCCAAGCAAACATTTAAAGTGGAAAAGGTCAAGGCCAACGGTCAAGGTCGAAGTACTGGGGGGTGGAGTGTGTACGGGATGTTCGTATGTATCACGTGTATAAATATTGACATAATATGTGAAGCCATGTAGAAGTTACTAAATAATATAATATCGGGACGTACGGACGGGACGGACGTACGGACGGGACGGACGTACGGACGGGACGGACGTACGTACGGGATGGACGTACGTACGGACGGGACGGACGGGACGGACGTACGGACGGACGCCAGTAACACTATATGCCCCCGTACCTTTCGGCAGCGGGGGCATACAAATCTGACATCATGACCGGAAATGACTTAGATTAACGACTGCCAGCTGTGTCTAAGAGAATATGCCGGAAAAACCAAGAGATTATATTAAAGTTTGTATTTTAACACAAACCACGTGATATTGATGATGAGAGAAAGTACATCATCAGGATGACAATATACGAACGATTATGATACAGTCGCATAGACAATGGACATGAAGGCGCGAAAGGCTAGGCCAGACATGGACGTCCAAAAGTGACGTCGTCAGACGTTGTGACGCAAAGTAAAAGTCCTGGTCGACTGACCACTTTTCGTGAAATGCCAGATCGGTTGAACTCATTTTGTAATGAAAAAGATTTAAATATGAGGAGACGTATGGCTAGATGGATCCCGATGATGATGAACATGTAGCAGAAGGCCAGGCGAGTTACCAATTCTCTCGAGTTTTAGGATAGTTGAAGTGACATTTGTACATTTGTCCAATTGAGTGGTTACAGTGGATGAATCTATTATCAAATATCGTCGATTGAGGCATTATTCAATCCTCCATATTCGCACAATCTTGCCTTATGTGATTTCATTTTTAATACCGTACACGAACAGCCGCATAAAGGGAATCCACTTCGACAACGTCAGCAGTCAATAATGTTACTGCTAGTATTTCAGGTGGGATGTTTGAACAAAGGTGAATTGCATTGCCTGGCATAGCTGTCGGAAGTGCATGTAGTATAAAAAAAAGATTTTATACCGTTTATTTTGAAAAATAATAACCCATTGTGCGAGCACGAATTTAAGCATAGACATGTTCTTTTTCTTTTGAACAATAAGGAGCATAACATTAACATAACGTTATTGTGACGTTTGGTTCCATATTGGTTGGTAACGATAACATTGTCCATGATACACTTATTAATGATGAGTTGTGCATATGAAATCGATGAAGCCTTTATCAATCATCATGGATGTGAATTTTCAGTTAACACAAGGCATATGGATGCTGCAGCATAATAATAATGGTTATTCAACCAAGACTGGAAATCGAAAACTCCTACAAGCAACCTATCCGCGATGATCGGTGGCTGGTAATAATGTGATGTGTTGGCAGTTTCAACATTAGCCACACGAGTGACCGTACAACTTTATGTACATATTGTGCTTGCGAATCTTCGAAAATTATCCCGAGGGATCATAACCCAAACCGAGTAAATATAATACATAATTGGATGTTGCAGTTGCAGGTTATGCATATGGGATGCCCATCCCCCATATAAATCCGCCACAGCTGGAAGCTCATTTTAAATATGTGTGACAAATGACTTTCATATCATGATAAAATGGTGTTATTTTAATTACTACAGACCCACATAGATAGACAGAAGTGATAAAAAGATCACGTAAAAACTTTCTATTTCTTTTTCATTTGATTTCAATATGAAATACATTTCAGACACACCGATTGGCATTCAGGGATGAACTATATTCCCAAGGAGCGCTTGTCCCCAAATCCTCAATCCCCACCTCCCTTCGTCGCCGGATCATATGATTGTGCCCACACGTACTTGTCACGATAATTGTTTTCTATTCTAATATTATATCATAAGGATGTGTACGGAATTGCTGCAAATTTAGTATTTGTTTGTAGACATTGCACGTGTACATCTGCAGTAGGCCGCTTATAACATTAACTGTGTGACAAAACACGACGTCGGGCAGATTTGGTAGCGTGATACCTTATAATTGTCGCCGTGTGACATTCTTGAGGATCGCATTACCATCGCCTGATTCAGACATACATTAGTATGCAGACAAGTGATAAGCTGAGGATTTGATACTACAAATCGTGCGAAAAGCAAGTTTATGACCATGAAATTTCGAATTAATTGCAAGACTTTTCGAAAACTCCACCGACCTCACTGTGTGTTTTGTGCATTATGTATTGCTTATACACAAACTGCATTGAAATCACTGAATCTGAATCTATTAGAGAGATTTTGATGCATTTATTTTGCCAAATTCAATACAAACCCCGGATATATATGTCATTATATAGCTGCGTGTTTACCTCCGTTTATGATAAAATGAGTGGCATTAAAGGTACATACCCAATGCATTAGGCACACACCATTACCCCACCTGGATTGTCACAATTATACATTTTATATCAGAAGTAAATTTCCACACTGATATCAGGGGGGATAACCGCGTTTCCTTAAAATGTGAACGAACGTTACTATTTAGTATCTGAATTTATTTTTCGATGTGCAAAGATCATACCTTATAGTATGTCGTAAATATTTGTTTTTCAGGCGACGCATTTACTTAGTATAAATAATTAAAAAACGTCATGCCGCATTTGCATATGAAAATAGCCTGATACCACCGCGCGTCACTATCAGTAAACTAAATATTACTAAATGATTATATCTGTACAGCGGGCACTCGTAAGTTTTAGAACTGGTGGATTAGTGACACAATTATACACTTATTTAAATCATATAAAGAACAGTTTGTGCCTACCAAGTGGGCATGTACCTTTAAATGGCATATCATTCGCTAAGTACCGGCTAGAATTGTTCAAAAGTCTTAATTTACCAAGATAATAGATGGTAATATCGTTGACATACACTAGGTTGCTCATATTTAAGATTATTTAGGAATCAAAGTGCAGTGTAAGCGAAGACTTCGCTGATATGTAGCCAGTTACATTATGCGTTCACCATTTTGAATATAAGGACAACCGACGAAAAAGAGAGACACTGTCAAAGAACGACAGTTAGGCGACAATGTACAGCGCTTCAAGCATTTCTAAGTCATTGATGCTGCGAGTATTTAGTGAAAGTATCCTTGCTATAATTTTCTGTCACGACACCATGGCCATAACGTCAAACATGGATTCACGTTCAGTGACGTCACAAGTACGTGACGTCACGTCATGACGTCATAATATGTGTACTGAGGTACAAGACATCGCGTCTCATATTTAGTGAAAGTTTCAGTTGTCATTTTCCGTTTTCTGTTCACACGTAATGTTAACTGACACCAGTACACATAAATGGGAGGGCAAAATGTGAAATTTTACGGCGACGTTAGACAATTTGAATCGTCGTATTTCCGACGTCGTTTACCGCTTTTCATGACGTTGTCTCGTGTCAGTCGGCTTCCATGCAAGCAACTCGTTCGCTACGCTCACTCTTTGCTTACGCGGAAGCCGACCCACACTCGTGTATTATTTCCAGCTATTCAACATGTACGATGGAATATCCTCTATAACGTATATGTGAACAATGCCTCGTTACTGTGTCCTATACTGTATAAGTTACAGGATCCGTTGTCCTGGCTTGTCAATGTATGATTGGCTACATTTTGGCTGTGATAATGTAATACATTCAGTATAATAATTCTGCATACTTTTAATCATCAAATATATGCAGTCTTTAGTTCTATATGAAATAATGCATTTCAGGAAAAATAAATGATTACTCCCTCAAAGTATACTTCGCTAGATAAGTATACTTTGCAATGTTGGTGAAATAGGCTACTGGTGTCCCATATGTCCTTAATGGTGTGAATTGGCTCGAACACCTTCTATACCCGGTATCAGATCAGAAATGAACGCTTGCTTTTATACCCGGCTATTCTTATCTCGCTTGTCTATCGACAGTAGGCATAATGAGGTATTTAAAGGCACCGTGTTACGGATGATGTCGCAGATGGTTAATATGTGGGTTTTAGCTTCATTAACTGCAAGTGACATATATCAGCCAATATATATATGGACTGCGCCATACGAAAACTGGGCTTAATGACAACGTAATGAAAAGCGGTAAACGACGTCGGAAAAACGACGATTAAACAAAGAATAAATTACATTACACATCGAATCTATTCTTTGTCAGAGGTTGGTAAGTAATTTGAACACCTCTGTAGACAAAAGAAAAGTTTGCATCTGTATGCAAACCTTGGCACGAAAAAGTCGTGCTTCACGGCAAATCACACACGTTGCGTGTCCATGGTCATTGTGTGAATTGATAGCTTGACACAAGGAACACCGGCTAAGAAAAGCGGTCTTACGATAGCTAGCGTAGCCCGGATCAGTCTGCGCATCCGCGCAGTTTGATCATTGCATATGTTGGTCGCCATTTGATCAATACCATTTCCTATATTTACTACATGTCATCAATGTAGAAGTTGTTGATGTTTTGCATGATTACATGTAGAACATAAAACGCTAATTTGGATGGTGAATGATGATAACGGTACACATATTTGCCTTACAAATGCTGCAAGGTCCTTCTCCGTGCCAGTGACGCATATGTAATCACAAATCGTGTCAATGCCGTGGACATATGTATAAACAAAAATATATATACATATATATGCAGCAGAAATGTCTGAACTATAATGTAGAACAATGTTGAAATACTTTAAATAAAAGCTTACCTGGTGAATCTCCCACACGTAGTATACAGTATATTTCTGTTTACGTATAGTTTAGCACGTGGAAAGACACCTGTCAACGACAAAAATAGGGATATAATTGAGTAACGTTCAGTAAGTAACACAAAGGCGTCAACGGTTATAAACCTACACACAATCGTGAAGTGGAATATTTCATCAGGTCTCAAAAACAGTGCTATATATATATATAGAGAGAGGATCTTACTTGCGTGATGATTTACTATGATATTTATTAACGCGTTTACTGATGTCATAAGAGGCTATGCTGAGTTTCGTTATAAATCAGTCAAGGAGCTTTAATAAATATAATATTCCATCAACACAAATTGCTTTATTGCAGGAGCACGTCATCATACTAAGCATATACTGGTTACCTAATGTGTTTTATTGTACCTATCTGATTTGCACATTTATTACACTAAGTGTATAATGATA
>CM055280.1:12489638-12508590 GCA_029237695.1 Conchocele bisecta | reverse complement strand
GTATAATGATATTGAATATAAACCAGTGCCGGCCTTTTAGAACATACGAGTCGAACTTAAGCTATGCGTATTGATAACTTGTGATCACTGCATATTTAAGATAAAATGAAATAGCTGTAACACTTTTTTTGCCTCGAGAACATTGTTCACTTGATCCCAGTTATACAAAATTAGGAGATAATATTTTTTACGCTACCTACGAAAGTCAAATTTATGCATTATAATAATAAAATGCATGTACATGTGGACTGGCATACAACTATGATATATTCTGCATTTTGACTCAGAATAGTTTTATTATCGTACAGAAAGGCATGTTTCATTGTTGAATGACAACTGCATCAATCACTTTAAGTTTAATCAATTACGTTGGTTTATTACTGAAACAACATGTGAAAATACAGTCACTGTGGCTAAACATATGAAGGATTAAATTGATATTGATGTGCACTCTATAGAGACCCAACCGATGATATATGAATACAATGTACTACAATTGACTCTGATGAAGAGGGGAGATAGTTGGTAACGTATTTCCGTTCATTATTTCAGTACCAGGAAGCACACTTTGTGAAACATAACATTTTTTTTACTTTGAAATCAAAATACTGTTCCGCACATATAATATGTTGCTATTTATAGACACATGTGGAATTATTTCAAATAAATAACAATTGTACCATCGACTGTCAACAAAACTAGTGTTCGCAACGCTATTTATGATTTGGTATAATTAACATATTTTACCAAATACTAATTCTTTTCAAGACGACTTATAAGCAAGATTTGATAAGACATTCCATGTAAATCTATCATTGAATTATTGTTTCCTAAATTAAACATGTTTCATCACATTATGCACATACCTAAGAGCACGTGTCCTTAAAAGTTACTGTTGTTTTAATTATGCTAATAGTTTTCATTCATTAAATTAATGTCATTTCATTTTATTGGGATCGTGTATGTGTTGGGAAATAAATTATTGAACACCCCTCGTAAACGACTTTGATAACTGACCATCCAATAATAGATATATGCATTCATATGCTGCACGTGCATGTACAGTTGTACGCACTGCATCAGGCGATGAGAGGCCCTTCAATTACAAATATATTCTACATGGCCGGGTGCTTATCACTTCGTCGATGTTTTGACAGAGAACTGCTGAACGTAAACGTGGTGGGCTATGTATACGCGTCTAAACCGGACACCCTGGGGACTCCATTGCGTTTCATTTATATGGCATTGATTGTAGTTTGTTCATGATTGAAAATGAGAACAAATCTGCATGGACTGTTTAATTATCCCCTTGCCGATAGACAATATGGGACATAGCGTTAGTCCATGTACTGTGTACGTACGTACATGCATACGTACGTTAGTAACACCTTTCATTTTTAAAAAAATTCATGAACCGCTTCACCGATTTTGATAATAGTTGGCCACACTGTGATCGTGCTTTGTTATGCATGCTACCCACATCCGACCGCCCAAGGTCAAGGTCACTGAGGACTTATGTTCACCTTGTTTGTAATAAGAAAAATGTGTAAGGCAATAATGTTAAAGTCCTTATTTCATTATCAATGCTACCAGTACGACCACCCAAGGTCAAGGTCACCGAGGACTTGTGTTTTTTATTATTATCGAGGCAGACAGCGAGGGCATAAGCTTCGTTTAACGCTGCCATTCATTGTTACAGTGGTACCTATCTAAGCTGGACACCCTGTGGACCTCCCAGGGTGACGGTTTTCGAGATGTTCCACTGTACTGTTTACTTATTTGCTATCGGGAAACGAGCTTTGTATTGATCCAATACGTACTGACTGATAACATACTACTGTATAACGAATCGACCTGATACGAATATCCGGGTTACATCGAATTGAAAAGTGACGTTCTATTGGATGAACGACGTCACATGACGTTACCGAACGACGTCAGACTAATCACGTAACGTAAACAAGTCCGCGTTCTTTTCAACGAAAACTGTTTTAAATTTATTTGATCATTGGCTAGCATAAAACGTTACCTGATACAAATTATCTAGCCTAGTGTCTTTCGATATTAAGATAATGAGGCTCGGCTCCGAAACGGCCTAGTCTTGCGTGATAAACTGGTATTTAAAACTACACTAGCCTGGTATTCTCTGTGAGTTAATATGATTTATGCAAGCATGTTCCAATGCATATTATACAGCATATTGAGTGCTTGCTTCGTATACGTATACGTTAGATATCAAACACAAATAATAATGAGAAATGTGTCAATGGGACACGTATACTCCCACTGGCAGCATGCGTATATGGATGTTATTGATCGGCTGTCACAACTGTGGAGACAGTTCCTTTAATGTCAAATGGAAATTCAAAATTTCCACTGAATACTAGCCAACAGTAGTCGGTCAGTAGATGTGTAAGTCAGTTACTTGAAACCCATCTAAATTAAGCACAGCGGGATCCACAGGGTGTCCGGTTTAGATCGGCTCCACTGTATCGCCTCAAATTGTACAATGCAGTTATTCATAAATAAATCTAGGTCAAAGTCAGTCTGAATAGCAGGGGGCCGTTTCACTAAACTGCGTACGTCTAAAATGTTCGTAAGTGCAACATTATGATAGTCTGTTGATTTCATATTAAGAATGTTTTCTTGAAAACAATTATTGGATTTACATTTATTGAGCATAATCTGCATGTGCAGCCTATGCTCAATAAATGTAAATCCATCAATATGAAATTTCCAGACGATCCTAAATTTGCACTTACGAACATTTTATTCGTACGAAGTTCAGTTAAACGGGCGCCAGATGCCCATGGCGTACATTACACACCACAGCCTTTCACATTAACAATGTTTTATTGTAAACAATTATTTGATTTACATTTATTGAGCATAAGCTGCATATGCAGCCTATGCTCAATAAATGTAAATCAATCAATTGAAATTTGCAGACGATCCTAAATTTCAGTTCACGAACATTTTAGTCGTACGAAGTTTAGTGAAACGGGACACAAACGAACGATTGCCTATCGTTTACATCTCGTTTTGACACCGTTTTGGTTCTTATAATTACATGTATAGTCATTTTCTAATTGACAACGATGTCAAAACGATGTCAAAACGATGCGTTGAAAGAAACGACAGTCGTTTACATAGTTCAAATCCGTGTATTGAAACGAAAATATCGTTTTCACGTACAAAATACAAACGATTATAGTTTCTATCTACATCTACATCTACATAATTCCATATAAATTGCACATCGAAATAGGCGCCGGATTCCTGACGAATTCCCATCCAACTACATGTAGATAATACTGCATATAGAGAATAGTAGGTTAGTGCTGTGAATGGGAAAACATATCTGGCAAGGCTTAGGAAACGAGATGGGCGAGGCTCTGCAGAGCACATCCTGTTTCCGTGCCGCGCCAGATATTTTTTCCATTCACGGCACTAACCTACTATTCTATTTATCCCGTTAACACCTACAAATAGCTGTAAAATGCAATTCAAATAACGTTGTTGTTTCGCTGAAGATTCACACTCGCACATACCACCAGGCGTGAGATTTTGAAAATAAGAGCATTCAAAGACAGATATCATCATTGAAGCTGATAAACGTCTTGACAACGCTTGCATTTCGTATTCAGCAAATAAAACCAGTATTGTCACAGTTGGATAATAGCTCGTATCTGATACAACACATCATAACATGTGTCCAGGCGATGCGCTGTAATCTATTATATACAGCCCCAGCTTTCAAAGAGCCAACATTGCCACTTACTTGCAGTTCGAATATACCTGAATTTCAGAGGCACATCTCTATAGGTCAGCCACATTGTGCTGGCGCGTTATTATTGTAAATATTATTGTAAACAAAGGCTATTTTTAAAAAATCAACTTTCGTCATAGACCACATGGCGTTAGTTATTGTTACAATGTTATTGTTACAGTGGACAAGGATACAGAGTGCGAAATTTTTCAAAATCAACTTCTTCGTCTTGCCGTGATAAATATGTATACCGAATTTGGCTACGAGCGATAAAGTAGAACTCGAGTTATTGCTTGGACAAGGATACAGAGTGCGACAAATAAAAATGGCCGCCAAGGGGAGATAAGTCATCGGAAATTCTTCATAATCAATAGGCTTCTTCGTCTTGCCATGATAAACATGTATATCAAATTTGGTTACGAGCGGTGAAGTAGAACTTGAGTTATCGCGTGGACAAGGATACAGAGTGCGAAAAATAAAAATGGCCGCCAAGGGGAGATAAGTCATCCAACACGTCATGTCTGTATATTATTGTTAACTTTTCATTGTTTATCTTATTTATACAAACACTCGACAACTCATTAACCCATGCATAAATCATTAAAAAAAATAAATACATAATGCCATATAAATTTCACGTCGAAATAGGCGCCGGATTCCTGATGAATTCCCATCCAACTACATATAGATGATACTGTATATAGAGAACAGTAGGTTAGTGCCGTGAATGGGAAACATATCTGGCAAGGCTTAGGAAACGAGATGGGCGAGGCTCTGCCGAGCACATCCTGTTTCCGTGCTGCGCCAGATATTTTCCCATTCACGGCACTAATCTACTATTCTATTTATCCCGTCAACACCTACAAATAGCTGTAAAATGCAATACAAATAACCCCAGCCACCTCCGCACATATTCATTTTGGGTGTGGCCGAGTGACTGCATATATATGTGTGTGATGGGGATTATGGGTTGTGCAACCAGTGTAGCGCCAGATCAGCCTGCGCATCCGCGCAGTCTGATCAGGCACTACACGGTTTGTCATCCATTAAATAATCTGTCCGGCTTCTAACAAACACTACAGTCTATATCAGCCAGTAGGCATGTACTAGACGACCAGGATCTACACTGACCAATAATGTCATAAGCCCCATTTCTCCTGTCACGGCCGCATATACGAGAGGACGGTGTGGGTGTCTTTATTTCCACGTATCAAAATAAGCAAAACTGTGGTGGACAGACAGACAGACGGACACCGGTTATCTGTACATCCGTATAATCCCTTGTGCATTTTTGTGGCTGTGACTGGCGAAATTGGGTTTATGAAAGTGTATCTCCTGATCCAATCTCATATTCCTGTAACAATATAACGATCTATATTGTTTGTTAGAAGCGTGTTTCATTGATGGAATGGCTAACAAGGCAAATCCTGATCATACTGATCTAAACTGGTCACACAGATCATAATCCCCATTTCTCCAGTCACAGTCACGTACACGCAGAAAGGTAAATGTGGTAGTTATGACTGTGACTTGCAAAATGTGGCTTATCATATTTATTTCCAACCACACTATGTGTGTCGGTTCACCGGATACAAACTGACGAATATTAGTCAAGGGAACGAATTGTTAATTCGAGGGTACGAATTGTTAAATTGAGGGAAAGAATTGTTATTTCGTGGGAACGAATTCGTAAAAAAAAAACTTATGTCCCCTGCGGGGCTCCGTACAATGTACCACGCACAAATGATACAATATTTCACAATCGGTGTTTGGTGTCTGCCATATATGTGGCTGTGACTGGATAAATGGGGCTTATGAGCTTTGCGACCAGTGTAGATCCAGATCCGCCTGTGTGTGCATCCGCACAATTTGATCAGGATATGCACTGTTCGCTATTCCAACAATGAAATGTTGGTGTCGTGTCTGGCTTCCGATTCTCAAGACCCTCAATACCATTCTAGCCCATTGACCATATAAATTAAATTTCGACATCACGTGGTCTCAGTTGAATGTGCTTCTGCGCCGCAGACTTGATACTTCATTCATACATTTATATTGTAACATTCCAGTCAAAACAATTACACATGGACATATATCAATTATCATTATATGATAAATGTTTTGAAATTATGTTCTGAAATCGCAACTATATTGCAAAAGGAATATAAAAATACGACATTTTGGTAATGTATGTTAATATTATAATTATTATTATATAGTACGTATTACATTGCATTATTTTCACATGCAGATATACTCGTGTTATGTACGCAGTGTTATGTACGTGTTATGTACGCAGTCATCCCATGGTGTCACAAAACTGCTGCGCCCCAATCGACACATTTCACAGAATCAGTATTAACTGTGATGCCATGCTACAACATGTTTGTGACACGTGACTCGTGTGGATATATTAATCAGCCCCATACTCGCATACTCGCATACTCGCATACTCGCATCAAATTAATATTTTTCGATTTATTTTTTTTTACTGAAAAGGACTCCGCACAAATCAGCAAGAAAACAATAAGCCATTGAAGTTGCCCTTGCCACTGCGCTTATCCTGGTTAAAACAATCGGAGGCAACGACAACCGCTGTTGGCTTATTTCTTTCTAGCGTCCCGCATTGTAACCCCTACCGCTAACCGATACAGTGCAAATCAATCATTATATGTTTTACTCACCTGTCTAAAAGTGTGTTGAAACATATTGAAATAAACCACAAACGAGTGTCTATGTACAAAGGCCTTAAAAAATTACAATTTTCGAGAAAAAAAATCAAAAACAAAAACAAAATTGTTTTTTTTTTTTTTTTTCGAAAATTGTATTTTTTAATCGCTTCGTCCAGTATTCCCGCGACTTTTCCAAGTTTATACCGCGATAAATTCCACAAAAAGGCCATTCATTCCTATAATATCATCTCAAATCAGATTTGAAATTAATTGATTAGCAGTAGATATACATGTACAACCGAGTTTAAGAAGGAAGTAAACGGTATGAACATGAGCCGCGCCGTGCGAAAACCGGGTTTAATGACAACATTTTCAGTTTTTACTTTTTCGCGTATTCTGAATTGTACATCTTTTAAAAGCCATATGCCGCCAAAATTATCAATGTATCCCAATTATGTTTCATTTTAGAAGTAGTTTTATGACGCGTGGTAAAAACTTATATGACGTTTTAGATCAATGACGTCGAAATTACGACGTTTTTATCAACGGCGTATACAAGGGGTGTTGATCCGGACAAGTCATATAGATTTGTCATCTTTTATCGCATGTCAACCAAATTTGGATATATCGTAGCCTGGCCAAGAGTCTCCCATTAGGCCAAGACAAAGTTTGAAAATAATGTTCATGGCTCGTGTTGCAGTTGCTAATGTAACGTCATGTTTTGGATTGCGGCCCATGTAACGTAATTTCGTATGATTAATTTTCAAATAAGGCAGAGTGAGGCGTTTCCCTGTTGTTTGCGGCTGTCTGAAATAATTTTGGGGAATAATAGAGACATCATTTAACATTTCGTATGCGACGACATATTTGAAAGTAGGCAGTAGGCCGCTTATAAAATTAACTTTGTGAAAAAACACGATACCGGGAAGATTTGGTAGATTTGGTAGATTTGGTGATAGCTTATAATTGTCGCCGTGTGTCTTTCTTGAGGATCGCATTACCATCGCCTGATATACATTATTATGCAGTCAAGTGATAAACTGATTATTTGACACTAAAACAGCACTTTCGACTACAAAAGCAAGTTTATGACCATCACATTTCCAATTAATATGTTGATGCATTTATTTTAAATTCAATACAAACCCCGGATATTTATGTCATTATATAGCTGCGTGTCTACCTCCATTTATGATAAAATGAGTGGCATTACATGGAATATTGATATGCTCCGGCATATTTAGGTAACTTACCTGTATTCTTTAGTTACAAACCACGCTGAATTAACTTTCATTTTCACCACACAGCTTGTAGAATATCAACGTTATTTATTTGTGCTGCTTTGACAATACGTGAAATGAAAACATACGTGATATGATCTGGAATTGTACCCACAGACCAAGCACGCATGTTAAGAATCATGTCTGTCGGTTCTTATCCAGCTCCGCGTGTTGTCTTCAATTCACGCACCTGTCTGTCAAATCCAGAATCCAACATTGTCGCAAATTTAGCTCGCTATGTTAACGTGTGTACACAATGTCACTTAGACTATAATCTGATGTAGGTTGTAAGCTCTCGTTTCGCTAAATAACTTTATCCAACAATCCCTGTAGCCGCTATTGTGGTCGAAAATGTAACTTTTCTGTCTGTGCCTAATATTTTGATCTTAGTGTCCGCCATTTTGATTCCTGAATTGTGGGATTGTTTGTCTTTGTAAATTTACGTAAAGGAGTTTATCATGCCGCTAAAGATTAAGCGTACACACGATAACATTGTTCTAGTACATATTTCATATACTATTTATTAATTGTGTTTTTCATGCCCTGTCGGAGTGTTATCTGTCAGTTTCCGTTGTTTATTTGATAAAATTGAATGACACATTCGTATCTGCTGACGTCACTAAGAACATAATCTGTGATGTAATTTACATAATTTGATGTCATTTCCGGCTCGTGCATTTTTGGCCATATGGCCAATTTCTGGCCAAATGGCCTATTTTTGGCCAAATGGCCAATATTTGGCCAAGTGGCCAATTCCTGGCCAGTGACCCATTTTTGGCCAAATGGCCAATTTTGGGCCAGAATGGCCAATATTGCCAATGGGCCAGAATGGCCAATATTTGGCCAATGGGCCAGAATGGCCAATATTTGGCCAAGCGACCAATTTTTGGCCACTGTGACCATGCATGGGTATATAAGGCGAGCGAAATCTTCCCTTCGACACTCTGGCACAATATATCTTACAGATAACACCTTCACGTTAAACCTCTTGCGAAAATGACGTCTTTAGAATTAAATGTAAACTAATAATAAGCATTGTACAGTTCTCATAGCAACAACAATTAATTATTTTAGTATAAATTGATCTCGCCAGAGTCATTTGGACATTATTTAACCCACTGAGAGGGTCTTTTTAGCGACATAGGACATTTCTTTCACCTGTTTATGGTCCCTGAGACCCCACCTGCGATATATTAACGTTTCATGGGTCCCCAGAGACCCCATTAGTCATAACTAGTAAAGTGAATATTCATATTTGCCTGTACGCGAACGAAATCTGGTGAATAGCAGATTCTACCTCTAGAACCACCGTGTTTGCCTGTGTTTACGCTGCCTTTTCGTTAGTATTGATCATTGCGGTTTTACTGCATAATTATGATAAACAGTTTAGTCTATCCACACGATAGTTTACTTATTGTAGTACGGACGAATGTACCGTTCATTTGAACCATCTCTCGGATATCTCTTGTGGTAACTAAAGCTAATAAATAATTGAATTTATCTAGTCTATTATCTGTTCCCTGGACTGTCAGACTGCAGCTACACCCCTGTTCCCGTACATACATACGTGCAGTGTCTAGTCCAGATCTGAGAGACACAGGTTGCAGGCTACACAGATCTTGGTCAATCAGTCATCTATAGCCCGCAACGCGTGTCAGAGGATACTTGGTAGTATACGCGCAACAAGGGTTTGGAACAGCGTACAGGAGCTTGCAGCACACACGTAGCATAGACAGGGTCATATGCGGGGTCATAGTACGCACCACTACCGGATACTGGATAGCATTGTTCAAAAGTCTCAATTTACCAAGATAATAGATGGTAATATCGTTGGCATACAATAGGTTGTTCATATTTAAGATTATTTAGGAATCAAAGTGAAGTGTAAGCGAAGACTTCGCTGATAAGTAGCCAGTTAAATTATGCGTTCACCATTTTGAATTCATAAAGACAACCGACGAAAAAGAGTAAAACTGTCAAAGAACGACATTTAGGTGACAATGTACAGCGCCTGAAGCATTTCTAAATCATTGATGCTGCGAGGAACTCGTGCAAGTATCCTTGCTATAATATTTTGTCACGACACCATGGCCATAACGTCAAACATGTATTCACGTTCAATGCCGTCACAAGTACGTGACGTCAAGTCATGACGTCATAATATGTGTACCGAGGTACAAGGTATCGCGTCTCATATTAGTGAAAGTTTCAGTAAGTTATCATTTTCCGTTTTCTGTTCACACTTAATGTTAACTGACACCAGTAAATGTAAATGGGAGGGAAAACTGTGAACTTTTCCGGCGACGCTAGACAATTTGAAACGTCGTTTTTCCGACGTCGTTTACCGCTTTTCATGACGTTGTCATTAAGCCCGGTTTTCGTATGGCGCGGCCCACATTTACATTTGATTTTACATTTTTCTCCATATTTATGTAGGCATTATAATTTGTTCTTTTCAAGTGTTGATTTTTCTGCTTTCACTTACAGTTTTACAGTTTTTCTCGATACCGAATTACAACAAAACATAGAAAATGTATAGATAATGTCACCGTGAATACAGACTATGTAAAATGAAAAGGCCTCGTGAAAGCGGGAACACTAAACCGTTCAGAACTTGGCTATACATTTCTTTTTCTATAATGATTGAGACACAGCGAAACACAACGTATTTCATATGGGCAAATATCAGCTGAGGAACACCGCTTGTCAATTTAAATATTTTAAACATTGACCGATATTAACAAGAGTACATGTAATGGACCAGGAATTCGTATATCACGGATGCGGTCGTGATAATTTGCTTTTGAAGTTACCCCGCCCATAACATTTTATTGTAAAAATTCACACACACAGCACTTCAGTCAAATTTACAAATAGTGCATTGTCAAGACATTTGTGATGCCTTTTTCTTAATATGCAACAGTCACGACACAACAGGCCTTATTACGGCCTTTGACCAGCATAGCCCCTGATCGTGCATCAGAACCATGTAGTCTGTTATGGGTCTACATTATTCGATATATAACATTTTGAATGGTTCATCAGTGCGACGGCGAACGGAGTTTGCGCAGTCTGACCAGGGACTACTCCGGTCGTATATTCAATAAGCCATTTTTGTCGTGGCGATTCACATTAAGTTTATCTTGAAAGTTCTTGACGTCTTAAAACAATAATTGTATTAGTCTGCCTATCCTAAATATTGAACAAACACATTTACTTACATAATATAGGTATGCATGGGGAGTGGCCGGGGAGGTATCGAGAAACCATCCCAGAGGACGTCAGAGCTCCAGATAAGCTTTGTGTCTAAAGAGTATTGTACCCCCTGATTTCATATTAAATGCGTATTATATTTTTTGCAAATGTATATTTATATTAAATAGGGAACGAATGATCAAAACAAAGGACAAAGGGCAATAAGGCCAAAAATCGGCCCACACACAAATTGGAAAATAACAGTGTAGTAGTGTACATCAATATGCCAAGAAGGTATGTTGAAAATTTGGATTTGATATCTTTACTACTTTTCGGACAATATTGTTTTTAATGATACAACCCAATGGCACATTTCAATGGACTGCACCGTCAATTTGACGTTAAAAGATGTGAGATGACGTTACGTTACTGGGAAGCGGGTGATTTTGTGATTGAAATATAATTGGCATTCTAGACAAACATCATGAAGCTCGCAGGAAAGAATTGATTGCCATGATTTAAGACAATATAACTGGGGCCTTAACATCTTTTCAGTTTCGAGATGGCTGACCTTTTCAAAATTGCCGCCATTTTTATCAATTTCATGACTATATACGAGCATGGCTTATGAAAACGTAGATTTCGAAAAAGGTAAAATTCGAGACACGGCATTATATTTATTGCATATTGCCCATATAATTCAAAAATATTGTTTTGTCAATGAATATTTGAAATGATTCCATGTTACCATGACAACCAAGAAATAATAATGTATTGATAGAAATGTAAATTCATTATTTTGTATTGCATTTTATACTACATGAACATTTATTTTTTTCAAATAATCATGACTCCTGCCTACATATAGCATGCACTTACATGTATCCTCAATATTTCAATATGTATACATGTTACCACGGTAACAAAATCACCCATGTACTGAAATGTATCTCAAATGACATACTTATGTTAGTAGAAAATGCTAAACATTGTGAGACTTGTATATCATTATGGTCATAGCATAATGATGCTGCAGTCAAAGAAACAGTTTTATTTATGACAATAACAACAATGTGCTACAATCATTTTGGTAATTATGTGTAGTAATAAGTGTTAATTTTGTTTATCGGCATAGCAGCGCTAACATAATAAACGTGTTGCCAAGTACAGACATAGTAAATGTTTTTAATAGTGTTACAACATGATTATATTGAAGTTTTATACTACTATGCATATTTGTTATAAAGTATGTTCAATTACAATTATATCCTTATTTGAATGCGGTAAATAATATTACAGTACATGGCCGTATATACATATATTTCATTCAGGCTTAAAATAATGTCATGGCAGACTTTTGATGGCGGTCTGGGTTGTGGGGTCAGGCGGTTTGAGGGTATCCCCAGAAATAAATGTCGTGTACATCATACAACTGCCAGCAACAAAATATAAATAGTGCTGTCAGGTCACAAAATACACACAATCGATAAATTAGCGGCTCTTTTTCAGACCCAATAAAGTTTAAATTACATGCATCCAATCGGATTTGCTAAAACCGGATGTTTGGATAATGTATGCTAATGATGTACTATAATGGAAGTAAATGGTCTTGCCGATTTCCTTTCAAATATTTTCGGAATTTGTACAAAACATTGTCCACTGTCCTATTGCACCAATCTACTCTAGAAACATTAAACATGATATAAATTGTGTTTTAATTTAAGATATGCGACACCTTTAGTGACTTAGCCTTAGTGCACTTATTATCATGCCTCACCACGATAACGGAGGGGGCATTTAGTTTTACCCTTGTCCGTCCGTCCCGTCTGTCCCGTCCATCCATCCGTAACGCTCGCTACCAACCTTGTAAGTCGTAAAACTTTTAAAACTTGGTACATTATGTAGTTTCGTTATGATGAATAGATGCGCAAAGTTTATTTTGATTTCTTATTCGACCCCGGGTCATATATTATAGCACCCTTTTCGACTTATTTTGTCTTGTAACTCGTAAAACTTTTAAACCATAATAGCTACAGACCTGAAACTTGGTATATATATAAACGATATATATGTATAAGGCCATAAAAACAGTTCTTTGGTTTTCAGATATCGCTGCGTCAGAAAATCACTGCACGTCGAGAATTTTATCACCATGGAGAAATAACATTTTACTTTCAATTCACCGCATGATAAATAAAACACACGCCCATGCAACAATATGTTAAATCCAATCAGGTTTGACGAAAATCTGGTGCTGTTTCACGTCTAAAGATGTCATAGTAACTTTACAGAACATACATGTATATGCATCTGGCGAATTGAACAAATCGGAGACAAACATCTGCAACAAAAGACACATGTGCATATTACATTTAGGTAAATTAAAGCTATTTAATCCATGTCTCTCAGAAATAAATCGTTGTCTAATTCTAAAGTAGAATTTGTCTGTACAGCCGATGAACATCTAATATTACATGACAAATAATTATTTGACTGTCGAAATCTTACCTTATTTTGTTTTTAATATAATTTGCTGTGTACACCCCACCCCCACCCGCCCCACAGCGGGGAATTAAATATTTATACAGGAATTAATTATTGTGTCCCTTTGCTCAGTGAAGTTCTCGACTCAAATATGTGTTTGACCCTTTCAACACTAGAGACCTCTCAGTACCGTAACCAGGATTGAGGCAGACCAGGAGGTCGCCTCGTCACTTATTTTGCCGCTTTTTTGTTGTTGCTAAGAATTATACAAATCCCTGGGGCGGTGGCGGGCAAAATGTTCACTGACCCCCATATTGGGACTTGGTTCGCCTCATCTGTTTTTTACCTCTGGTTATGGCCCTTCAAACAGTGTATCTATCCTGATGAACCGACTCGTAATGAGCCGTCTCATTGAAGATATTTTTTATTGCAAAATTACCCCCTTTTCTGCATAATGGAAGTCTCAAACTTAACATGAAACAGTTCATTTCAGTTACTTAGGGGTGAAAGTGTTAATCGTGAAAGGTTGTAGCAGCATTGTCAATGCAAAACTAGCAGTATGGACACATTTTTAGAAAGAAATCTAATATCCTATCCATAGGAATCTTCGGAATGTCACATTTTTGGTGGATTAACTGTGCAGTTGGTCATGGACATGCACGACATGAAGTATCTCCCCTATGTATCACAGTCTATTATATTATACATATCACATAAAATAAAATACAAAGTCCTCGGATTTTGATCAAATACAATAGTGTGTATTGTGATAATATAAATATAAAAGTTGCATTATGGAAGGCAAACAAATATATAAAGTTCCTGACACATCATCAGGGCCGTAACCAGGAAGCTAAGAACGAAGATGCAGGGGTCATGCCCCCCCCCTCCACCCACACACGGAAAGAAGATTACGAGTATTTATTATAAAATCTAAAAAATACTTACAAATAGAGCAGATTCTGATGACATGGCTCGTTATGAGAGGGTCACCTGTGTCTACACGGCTTTGTTGAAACTTTCGAATTAACTGGGGTTAATCGAGTAAACCAGTTCAACTTCTAGTAAAGCTTATTTTCGAATGACAGATGTCGCAATCATATTTGTTTCAGTGCTATTATATCACACCGTTAAAGATACACACGGCAATGTTGTGCTTGGAAAATGAGACACCTTTCGGAAATAAAAATTATAGGTTGCATTGGGATTCGAACCCACACATTGATACTCCACAAATGGTGCAAATTCGAAATCTGGAAATAATAATAAATAATTTGATTTATTTGGAACCTCAATGTATACACAACTAGAAATTATGTTTCGTATGCACAACTAGAAATTAAGTTTGTGAAACATGGATATGCCCCCAAGGCATAATGGACTCTAACTAGAAATTGTGTGTCAAAAACGAAATATTTTATTTTACACAAATTTCAAAGTCATTTGAGAAAGTTCTACACACTTTTCGACGTAAGAAAATGGCTAATTCTTTCAGCACCATTTTGAAGGTAACAAATGTCATGTCATTGTTGATGTGCTTGCATCACACATATTCAGGTGAATGAACTGTCAAAATATTGAAGCAATCCTTTACGTAATATTGAAGATATTACATGTTGGCGAAACTCTTACAAACTTTTCGACGTAACAAAATGGCTAAGTGTTTCAGTGATAGTTTGAAGGTGACAACTGTGAAGGTCGTGTTGATGGTGGCGCAGGTATGTGACAAATGTTCAGATGATTCAAAGGTCCAAGTATTGAAGCAATGCTTTATCGTAATATTGACGATATTACATGTTGGAATAACTCTTATAAAAGTTTCGACGTAAATATACACCAACGGACGTACGGACGGAAGGACGTGCGGAACCTCAAGAGCAACGTAATATGCCCACATAATAATTAATACATCTTAGAATTTCCTACATATAAGCACAGAAGTCGATATTTATGCTGGAATTATGCCACCCCTAAATGCAAACTCATCAGTAACATCTACATGACCGAGAACAGGGTTTCCTCCAGGAACAGTGAGATTATATTAAGAGTATCCATCATATGCGCTGGTGTGGGGCAAGGATATTCCACAGAATATGTGGTTAGAGCCTTTGCCGAGTTTCTGACGACATATTCTGATCACGAGGGTGGAATATTCTTCTCTCACACCAGTGCATATGATGAATACATTTTCTCGCCCCTATATAGAACATATTTGCGAATCTCAAAATATTTATCTGACCCAGAATAATACCCAACTTTTGATTCGCTGAATTTATGCGACTTTCGATATGTCCAACGTGCTCGCCATGTCAACAAAACGTCAAAACTTTGTTTTAACCCACGAATTGTCAGTTTAATGGATCGTTTACAAATTATTATTAAATTAATGTTCATTGTAATCACCATTCAGCTCTCGCGTGACTATACGGATATCCTTATCTCAGGTCACCTGGTGGGCGAGAAAAAATAAATACACATTTACATATCCGTTGTTGTATGAATAATATAGTCTAGCATTACAGGATACGTACCCGGATACGGATAGCAAAACATCTCATCGAATATTAATGGAAGAAACTATTTTTAGTTGAAATTAACATGAAAATAATACACACTACACTTCCGTGTTATTTTTCATAGGTTATGTTCACGCCCATGACTATTTGAAAAGCATGTTAACAAACATCTACAGGAGTGCGTAAACAAATACAAACTGCTACGTGACATTTAGAAAATCTCATTCTTGCCACACGTTGTGGACTTTAAAGGCACATACCCACTCAGTAGGCACAACATGTTCTTTATATCAGAGACATCCTCTGAGACATTTTCTGGCAAATTAAACATTCATTCATCATTACCCCACGTATTGATTGGCATTATTACACATTTTATATCCGACGTAAATTTCCACAATGATATCAGGGGCGATAACCGTGTTTCCTTAAAATGTTAATGGAAATTACTATTTATTCTCTGTATTTTATTTTTTGATGTGCAATAATCATAATTTATAATCTGTCGAAAATATTATTTTTTCAGGTGGCGCATTTAATTAGTATAAATAATTAAAAAGTATCATCCCTCATTTGCATATGAAAATAGCCTGATACCACCACGAGTCACTATCAGTAAAATGAATATTACTAAATGATTTATATGCATAGCATGCACTCGTAATTGTTAGAACTGGTTGAATAGTGACACAATTATGCACTTATTTAATTCCTATAAAGAACATTGTGTGCCTACTGAGTGGGCATGTACCTTTAATGCAGTAGGTCATAGATAGATACACTTGGCTTCAATGCTAATTACTTCATGTGATGTGATGTGATATATGAATATAACATATGTAAATATTGTCTTGTTACTGTATACTATATGGTACATTGAGTTGCCATCTCCGCCTTCTTTGTATGTACATGCCATCGTACAGTTTCACCACTTCGTGCGATTGACACATACAGCAAATAATATGACAGTAGACCAAATACAAGTTGGTGCAATACATCATAGACAGATATGACTACGGCATGCTATAAATATTATTCCAGCAAGCTATACAAAAGACGAGATACCTGAGCATTTCTCCCATCAATCTCAAAATAAATTGTGATGTGTAAACTTTTCAATCTGATGCATAGCCTATTGTTAGTGTACACGTTATACATAGGTAAAGTCATATTTGCTCGCATATTAGGTGAGTATACACCAGGGACAATACACTCAGGTAACTGCTTACATGTCACTCGATTTGATAGATAATAACAGAGTACAATAGTGGGTATATGTTGTATTTGTTGTGTGTTTTGCCAGGTAAAAGTGATACACTGTGCAAAATTATATGTATGAGGCTATTTATAATGGTGGTTCATGTTGCTAAAAATACAGGCACAAACCTGTCCAGAAAACTGACATATTTTACAGTTTGGTGTAATATAATTGATAGGAGTCCATTCTATTGGGTTTTCTGCATGTGATTAGCTACATTATACCATATGTTCTACTTCACATTTTGCGCTTTGTATCAATTCCAGAAGAGGTTAAAGTGTCTGATGGCTTGAACACACAATATGCCGAGTTCACCATTACATGTGCCGTATAGGATACAGTGATGAGGCAGTGTTGACATATATGTTATACATATATTCCATCACATTTACGAAGCAATTATCTTTGAAACAAACGATGATCAGGTATAGTATGGGTCCTTAAGAAAGCTTTTGACCTGGTAGATCACACAGCATTACTGCAAAAATTGAAAATCTATAAATTCAAAATAGCATCACTTAACTGCTTGTCATCGTATTTAACTGACCGTAAGCAAAACGGTGGTATCTCTTCCGATTTCGCTAATGTCATAGCTGGTGTTCCTCAAGGATTAATTTTTAGACCAACGTACGCTATTTCTTTTATTTATAAATGATTTGCCTTTATTAATTAACAACTGATATGTTTGCCGATGACGCAACAATTCATACATCAGGTAGCGATCCAGTTATCATCCATATTAATCTACAAGCAGATCTAAGTGCTATTGAGAATTGGTGTGACCAAAACACAATGGTTAGTAACCCTTTCACCCCTAAGTAACTGGAATGGACTGTGATATGTTAATTTTTCAACCAATCCAATTGTCACAAAATAATTTTCAGACTAGTCCATTTATGAAAAGGGGGTGTTTTTTGTTTTCAAAAATATGAACATTACTTTCAAAAAGTGCACTGTTTGCATAAACCGATATAGCGGGCTTTCGGGTTCAATTCGTTAACGCAAACAAGACTACAAGTATGATAATTAGTACCAGACACAACTTGCATCTGTATCTGACCTGAGATTAACTTTTTGTGAATCTGCTATTGAGTCTGTAGCTTGTTTTAATGGGGTGGAAACCCGGAGGTCCCGGAGAAAAACGACAGACAAAACCGTCGGGACATAACTCAGAACAAATACCGCGAGACATTGGTTGTTGTTCCGTCATCGTAGTGCTTCAAGACTTGGCAGAGGGGTAAATACTTCAAACAAACACAGTGTTTATGATATCAATTCATATGCAAATATAAAATGGCAAAACCCCGTACATTAAAGCCATAGGTATTAAGGTGTATACCGATATAATTCATGTGTAAACTGTAAAAACAGTATCTATTTAAAGCTACACTTTGTGTCAGTAGTATAGCCTATCTAGAACATAGGCCAATATTTGAAGATGAAATCCTAAAAATAAATGAGGCCAAAAAAACGTGCCTCAGTGTAGTTACGGCCCTGATCATATGAGACGCATGTCCCTTTAAATATCCGATAGTTAGTACAGTATATCCCTTTCCAATAACCAACCAATTTCACACACTTGTAAATGCATCAATACATTAACATAGATCCAATGACTTAAACTACATAACACTATCCAGTGTTATTGTATGCGTCACTCTACATGATACATCACACACATACATGTATTAACATAGCTTACATGTAAGTTAACCTAGCATGGGATGAATTTGATGGTGATAATTTATATCATTACACACATTCAGTTGATGACAGTT
>CM055280.1:12420628-12489138 GCA_029237695.1 Conchocele bisecta | reverse complement strand
TTGATGACAGTTACTTACCTTTATAAACGAACTTTGAAGGCGCCAATGTTTCAATTTGTATTACTTAGTTTTGGCTATTAATGCATGAAATAAACTATGTCAGTGAATACGCAAGGCATGTTGTTGTATATAAATATATAGGGGCCGCGCTCTGTGAAAACCAGCATTAATGACAACGTCATGAAAGGCTGAAAATGACGTCGCAAAGTTACGCATAAATTTACCAACGCCACGTCGGATTTTGACACTTGGAATTGTTGCGTCATTGCAATAAGTTGTCCTATTTATCGCCGTACGCTTTACGGCTCACAAATATTTTAATGTTGGATATGCGTGGCAGAATTGTACAATTGTTTTCATAGTGGTTCATATAGTTGTCTTTTTTTTCTTCGGTTTCCTTTTGTCGATTATTTTTATACAAATGGGCATATTGCATTTATGATTTTTATAATATATTATATGGACGACTTGTGAAATGACATTTGAAACTAAATAACCATACGACCGGTATTGTTAGATAACACTTACAAATATCAGTATTATGTAATCATAATGCTAATATTTCTTTTAAACTGTATTTATATATGTATATAACAATTACAAACAAACGCGAGAACAATTGTAGTCGGCGTAGATGGAGGCGTCTGCATGTTTCTTATTTTGGGTTGAAACCGGAATACTCACAGAAAACAAAGTTATCCTGTCTGGCGACCACCATCAGCTATACATGTACTTACAACTTTGAGATCGACCCCGGGGCGCATGTGTGCGTTCTTTACTAATTATGCTCTACGGTCCCGTTCAGATTAGAGTGGGGTCGGTATTTTCAGCCGTCTAAGACGGAACCGTACACGCGGTACAAACCCAGTTCCGATGTTGGGATTTATTTATAGATTACACTGCATTACGCATTTTGATGAGTAACGCTAACCTTCATTTGAACGTGACAACCGATTTTCGAAATATGTAGGCACACTCGGGTAACACTGCATTCGTGTATTTATGACTTAATTATGTGTCTACGTAGATCTACATATTGCATGGTCATATTTATGAAAAGGTCTTGGTTTACAGATGTCGTTCTATGGAAAACGATTTAATTCGTAATGGCAATACTTTCTTCACTGTTTGTCGCAACTTTAAAACTCACGGGGAAATGAACATGCGCAATCTAAGAAATCAACTTAGGTTTAAACGTGTTTACTGATGGGGGCGGTTAGTGCCACCCGCTCTACGTGCAAGTGTGCCTGCAACCGTTACTTGTATTAAAGAAAATGTAAACAGTTGACTCATTAACTGTGACACGTACATGTATTCTGGATAAAATTAGCCGCGGATAGAACTGAGCATATGTCTTAATTCATTTGATTTACTGGTTCACCGTCGAATGTTTCAAAAATCAACATAAAATAAAATTGGGAAATTGTCAGAAAAATAGTCGTAACACAGATAAAAAATATGGTAGTGCTAATTACGCGGCTCTTGACATATCGCATCATGTTGACACAGGGCCAAACATGTTTCATTATTTAGTATTTCGTGTGTTGGTATTGTGTCACATATATGGCTGCTCAATAAATGTAAATCCAATAATTGTTTACAGGAAAACGTTGTTAATGTGGAATTTACAGACTATCTTAATTTTGTACTTACGAACATTTTAGTCTTACGAAGTTTAGTGAAACGGGCCCCAGGGACGTAGCCTAATGATTTGTATCTGTATCTGCAACCACTTGCATGTACCTTCTAATGTCACGTAATTTTAGCGACTTTCAAAAATATCACATTACATCAGCCGTACGATTGCCGTTTGATGACTGTTAAATATTATTTTAATTGACCACTTGTAAATGTGGTTATATGAATGTATGTCATATATTTTACTAGTAGTTTTGCAATCAGTGCAGACCCTGATCAGGCTGCGCAGATGCACAGGTCTCCAACATTTATAAATTTAAGAAGTCCTACTTTAGATCGTTGTTAATTTACTTACTACTAAACACTGGATGTCTGCGTGCTTTATTGTTTTTATCAAAGGGACGTTCTAGTTGGAGGCGTGTAAATAATATAAAGCAAATACCAGGAGCGGATCCAGGATTTCAGGTCCGTGGGGGGGGGGGGGGGGGGGGGGGGGGGGGGCGGGCGGTGCGGGACTTCTTAATTGAAACAGTTTACTATATTTTCGAACTAGCACCGTTTGTTCGTCGACCAAGCGGAGCTCGGGAGACTGCTAGGTGGGTCCGGCGGTATGTCCTCCTGAATATGTTTGATATCTACACCCCATTTTGCTGCGCTGTAACGCATTTGAGAGCAAACATATCTTTACTCGCAAACTTTTAGGGGGACGCGCGCCGGGTTTTCGCCTACGTGAATTCGCCCTGGAATACACAACTTCTATATTTGCAGATTCAATGCTTCTAAATTCAAACGAGACGCTTCAAACAAATTTCACAATTGTGTGGTCCGTACAAATTTAGTGTGTAAATAACTGACTTGATTATATAGTGTGCAGACATGACTTCAAAATACAAATACATACGCCACGGTGCTTTTTAGCATGGCTTGGTTGGCCATTCATTTTTTTGTTTACAAAGCTTAAGGCATTGAATGTACTTTTTCTGAAACGCAACACAATTAAATTGCAAATTTCGTTTTCAAATTAATTATTCCCGATGAGAGGATACAGTGTATACATGCACCAGTACTATTATGCTTACTGCCGATATTTTTATCAGAACATTTTAAACAATTATACAATCATGTATGTCACATCGACACATTTTCCCGACATTGACAGGTTTATGTATATATATTTGTTTTCAAATGGTAAACCCATTATCAAAAATTCACACCTGACACACATTAAAAAATACACTGTAATGGATAATTTTGCCCTGAATGTTCTGTTGGCCACTTTTCATTTTAACAACTATACATTCCACTTACTAAATAAATACGCATGCTGTCGCGCGGGCATCAGTCACGCAAATACAAACATATGAACGAATCTACAAAATTTGAAGAAACTTATATAAAAAATCAGTACCGGCAGTAAATTCATAGACAGGATCGAGACGGGTAGCCCACACAATAACTGTTTTAAGCGAACACGCCTAATATAACAATACCTGCCCTCTTGGTGTGGGGGGCAGTAACGCGGCGGTGGGCAGCCGAGGGAGTGGGGATCAGCGTAGGATTTTCCTATACACCTCCTACCTGCTAGTACGAGGTACCTGCACACAAGACCGTCCGACAGTCATATTGGCTACACAGGAAAACGTTCCTCCCGCTTTCTGAGATGTAAATTTAATTCCGAGAGTCGGGTATGGACGGTAGATTTTTAATTTGTTTAAACCCCCCATTCATTTCTACAGAATTAGTCACATATTTTTTCAATTTCAAACACCAGGAATGTCGTTTAGTTGTTTGTGTTTGGTCCTTGATGAGTGACGTAATGTCTACATCAATAAATGACGTCACAATTAACTGTTACGTAAATAACGTCAATTAGATTCTGAACTCAATTCTCAAATAATTACAATGTATATTTCTGACGGTACATGCATATGCATACATGTAATCCGTGATTGTTGGCGATAGTAGCAAATTACGAGGTCACATATTGGGTAATTATATATTTAAAATCGATAGTGGTGCGTTTGGTTTGTTCACTACATGTACATGTCATAGTTTTATTCTGTTCGAAGTTTGATAGTATTCATAGTAACAATTGTAGATACATTTAGTAAAACTTATCAGCAAATACAGTTTACAGCAAGCACAGTCAATGAGTCTATGAACATGCATTTCTAACGTAGGCTGTTGTGTTGCATTGTACAAACGTCAGAGTTTCAATAACGTCATTTTCTCGATGACGTAACATTTTTTTCCTTGCGTGATTGACATGGTGATTGACATGGTGCTACAAAAAGTGAGATAAAACAAAAACAATGAAACATATTTGCATTCTCTTTTCAGCATATTGTTTGTGAAAGGTGTCCGCATCCAAAAATGTAAAAAAGTGCAAATCGAAAATGTTGTCATTAAGGCCGGTTTTCACAGAGCGCGGCCCATACATAGATATCTTACATCGGTATTAAGGTGTATACCGATATAATTCATGTGTAAACTGTAAAAACAGTATCTATTTAAAGCTACACTTTGTGTCAGTAGTATAGCCTATCTAGAACATAGGCCAATATTTGAAGATGAAATCCTAAAAATAAATGAGGCCAAAAAAACGTGCCTCAGTGTAGTTACGGTACTGATCATATGAGACGCATGTCCCTTTAAATATCCGATAGTTAGTACAGTATATCCCTTTCCAATAACCAACCAATTTCACACACTTGTAAATGCATCAATAAATTAACATAGATCCAATGACTTAAACTACATAACACTATCCAGTGTTATTGTATGCGTCACTCTACATGATACATCACACACATACATGTATTAACATAGCTTACATGTAAGTTAACCTAGCATGGGATGAATTTGATGGTGATAATTTATATCATTACACACATTCAGTTGATGACAGTTACTTCCCTTTATAAACAAACTTTGAAGGCGCCAATGTTTCAATTTGTATGACTTAGTTTTGGCTATTAATGCATGAAATAAACTATGTCAGTGAATACACAAGGCATGTTGTTGTATATACATATATATATATATAGCTTACATCGGAATAAGTAGGCTATCCGCGCTGTTGAGGGTCAAAATAACCAGACAGCTGTGGTTGGCAAGTGGGTGGGGTAGGGAAAAAAGGGCCCAATTTTTTGTATTCAAATCAAAAGTTAGCTACCAGCCCATGCGTGTACCAAGTTTCAATTTCTACAGTAGGTTTATGACTTTAGAGGTAATTTAAATTGAAAATATTAACTTGGTACACGGGTGGTCTGGGCATTAAATTCATGAACGTAGTGAAGAAAATGTAAAGGAAATGCCAAGTTACGGTTTCATGACGTCACGCCACGCGGTGTCATGACGTCATCGCATGGTGTAAACTGATCAAAATTATATTTTTAAAAGAGATGAGATGTTGTATTTAACAAAACGGATACAATATATATATTTTTGAGAAAATTAAATTTTAGCAAAACCAGATGCGATTTCAGGGCCTTACCGCATTTTATTTAGTTGGGGTGCGTTGGGCTGGAAAAAGCAAACAGTGTCCACTAAGTAAATTTCAAAATTTGTTACAGCATTTCTTTCCACTACTCAATTTGAAAATCAATGTGTATGTTCGCATTGCTGTGAGTATTTTATACTCCCACTGTTGATAATCAATGGGTATGTTCGCATTGCTGTGAGTATTTTATACACCCAATGTTTGTGACACAATGTAGATATCATAGGGTATGTTTCGCATTGCTGTGAGTATTATCACTGTTGACAATGTACGCATGTATGTTCACATGCTGTGAGTATTTTATACTCCCACTGTTCACAATAAATGGGTATGTTCCCATTGCTGTGAGTATTTTATACTCCCTCTGTTGACAATCAATGTGTATGTTCGCATTGCTGTGAGTATTTTCTACTGCCACTGTTGATACTCAATGGGTATGTGCGCATTGCTATGAGTATTTTATACTCCCACTGTTGACAACCAATGGGTATGTTCACATTGCTGTGAGTATTTTATACTCCCACTGTTCACAATAAATGGGTATGTTCCCATTGCTGTGAGTATTTTATACTCCCTCTGTTGACAATCAATGTGTATGTTCGCATTGCTGTGAGTATTTTCTACTGCCACTGTTGATACTCAATGGGTATGTGCGCATTGCTGTGAGTATTTTATACTCCCACTGTTGACAACCAATGGGTATGTTCACATTGCTGTGAGTATTTTATACTACCACTGTTGACAATCAATGTGTATGTTCGCATTGCTGTGAGTATTTTATACTCCCACTGTTCACAATCAATGGGTATGTTCCCATTGCTGTGAGTATTTTATATTCCCTCTGTTGACAATCAATGTGTATGTTCGCATTGCTGTGAGTATTTTATACTCCCACTGTTCACAATCAATGGGTATGTTCCCATTGCTGTGAGGATTTTATACTCCCACTGTTCACAATCAATGGGTATGTTCGCATTGCTGTGAGTATTTTATACTCCCACTGTTCACAATCAATGTGTATGTTCGCATTGCTGTGAGTATTTTATACTCCCACTGTTGATAATCAATGTGTATGTTCGCATTGCTGTGAGTATTTTATACTCCCACTGTTCACAATCAATGGGTATGTTCCTATTGCTGTGAGTATTTTATACTCCCACTGTTGATAATCAATGTGTATGTTCGCATTGCTGTGGATATTTTATACTCCCACTGTTGACAATCAATGTGTATGTTCGGATTGCTGTGGATATTTTATACTCACACTGTTGATAATCAATGTGTATGTTCGCATTGCTGTCAGTATTTTATACTGACACTGTTGATACTCAATGAGTATGTTCGCATTGCTATGAGTATTTTATACTCCCACTGTTCACAATCAATGGGTATGTTCCCATTCCTGTAAGTATTTTATACTCCCTCTGTTGACAATCAATGTGTATGTTCGCATTGCTGTGAGTATTGTATACTCCCACTGTTCACAATCAATGGGTATGTTCCCATTGATGTGAGTATTTTATACTCCCACTGTTCACAATCAATGGGTATGTTCGCATTGCTGTGAGTATTTTATACTCCCTCTGTTGACAATCAATGTGTATGTTCGCATTGCTGTGAGTATTTTATACTCCCTCTGTTGACAATCAATGTGTATGTTCGCATTGCTGTGAGTATGTTATACTCCCTCTGTTGACAATCAATGTGTATGTTCGCATTGCTGTGAGTATTTTATACTCCCTCTGTTGACAATCAATGTGTATGTTCGCATTGCTGTGAGTATTGTATACTCCCACTGTTCACAATCAATGGGTATGTTGCCCATTGATGTGTAGTATACTCCCACGTTGATAAATCAGGGTTAGTCGCCCATGCTGTGTAGTTTACATCATTACTCCCCTGTTGATAATCAATGTCTATGTTCGCATTGCTGTGGGTATATTATACTCCCACTTTTGACAATAAATGTGTATGTTCGCATTGCTGTGAGTATTTTATACTCCCACTGTTGACAATCAATGTGTATGTTCGCATTGCTGTTGATATTTTATACTCCCACTGTTGATAATCAATGGGTATGTTCGCATTGCTGTGAGTATTTTATACTCCAACTGTTGACAATCAATGTGTATGTTGGCATTGCTGTGAGTATTTTGAACTCCCACTGTTGACGATCAATGGATATGTTCGCATTACTGTGAGTATTTTATACTCCCACTGTTGATAATCAATGTGTATGTTCGCATTGCTGTGAGTATTTTATACTCCCATTGTTGACAATAACTGGGTATGTTCGCATTGCTGTGAGTATTTTATACCCCACTGTTGATAATCAATGTGTATGTTCGCATTACTGTGAGTATTTTATACTCCCACTGTTGAAAATCAATGGGTATGTTCGTATTACTGTGAGTATTTTATACTCCCACAGTTGATAATCAATGTGTATGTTCGCATTGCTGTGAGTATTTTATACTCCCACTGTTGACAATCAATGGGTATGTTCGCATTGCTGTGAGTATTTTATACTCCCACTATTGACAATCAATGTGTATGTTCGCATTACTGTGAGTATTTTATACTCACACTGTTGACAATCAATGTGTATGTTCGCATTGCTGTGAGTATTTTATACTCCCACTGTTGACAATCAATGTGTATGTTCGCATTGCTGTGAGTATTTTATACTCCAACTGTTGATATTCAATGTGTATGTTCGCAATGCTGTGAGTCTTTTATGCTCCCACTGTTGACAATCAATGTGTATGTTCGCATTGCTGTGAGTATTTTATACTCCCACTGTTGATATTCAATGGGTATGTTCGCATTGCTGTGGGTATTTTATAATCCCACTGTTGACAATCAATGTGTATGTTCGCATTACTGTGAGTATTTTATAACCCCACTGTTGATAATCAATGCGTATTTTCACATTACTGTGAGTATGTTGTACTCCCATTGTTGATAATCTAAAATAAGTGCGTAAACTACGTCAATACGCACCTTATTTGGAGCTCTGCGGACTTATACTATATTAAAATCAGTCTAATTACCGCATGTCGAATATTGCAATTCATTTTCTGTTTACCTTGCTTATTTTTAAAGGCGAAAATCGCGAAACGGTGAGCATCACTAAATGTCGAAAGGATGAAAATGGTAGAAATTTCATATCGAATATCTAGATTTTGAGTTTTCGCTATTTCGCCTTTTCCAAAGTCAAGTCGAAAGTCACAACGCGAAAACTCCTCAATCTCGAAATAGTAGTTGACGCCATTTACCGCCATAGTGTTTAACAATGCTACACAGCCGCCGGTGTTAATCTTTCCCAGATTGCAGCGTTTCTGAACATCTACTGACAATGTCAAATAGCAATCAAGCAGTTTGCTTGGCTGAGCCTGAGCTGTGCCACAGATCAGGCTCAGCCGATCAAGCTGCTTGATTGTAAGCACACTATTCAAGTATATTGAAGGAAAACGATTGACAAATATTGGCAAGATTAGGCAGCGGTGTATATCGCATGTACTTGACTCAAAGCCAAATTTAGGTGCTCGTGCTGATACGTAGAGCGGAGTCTATCAACACGATAACCGTATCTCTTCCGTTACAGGGCAGGGCATTATACACCAATAATGCATCAATTCATATAGCACAATGGAATAGTTCGACATATGTTAAAGGGCCCACTCGGATGCAGTTGTGTTTCATATGCACAGCATAGACCTTGGCAATCTGTTGAAAACCGCATGCAAATATTCCATGTCTGTCACAAGTTATAGAGGTTTTAACGGCTGCATATTGTATGCAAATGAGCTGTGACATCACAGCAAGTTCAGTTAAATGTATTTTTTCTTTGAAATGTTTATTTCTTTATACAGGATCAATGTATGAAATTAATCAAGACAGAATGGTACCACAATATTTCGACATATGTTAAAGGATGCAGTTGTGTTTAATATGCACAGTATAATCCTTGGCAATCTGTTGAAAACCGCATGCAAATATTCCATGCTTGTCAGAAGTTATAAAGATTTGTTAACGGCTGCATATTGTATGCAAATGAGCTGTGAAATCACAGCAAGTTCAGTTAAATAATGAAAATTACCGATGTTTGTTTTACAATTAAAATCAATATGATAGTGAATAAAAAAATGTATTTTTTTCTTTGAAATCTGTATTTCTTTATATATAATCAATGTATGAAATTAATCAAGACAGAATGTTAAAAATATAACTAATAATAACAATATCTCCGCGGAGCAAGATGCCCGCCTGGCGGTAGTTCGATAGTACATACGGAGCTTGTAATACTCTTGGGGTTAGTGAGCACCATCCTGGGTTTTCTGTAGAATGATGTGATGTTGTTAAAAATACACATATGAAATAGTAAAGCATTCCATTGAGGGAAAGAGAAGGTATAATGAAGTGTAAAGTTTTCTAAACAAAACATATTCTAAGTCCTTGACCTTGGGGTTAGCGGAAAACATACGCTTTCTGTAGAATGATGTAAAATGATGCAGGATGATGTTACAACTGCACATATGAAATAGTAAAGCTTTCCATCAATTGAAACAGAAGTTATTGCAGATTAACCCCAATGTTATTTTTTTGTGATGGAGAGACGGACAGACTGACGAACATACAACTTTTGCATACATATATCCCCTTTTCACTACGCAAGGGGGATACTAAACTGAAACCAAAACATTTATTTTCCAACAAACACAGATAAACACAAACAAGAATGCCGCCAAAGACATGTATCTCCTGACACCGAAGCTAAATTTCTATACTAGACATTTTTGAAGTCCGTGACCTTGACATTGGGGTTACCGGACATCATATACTTTATGCAGATGATGCGGAATGTTCTCACAAATGCATGTATGAAATATCAAAACATTCCATCAAGGGAAACAGAAGTTACAATAAATTAATCCAAGCGTTAAGTTTTCAAAACTGAGAATTTTCTATGCCCGTGACGTTGACCTTGGGGTTAGCGGACACCATGGGCTTTCTGTAGAATCATGCCGGATGTTGCTATAGTTTACACATAAGAAGTATTAAAGCATTCCATTTAGGGAAACAGAAGTTGTAATAAATTAAACCGAGAGTTAAGTTTTCCAAACCCGAAATTTTCTAAGCCCGTGACCTTGACTTTTGGGGTTAGCGGGCACCATGGGCTTTCTGTAGTGTTATATCACGGTTCGTCCGCATGTACGCGAAGATAATCCGCGAGCTTTAGCGAGTGGATTATCGATCGTACATGCGGACGAACGTGATCTAACTGTGTTATCACAATCTCATGTCCATACATTGGCCATGTGCCGTGTAAATGCATACACAAAAGTCGAAAATGAGAATATCACGATGGTATGCTCTTTCATTGTCATACATACGTTGAACATACTTCATTTAATTTAATTATATGCATAGATCAAGTTAACGTGATTGTCAACTTACAAATAATACACCATGAACATAACGCCCGTAATCACCCGCGTGCACACTTCCGCAGTCGTTATGAAATAAGCACCGCCCATACAACTACCATACGCAGTATGTTAACGCCCCAGAAACATTATAAAATGCATTTTTGTTTGAAAATGTTGTTCAGAATGTAATAAATTACGGAGCCCCGCAGGGGACATGGATTTTTTTACAATTCGTTTAACAATTCGTTCCCACGATATAACAATTCGTTCCCTCAATTTAACAATTCGTTCCCCGAATTAACAATTCGTTCCCACGATATAACAATTCGTTCCCTCAATTTAACAATTCGTTCCCATGAAATAACAATTCGTTCCAACGGTTAATTCGTTGGAACGAATTGTTAATTCGTGGAAAAAATAATTCTACGTCTCGTGCGGGGCTCCGTAATAAATAGGATAGTCCACAATACACATAATACATAGCTTGGGAAAATACACCCACGGGTGTACGTCAGCTTCCGTGTAAACAACGAGTTCGCTTCGCTTCATTGTAACGATGGAATATTCTCTATTTAACCCTTAGATGCGGGAAACAAAATAGTCGTCTGCTGATGTTTAATATGTTGTATTTATTACGTCGGTTAATGGTGAATGAATATTTGTTTTGCAAGAAAATGTCTCAGATAATGTCTCTGATGTAAAGAACATTTTGTGCCTACTGAGTGGGTATGCACCTTTCATGGCCTATCAACAGCTAGAGTCATTTAAAGGTACATGCCCACTCAGTAGGCACAACATGAGTTTTATATGAATTAAATAAGTGTATAATTGTGTCACTATTCCACCAGTTCTAAAAATTACGATTGCCCGCTATACAGATATAATCATTTAGTAATATTTATTTTAATGATAGTGACGCGCGGTGGTATCAGGATATTTTCATATGCAAATGAGGCATGATATTTATTAATTATTTATACTAACCAAATGCGTCACCTGAAAAAAATAAGATTTTCGACAGATTATAAAGTATGATCATTGCACATCGAAATGTAAATACAGATAAATAGTAATGTCCGTTAACATTTTAAGGAAATACGGTTATCGCCCTTGATATCGGTGTGGAATTTTATGTCAGATATAAAATGTATAATAATTCCAATCAATAAGTCGGGTAGTGGGAAATAAATTTTTGTTTTGCCAGAAAATGTCTCATATGATGTTTCTGATATAAAGAACAGTGTGTGCCTACTGAGTGGGCATGTACCTTTAAGATCGTAAGTAACCTGATGCATTGGGAAAATCCCAAAATCAGAACGGAATATTTACATCGAAGAAAAAAATATCCCCCGAAAGTAATACGGATATAACGGGTAAAACCAGATTCAACTCTCACATACAAAAATGCCTAACGTACCTGAGGGCCAAACCAGATCCCTGTTCGGGATACCGGTAAGGATGAATCCAGTAGCCTATTTCATCAACATTGCAAAGTATACTTATCTAGAAAAGTATACTTTGAGGGATTTTTGTTATACTGAATTTATTACATTATCACAGCCATTTTGGCTGTGATAATGTAATAACTTCAGTATAATAATTCTGCATACTTTGAATCATCAACTATATGCAGTGGTTGGTTCTATATGAAATAATGCATTTCGGGAAAAATAAATGATTACTCCCTCAAAGTATACTTTGCTAGATAAGTATACTTTGCAATGTTGATGAAATAGGCTACAGACCGTTACATTACTCCCACTCAAAGCCATAGAATAATATAAGGAAGGAATAGTAATTTTCATGTAGACTAAGACATATTTTCCGATATTTATTTTAAAAGTCTGTGCTATTTGCATAAATGAATCCGCAATGTTTTTGACCTATTTTAAACGTCATTGGGAGCGTCGATGACCGTTAAAATGCGGTCCCATTTGGTAATATGAAATATTTACAAAGAACAGGAACCTCTAATATGGCATATATATAATATATTTATTGCTAGTATTACAACTATTTTTCTCGGTGTAAGTTTTCAACTTGATGGGAAAATAGTCAATGGCGTGTTCTCACTGCAACTTATTAGATATCTCCAATTATCCCGTCAACACAGTGCGTATGTGCCGTGACACACGGTGCCGTGAAACATTTTTGATATCCTGTCAATACGACCTAATCACTGTGTATGAATATGTGCGGTGGCTGGGGTTATATGTTTCCATTTTACAGTTATTTGTAGGTGTTGACGGGATAAATAGAATAGTAGGTTAGTGCCGTGAATGGGAAAAGGGAAACAATTTCTGGCGCCCATCCCGTTTCCTGAGCCTTGCCAGATATATTTTACCCATTCACGGCACTAACCTACTATTTGCTATGTGTTATGCTATGTGGAGTGTGAAACCATGTGATAAACATACTCTTAAACGAGTTTCTATTTGATAAATCTCATATCAAATGGACACTCATTTGAGATCCACTATTTATCATATAAAAACTTATGCCTTGTTTTAACTCATTTCATAAAAGTGATATGGTACAGTCACATGTAATAGCTAGCACATAAAGCGTCACCGTAATAACGTATTCGTATTATGCGCTAACGTTATGCCAAACGAATAACATGAATAGTTCCAAATGACGTTCCTACTGGCGCGACAAATCAACTGTGTTTTCATGTCGTCGTCATCATGTTTTAAACGACATTAACAGCATCAGTGACTCAGTAAAATTACTGTAAGTGTACGAATGTGTTCCCGTTTGATAACATGAAGTACATACAAAGAACAATAACCTGTACTATGGCATATTTATAATAGTGGTATTGCTAGTATGATAATGAACACTATTTCTCTTTGTGGAGATTTTCAACTAGATACGAAAATAGTCAATGCTGACTGCTCACTATACTGCCTGTTTCAGGAAAACTGCCCAAATGTTACGGCTATATAAACAATTCAAAAATGATATCGTTTTCGATAATATTAAATTAAAGGAAACTTTAAGAATGATCCTTCTTTTTATTTCGAGAAATTTGATCAAATATTGATTTTATTGCGTTAAAACAATTTCCCCATGTCAAATCCCCATGTCTATGGGAATTTAACATGGGGATTTTTTTTAGAATTTCAGAAATAGTGGGGACCGATTTTTGAAATTTCACTTTTGTTTTCTTAGCTATCTAGCCAAGAAAGCACCAGTCGGTCTATTCAAGATCAGCTGTTTCAATACAACAAAAGTGGTGCGTTATGAGGTAAACACATTTCCACTAGATTAATAATACTGATCAATGTTAAGCAGCAGTATGTTACACAAATGTCGAATTTTAATAGCAATGGGGCACAACCCCGGGATAACAGAACATAAATGGAGAGATATCCCAATCAGGGGCAGTAACCGTAAACTATATGTATCCCGTCAACATAGTGCGTATGTGTCGTGAAACACGCTGCCGTGAAACATTTTTGATATCCTGTCAATGCGATTTGGAGATGCGGCTGGTTTTATTTTTGTTTTGCATTTTAAAGCTATTTGTAATGTTGACGGGATAAATAGAATAGTAGGTTAGTGCCATGAATAGGAAAAATATCTGGCGCGGCTCGGAAACGGGATGTGCTCGGTAGAGCCTCGCCCATCCCGTTTCCTAAGCCTTGCCAGATATGTTTTCCCATTCACGGCACTAACCTACTATTCTCTATATTTCGCTATAGAAGAGAACAGGATCTGCGTAATTGTCACACTTTTCTTTAGTTGCTGTGTATGCGTACTCAGGCGCGTAGCTGCATTAAGGCACTGCAGGCCCGGGCTTCTAGTTTCGATTTTTTTTTCTGGGGTGGGCATTCCCCCAGACGCCCCTAGCATACTCGCACCAACGGTGCTCGAAGTCGTCAACCGGGCCTGCAGATTCAAATTGGCTAGCTACGCCCCTGGTACTTATATTCAAATGCATACTTACTGCTTATATCATTTGGAAAACTGACCAGATTAAATAAAGAGCCGTATCTGAAGTTTGTAAATATTTGAAAAGTATTGGTGGTACATTGTATGCGTGCGTACATGTATATAATGAGTACATGCATATAATAATGTCGCGCAATACCTCCGCTCCAGAACTCGTGCATATTACTTCAGCAACAGTAAATAACCAACATAAAAGGACATTGAAATTATTTTTGGATTATGTTTTATTTTATCATTTCAGATCCAATTCCTGAATAGTGACATCATCCACATCATAAATTCGGATACATTTTGAAAACGCGGTTAAAGATGAATACCACTTTCTGGATGTTAACATTGCTGGCAGTGTCTATGCCTTTCGAATCGACATCTGGTACGACGACGACGACGACGTCTACGCCAACGACGACGCCAATTCCAACGACGCCAACGACAACACAAACGACTACGCCTACGACGACGCCAATGACAACGACATCGCAAACGACGACGCCAACGCCAACAACGACGCCTACGCCAACGTCGACGCCAGCGACAACAACAACGACGACGCCAACACCAACGACGACGCCTACGCCAACGCCGACGCCAACGACGCCGCCAACACCAACGACGACGCCAACGACAACGACAACAACAACGACGACGCCAACACCAACGACGACGCCAACGACGACGCCAATGACAACGACGTCAACGCCAACGACGATGCCAACAACAACGCCAATGTCAGCGACGCCAACGACAACGACAACACCAACGACGACGCCAATGACAACACCAACGACGACGCCAACAACAACGACGACGCCAATGACAACGACGCCAACAACGACGCCAACACCAACGACGACGCCAACACCAACGACGACGCCAATGACAACGACACCAACGTCGACGCCACGGCAACGTCGGCGTCAACGACAACGCCAACGCCACGACGCCAACGACGACGGCAACACCAACGACGACGCCAACACCAACGACGACGCCAATGACAACGACACCAACGTCGACGCCTACGGCAACGTCGGCGTCAACGACAACGCCAACGCCAGCGACGCCAACGACGACGGCAACACCAACGACGACGCCAACACCAACGACGACGCCAATGACAACGACACCAACGTCGACGCCTACGCAACGTCGGCGTCAACGACAACGCCAACGCCACGACGCCAACGACGACGGCAACACCAACGACAACCACCAACGACGACGCCAATGACAACGACACCAACGTCGACGCCTACGGCAACGTCGGCGTCAACGACAACGCCAACGCCAGCGACGCCTACGCCAACGCCAACAACAACACCAACGACGACGCAAGTTCCAACGACGCCAACGACAACACCACGACTACGCCTACGACGACGCCAATGACAACGACATCGCAAACGACGACGCCAACGCCAACAACGACGCCTACGCCAACGTCGACGCCAGCGACAACACCAACGACGACGCCAACACCAACGACGACGCCTACGCCAACGTCGACGCCAACGACGACGCCAACACCAACGACGACGCCAATGACAACGACGTCTACGCCAACGTCGACACCAACAACACCAACAACGACGCCTACGTCAACGTCGACGCCAACGACAACGACAACACCAACGACTACGCCAATGCCAACGACGTCTACGCCAACGTCGACACAAACGACAACACCAACGACGACGCCAATGCCAACGACGTCTACGCCAACGTCGACACCAACGACAACACCACCAACGACGCCTACGCCTACGCCAACGTCAACACCAACGACGACGCCTACGCCAACGCCAACGACAACACCAACGACAACACCAACGACGACGCCAATGCCAACGACGTCTACGCCAACGTCGACACCAACGACAACACCAACAACGACGCCTACGCCAACGTCGACGCCAACGACAACACCAACGACTACGCCAATGCCAACGACGTCTACGCCAACACCAACGACAACACCAACAACGACGCCTGCGCCAACGTCGACGCCAACGACAACACCAACGACTACGCCAATGCCAACGACGTCTACGACAACGTCGACACAAACGACAACACCAACGACGACGCCAACGTCAACAATGCCAACGACGTCTAGGCCAACGACAACACCAACAACGACGCGAATGCCAACGACGTCTACGCCAACGTCGACACCAACGACAACACCAACAACGACGCCTACGCCAACGTCGACAACACCAACGACTACGCCAATGCCAACGACGTCTACGCCAACGTCGACACCAACGACAACACCAACAACGACGCCTACGCCAACGTCGACGCCAACGACAACGACAACACCAACGACTACGCCAATGCCAACGACGTCTACGCCAACGTCGACACCAACGACAACACCAACGACGACGCGAATGCCAACGACGTCTACGCCGACGCCAACACCCACGACGACGCCGACACCAACGACGACGCCAACGACGACGCCAACACCAACGACGACGCCAATGACAACGACGTCTACGCCAACGTCGACACCAACGACAACACCAACAACGACGCCTACGCCTACGCCAACGACAACGTCAACACCAACGACGACGCCTACGCCAACGCCAACAACAACACCAACGACGACGCAAATTCCAACGACGCCAACGACAACACCAACGACTACGCCTACGACGACGCCAATGACAACGACATCGCAAACGACGACGCCAACGCCAACAACGACGCCTACGCCAACGTCGACGCCAGCGACAACGACAACACCAACGACGACGCCAACACCAACGACGACGCCTACGCCAACGTCGACACCAACGACGACGCCAACACCAACGACGACGCCAATGACAACGACGTCTACGCCAACGTCGACACCAACGACAACACCAACAACGACGCCTACGCCAACGTCGACGCCAACGACAACGACAACGACAACACCGACGACTACGCCAATGCCAACGACAACACCAACGACTACGCCTACGACGACTCCAATGACAACGACATCGCAAACGACGACGCCAACGCCAACAACGACGCCTACGCCAACGTCGACGCCAGCGACAACGACAACACCAACGACGACGCCAACACCAACGACGACGCCTACGCCAACGTCGACGCCAACGACGACGCCAACACCAACGACGACGCCAATAACAACGACGTCTACGCCAACGTCGACACCAACGACAACACCAACAACGACGCCTACGCCAACGTCGACGCCAACGACAACACCAACGACTACGCCAATGCCAACGACGTCTACACCAACGTCGACACAAACGACAACACCAACGACGACGCCAATGCCAACGACGTCTATGCCAACGTCGACACCAACGACAACACCAACAACGACGCCTACGCCTACGCCTACGCCAACGACAACGTCAACACCAACGACAACACCAACAACGACGCCTACGCCAACGTCGACGCCAACGACAACGACAACACCGACGACTACGCCAATGCCAACGACGTCTACGCCAACGTCGACACAAACGACAACACCAACAACGACGCCTACGCCAACGTCGACGCCAACGACAACGACAACACCGACGACTACGCGAATGCCAACGACGTCTACACCAACGTCGACGCCTACGGCAACGTCGGCGTCAACGACAACGCCAACGCCAGCGACGCCAACGACGACGGCAACATCAACGACGACGCCAACGCCAACGACAACGCCAACAACGACGCCAATGCCAGCGTCGACGCCAACGACAATCACAACACCAACGACGACGGCAACACCAATGACGAAGCTTACGCCAACGTCGACGCCAACGACATCGACAACACCAACGACGACGCCAACACCAACGACGACGCCTACGCCTACGCCAACGTCCACGCCAACGTCCACGCCAACGACGACGGTAACATCAACGACGACGCCAACGCCAACGACAACGCCAACAACGACGCCAATGCCAGCGTCGACGCCAACGACAATGACAACACCAACGACGACGGCAACACCAACGACGACGCCTACGCCAACGTCGGCGCCAACGACAACACCAACGACGACGCCAACGACAACACCAACGACGACGCCAACACCAACGACGACGCCAATGCCAACGACGCCAACGACAACGCAAACACCAGCGACGACGCCTACGACGACGCCTACGCCTACGACGACGCCAATGACAACGACAACGTCAACGACCACGCCTACGCCAACGTCGACGCCAACGACGCCAACACCAACGACGACCCCTACGCCCACGCCAACGACGACGCCAACACCAACGACGACGCCAATGCCAACGACGCCAACGACAACGCAAACACCAACGACGACGCCTACGACGACGCCTACGCCTACGACGACGCCAATGACAACGACAACGTCAACGACCACGCCTACGCCAACGTCGACGCCAACGACGCCAACACCAACGACGACCCCTACGCCCACGCCAACGACGACACCAACACCAAAGACGACGCCAATGCCAACGACGCCAACGACGCCGCAAACACCAGCGACGACGCCTACGACGACGCCTACGCCTACGACGACGCCAACACCAACGACGACGCCTACGCCAACGTCGACGCCAACGACAACTCCAACGACGACGCCATTGCCGACGCCAACACCAACGACGACGCCTACACCTACGACGACGCCAATGACTACGACAACGTCAACGACGACGCCAGCACCAACGACGACGCCAACGACAACACCAACGACGACGCCAACACCAACGACGACGCCTACGCCAACGTCGACGCCAACGACAACACCAACGACGACGCCAATGCCAACGACGACGCCAATGCCAACGACGACGCCAACGACAACACCAACGACGACGCCAACACCAACGACGACGCCTACGCCTACGACCGCGCCAATGACAACGGCGACGCCAACGACAACGACAACACCAACGACTCCAACGACAACATCAACATTAGTAACCGTTACTGTCCCTACGTCACAAGTCACGGAGTTTTCAACGTTCAAACCACGAAATGCAGGTGAGTCCCTGAATTAGGCATTTTTATTATATGCTTCCATAAAAAACATACTTTGGCTCTCGGACACGGGGTTTGCGGAATGTGTCGCTAGAGGGCGGATTTTTTAAATATATCTTTTTTTAGATATTCATCTCTGATTTCTTTCAAGTTGTCACATGCATTTTACATGTCAATTTAATATGTGCTTCCCACACATGTATATGTTCCAATATAATGTTCAATTTAATATAACCTCGTCAGGCGTGAAAAATCACCAGATTTCGTTAAACATGATTGGATTTAACAAGTCTCCATGATTATAAAATATCCTGACGCGCAGAGCTTTTTTCTGACGCGGCGATATCTGAGAAACCAAAACACTATTAAGGCACTATTTGTTAAAATCTGCTTCTTCATTGTCTGTGCATATTTAATACCGTTGGTAATGTAAGCTGTGCTTATCGAGATGATATTGTAACAAACGAATGTCACATTATATTCTGTACTTACCCATGAAATACATAGTTGTACGATGTAAATAAAATTCATGTGTTCTCATCGATGAAATAAAAAAATTCCGGTGAAAATACGACTACTTCCGCTATCTATATTCATAACGCGCATCTGCAGTGCCGGACTGCAAATAGGCTGCAAATACACATTCATTACCGTATACAGTCTAAACAAGAGTGCCGTAAGTCACAAAATACGCCCGTCGAAGACGGGCCGGACAGCGAAGATGCAGAAATGTGAAGCTGTCACCAAGGCCAAGAAGAGACATTAATGAGTTAAAAAAGGTGATATATTTGTTAACAAATATTTTTTCGGCATAAAAACACCAAGGTGCACATCTTCAATATGTGTAGAAGACATGTGTATAGTTTCAGATCGATTGACAGAACTGTTTCGAAGGAGTTGTGTACACAAACTCAGTACCCTATATAGAATTGTATACAAAAATGTAGAAAAAATGACTAAGTTAAACGGTGATATTTTTGTTAAAAAATATTTTTTGGCATAAAAACACCAAGGTGCACATCTTCAATATGTGTAGAAGACGTGTGTATATAGTTTCAGATCGATCGACAGAACGGTTTCGGAGGAGCTGTGTACACAAACTATATAGTTTTCTGTTCACCGCCCGCCCCGCGGTAAAAAATAATACGTACCGTACCGTTTTTTTTAAAACGGTCGTATAAAAACTGCTAATTTCCATGGAGCGGTATATAATACATCTCGTGGTGTGAAATATGGACATTTCACACCACGAGATGAACATATATGTCATATTCGTTGCAAAAATATGAATATCCTCTATATTTGTGGCAGTGACTGGAGAAATGGGGCTAAGCCTTATGGATTTTGAATGAAACAATGAAACACCCGTAAAGCTTCTAACAAGGGATTCAGATCTTTACAAGGGTACAGGAGTGTGCTATTTGATCAGAAGCTCCCCTGGTCACAAATCCCATAAGCCCCATTTCTCCAGTCACGCCCAAATAAATAACTAATTATGTTTCAGAGAACATCCAGGTAAACTTCACTCTACGCATGACGATATACGGAGAATACATCGATGATTTGGATAAGGACACAAAGTTCATAGACACATTAAATACGACAGTGAGTATAAACACGTATACAGTGACGAGATACCACAGTGTAGGCAAACATCTCTACAGCATGTTGTACCGATATATATTAGTTTATCTGTCATATTATGTGCTGACTGTGTGTTTTGGACGATTTACGATACAAACATACTATAATAATATTTTGCTACCAATTGTTTGCGTCACTTTCTATCCATATCTTAACTACAATAATTCGCCTCGCGAGAGGTATGGAGCGGGGTAGAACATTTTGTTTCTGTCCATATCTGATTTGATCGCAACGTGTAAAAATGGAATATGCTCAAATGGAGTGGCGCGATTAGTTGACATAGTTCAATTGCTATGCATGAATAGAAACAACATCATATTGAATATTTGTTGATAGAGTAGAACCTCTCTAAACCGGACAACAAGAAACATGTGATCATAATTTTGATGCGTTTCTTGGTCATTTATCTCAGGTGATAATGCCTGTTCGTGATCGCATATCACACAACTATGGCTCTGAATGATCAAATGCCTGATTTACAGTGAAACTTCACTAAACCGGACACCCTGTGGACCTCCCAGGGTGTCCGGTTTAGCGAGGTTCCACTGTATACCGAAATACAGTGTCGAATTCTACATTTTCAGCTGTACAAGAATATATTCATCGGAATCGATCCTCTGCCAATACTGGGACAGTTCACATTCAGGTATGAAACTATCAATAACGTCCACACCCCGTCCCGGGGTAGCAACAGGCAAACCACATGAATTCATCTTTTATCAGGTAACATTCCCTGTATTGACCGAATAAGTACTAACTGATAACATACTGTTGTATCAGGCATTGGCCTGCTACAAACATCCGGGTTACAACGAAGTGAAAACCGACATTCCATTGGCTGAATGATGTCAGTGTAATGAGGCAACGTACACAAGTCCGCGTTCTGTCCTTAGATAACGACGCCATCTGTGGTCATTTTCGAGCATAACACGTTACCTGATAAATATAATACCAGGCTACTGTCTTTAGATACATGTATCTGGCGCTGCTTGGAAACGGTAGGAATTCCTCGGCAAGCCTCGGAATTCCTACGCGTTTACTAGCCTTGCCTGATAAACTTTATATCAAAAGACACTAGCCTGGTATTCTCTGTGTCACTGGCCGTTCCAAGGCGGCACACTTGTTCACTTGTACTTCATTACGGTTGGTTCGTTCCTACTGGGATTGCTATTTTCGCGATAGTTCCTTTGGGAATATTTTTTTTTTGTTTTTTGATTTTTATTGGTGTTTAACGGCCGATCAACAGCTAATGTCATTTAAGGCCGGGCAAACGGGTTCGATTCCACATTCAACCTGCTGTATTGGTGTGTGTGTGTGTGTGTGGGGGGGGGGGGGCGGGGTCCCAAAATCATAACGGAATATTTACATCGAGAAAAATATATATTTAGCCCTTAAATTAGAATAACCTGATCTGGTGCCTGTTCTATTCCACACCACCAAGTCACTTGGCCCCTTCCCCTAAAAGTAATAGGATTACGAATAATCGTAATACTCACATAAGGGGTATAACCAGATTTAACTGTCACATACAAAAATGCCAGACACGTACGCGAGGACCAAACCAGTAGCATATTTCACCAACATTGCAAAGTATACTTATCTAGCAAAGTATACTTTGAGAGAGAAATTTTGAATTGAAGGATACATTTTTTTGTTTTTTTTTATACTGAATTTATTACATTATCACAGCCATTTTGGCTGTGATAATGTAATTAATTCATTATAATAATTTTGACTATTTTTAATCATCAAATATATGCAGTTGTGAGTTCTATATGAAATAATGCATTTCTGGAAATATAAATGATTACTCCCTGAAAGTATACTTTGCTAGATAAGTATACCTTGCAATTTTGTCGAAATCGGCTGCATGTCTCCGATCAGGATTTCGGTAAGGATGAACCCCGATCGTTAAATTACCCATCGCTTACACATCGACTCTATTGTTTGTCAGAGGTTGGTAAGCAATTTGAACACATATGTAGACAAAAGAAAAGTTTGCATCTATATGCAAACCTGGGCACGAAAAAGTCGTGCATCACGGCAAACCACACACGTTGTGTGTCTGTGGTCATTATGTGAAGTAATAGCTTGACACAAGGAACACCGGCTAAGAAAAGCGGTCTTACGATGGCTATCGTAGCCCAGGTCAGTCTACTCAACCGCGCAGTTTGATCATTGCAGATGTTGGTCGCCATTCGATCAAAACTATTTAAAGTATTTACCATATGTCACCAATGTAGCAGTTGTTGATGTTTTGCAATCTACGGAATGATTACATGCAGAACATAAAACGCTAAATATAAATTTGGATGGTGAATGATGATAAAGGTACATATATTCGACTAACAAATGCTGCAAATTCCTTCTCTGTGCCAGTGACGCATATGTAATCACAAATTGTGTAAACAGGACACCATGTGGACCTCCCAGGGTGACCGTTTTAGAGAGGTTTCACTGTACTGTTTACTGATTTGTTATCATTAAAATACTACCGTATAAGGCATCGACCTGCTATGAATATCCGGGTTACAACGAACTGAAAGGTGGCGTTATATTGGACGAACGACGTCACATGACGTTACCGAACGACTTCAGACTAATCACGTTACGTAGATATCCAAACAAGTCCGCGTTCTTTTCAACGAAAACTGTTTTAAAGTTGATCATTCACTAGCATAAAACGTTACCTGATAAATAAAGTATTAGTCTAGTGTATTTCGATATCAAGATAATGAGGCTCGGCTCGGAAACGGCCTAGCCTTGCCTGATAAACTGGATATCAAACTACACTAGCCTGGTATTCTTTGTGAATTAGTAGGATTTATGCAAGCATGTTACAATGCATGTTCCAGTGCGTGCTTCGTATACGTATACGTATGCCATCAAATACAAATAATAATGAGATATGTGTCAATGGGACACGTATACTCCCACTTGCAGCATGCGTACACGGATGTTATTAATCGTCATAGCTGTAGAGACAGTTCCTTTAATGTCAAATGGAAATTCAAAATTCCCACTGAATACAAGCAACGGTCGTCGGTAAGTCGATGTGTAAGTCAGTTACTGCCCTAATTGAGGCTCGGTGTTCCATGTGCACATGTAGGTTGTTCAAACACATGAACACCTCAATTAGGGCAGTAACTATTACATACTCCCACCTGCCAACCACTGAGGAATATCTGTTGTGGGGATTTCGTTGCGTTTGTTTTATATCTATATATATTCCACGTACTGTTGCTTTGAACATGCATATACTTTACAGCCCGGGAAGTATCAAGGTCAAGACACAAGTCGTCCCCGAAAATAATACAATCGGCAAGTTCATGGACAAGATGACGGCGAATGCGAATCTAAACGAGGACAAATTAAATACATCAAGAGGTACAATGGATGGTGACGAACTTAAGGCAAACATTGCAGCTCAAACAGGTGATTTGTTAATAGTTATTTTTAAATTCCTTTATTTATTAAAGGGCCTCTGGGATGCGATTGTGTTTATTATAATCCTTGACAATCTAACAATACTGATGCCCTTTTCACTAAACTTCATAAGTAAAATGTTCGTAAGTGCAAATTTATGATCGTCTGGAAATCTCAAATGATGGATTTACATTTATTGAGCATAGGCAGCCTATGCTCAATAAATGTAAATCCAATAATTATTTACAAGAAAACATTGCTAATGAGAAAGTTGCAGACTATCATAATTTACGAACTTACGAACATTTACGAACGTTTTAGTCGTACGAAGAGAAACGGCCCCCTGGTGAAAACTTCTTGCAAATATTCCATGTCTGTCACAAGCTATAGAGGTTTTAATTTATGCATATTTTATGCAAATGATCTGTAACATCACAGTAAGTGCATTTAAATAATGCAAAATTCGATATATTTTTTTCTTCCTTAAAATCAATTATATTGTGAATACAAATGAATTTCTTTTTTCTTTTTAATGCGTTTTTCTGTATAATCAATATATGAAACTAATTAAGACAGAATGTTAAATTGAATGTCTCACAGTCATGTTTATAGGGAATAATTTAGCAAAAAAAATAAACAAATTTGAAAATTCACATATTTGACCTGAAAAAAGCAAAAAGTGAATTTTTAAATAAGTGAATTTTTAAATGTATAAGAACATTTTACTCGTCAGTTAAAATATAAACGAATGCTAGGCTAGTGTATCTATTTATATCGAGTTTAGTCAACAATATATGACTAAAATTGATTTGATTTATTTCAGCATTATATCAGGCTGACCCTTGCGCAGCAGTACCCAACCCCTGTGACGAGGCTGGGTATCAATATACGTGTACGGCGGCTGCCGATGTCACCGGCGGCCTATGCAGACACATGTGTGACACTAATCCGGGATATTGCGGGGACCACGGGCAATGTTACGTCGCGTCCGACGACGTTATAGCTTGCAGGTACAATTGAGACACGCCATGCGATTTTGTACCTTTGGACATCTGCGAAATTTCATAAAATACGTTTACAAAATTTATAATATTTTCCATAAATGTCGTCAAAAATTGTACTTATATTTCGCATGTAGTCTGCAAATATTGTCAACTTTTGACTTTATTTAGGACTGAAAAATATTGTACATTTTGCGAACGTATTTAATCTCATATTTATGTACGCTGTAGTGATCCGCCGTTTACTTTTCGGCCGACCCCTTCAAGCGTGACAGGAAGGGTATGGTTTTATCATTCAGGTTTGCACAATAGCTCTGTATGCTGCCTAAAGTTTGCAACCAGGGCCCGACTGCTCAAAACCATAGTTAGCTTTCCTTAACGCTGCTCAAAACCACAGTTAGCTTTCCTTAACGCTGTTCAAAACAACTGTTAGCTTCCATTAACGCTGCTCAAAACCACAGTTAGCTTTCCTTAACGCTGTTCAAAACCACAGTTAGCTTTCCTTAACGCTGTTCAAAACAACTGTTAGCTTCCATTAACGCTGCTCAAAACCACAGTTAGCTTTCCTTCACGCTGTTCAAAACCACAGTTAGCTTTCCTTAACGCTGTTCAAAACCACTGTTAGCTTCCATTAACGCTGCTCAAAACCACAGTTAGCTTCATTAACGCTCAAAATAAAACAACTGTTAGCTTCCATTAACGCTACTCAAAACCGATGTTAGCTTTCATTAACACTGCTCAAAACCTATGTTAGCTTAACAGACTGTTAAATTCTTAACGTTGCTCTTAAAACCATTGTTAGCGTAACGGATTGTTAAATCCTTAACGTTCCTTTCAAAATCACTGTTAGTGTAACGTAACGGACTGTTAAATCCGTAACGCTGCTCAAAACCACTGTTAGCGTAACGGACTGTTAAATCCTTAATGTTGCTCTCAAAACCACTGTTAGCGTAACGGACTGTTAAATCCTTAACGTTGATCAAAACCACTGTTAGTTTAAAGGCCTGTTAAATCCTTAACGTTGCTCTCAAAACCACGGTTAGTTTAAAGGCCTGTTAAAGCCTTAACGTTGATCAAATCCACTGTCAGCTGAACGGACTGTTAAATTCTTAAAGTTGCTCAAAACCAATATTAGCTTAACGGACTGTTCAATCATTAACGTTGCTCAAAACCACTGTTAGCTTAACAGACAGTTAAATCATTAACATTTTTAAATATTTACCTGTCTGTTAAGATAACAGAGGTATTGGGCAATCGCGCCCAGCATGCTACGATCAAACTGCTTGATAATAATAAGTATTACAATCGCCATGAAAGCTTCTTTATTTCATCTTGTCATTTCTTGTACAACACCCATATATTATTAGCTAGAATCATTGTATTGCTTTATGCTTAATTAATCATATTGTATTGCATTGTATTATGATTATAACTAACGATTATGAAGGTCCGTTGCGTCATTTTGAATTTTCTTCGGCTTTCATATTTTCAATTGCTGGTTTCAAGATAAATGTCCAATATGTTGTTAATATAAAAGCATGTCTTGCTAAAACACTGAATGAATGTACACAGTATATTTTTCGGGTGGAAATGCTACGTATTAGCCCACAAGTGAGTGAAAAATCACATGACAATCATATAATATTATCATACAATAAGAGACCATCAAATTATCGTTCCAACCACCTGTGCAATGACCCACATACATGTAAGGCGATGACAGTTAATAATATTAGGAAATAACAGAATATAGTTGCATATAGACGATGCTCGTTACATGTAACTATAAAACATGTTTTGACAGTACATGAGAATTTTCTCCAATGGAGACAATTCTCATGCTGCCAAACATGTTTTCGTTAATAAATCAATAAATATTTACCATTAGCCGACATTTGTCTGTTTACCGCCTTTCAGCTGTGAAACGTCATCATTTACTGTGTACCACGGGGTCAAATGTGAGGAGAAGACGTCCACTCAGGAGTTCATCCTCGCCATGTCGCTCGGTATAGGGGGCGGGGTCATCCTGGTACTCGTTGCCATGGTTACCTGCATGTGCATCAGAAGACGACGGGAGAAACATGGTAGTAGGTAAGTGTATACTTTAGTTGCCGTGGTTACCTGCTTATATATCACAATTAAATCGCCATAATAGTAGGTAGACTACGTATATAGTTGCATTGCCATGGCTACCTGTATATGCATCATAATTAAATCGCCATGGTTACCAGCATGTGATGTGCGTTATAGTTTCGTTCCTTACCATTGCTACCTGTACGTGTACATGGTCCGTTGCCATGGTATCCTGTATATGCATCGTAATTAAGTCGTCATGGTTACCAGCATGTGCGTTATAGTTTCGTTTCCATGGTTATCTATATATGAATATAGATGCGGCGGAATAAATATAGTAGTAGATATGTATATACATGTAGTTGTGTTACCTTGGTTACATACTAAACATAAAACATAATAGTAGGTCAGTGTAGTTCATGATGATTGTTTATTTATTATTTATAGCTATCTGTACTTCCGTTACATGGTAGGCATGATAGTTGGCCGATTTTGCCTCGACAGGATATAGACTGTGACAGGAATGAAGAAATTAACAGGTTCAGTGGAACCTCTCTAAACCGAACACCCTGGGAGATCAACAGGGTGTCCGGTATAGAGTTTGTTCACTGTAAATCAGGCAGAATACCGCACCAATGCATGTTTTAGTGCTTTGCGATCACGAACAGGTAGTGTCAATGACGATACATAACAGCGAAACCCATCAAAATTACACACACATGGGTGCAAATGATGTCCGGTTTAGTGAAGTTCCACTGTACAATAACATAAACAAATTTCGCCAATGCTAAAGTCACTGCATCGGACGAAACTTAATATGGGCAACAATAATGTAAACTTTCTGGCTGCAGACAATTCGGGCTGTGATAACAATACATGCAATTTGGTTGTGTTTTTGTTTGTTAGTTGGGGTTTAATAGCCTATCAACAGCTAAGGTCATTTAAGGCCGAGTCAATAGGTTTAGTACTAAATCCCATATATTACCTGTACAAATGGGGTGGGTGGGGGGATCCCAAAATCAGAACTGAAATTTACAATAAAACACAATATATATTCAGCCCTGAAATCAGAATAATCTTCATCTGATGCCAGGTCCTCGCCTCACCAAAAGCAGCAGAATCAGTAATAATCTTACTACTTTTATAATGGGCAATAAGCCAATTTAACTCACATGTAACAAAAGGGCCAAAGATAAAAACGTACCTGAGGGACAAACCAGGCAAATCGTGATTCCTATAAGGAGGAACCCCTATCGTTAATTTACGACGTCACGTTCCCCCGACCAACCACCCACTCTTTACGAAGTAAAATATACATGTAGTTAACGGCACAATCTGTCGGCGGTGAATATGCCGTTGTAGCTACATGTAATATGGCCAATATCGTCAGTGATGGCGGCATCTATCCAGCACAAACAATTGTCGAATGGCGGCCTCTAGAAACCTGCCGATAACGGGTAACAACGATTGTTGGTAACGAATCGCATTACAGCACGAGAGGAAAATGCAATTTGAATAGAATTGAAAGTGATAATTCTGAATAGTAAGTCGAGTATAAAATACATTGTTGATGAAAGTGAAAGTTCGCCCAACCAACCACCCACTGTAATTTGGTGTGTAATGTATGTTTAAATTCAACGTGTTTCTATGCACATCCATGTATTCTAATGCACTCTATACATGTAAATGTCACGCAATCTGATTGGCTGGTGGTCATACATTGCAGGTATATCATTGTTGATGAACGATTGCAAATTATTTCAATATGTATTCCTACGCCAGTAGTAAACGAGTGCATTATAGAGGGTTAACAGTATTGTAATTTTCAAATTTGCGGCTTTTATCAGAAAATGATAGGTCGGAAAACATGTTTAACGGCACCGCTAGCGCGTCGCCATTAAACAGATTTGCCGACCTATCATTTTCTGATATACGCCTCAAATTTGAAAATTACAATACAGTTAACCCTATAATATAATTGTAATAAAGTATGTATATTGTACATGCACAGTGCGTATGGGGATTCGGAGTTGGAGTCCAACAACGGGGTGGCTTTAAAGGACATGAGTTTCCGGATGTCTTCTAGATCCGGGTACTATCGACGACCCGTCTACTTCAATCAGGTAAGATTATCGTCTGCTCTTGAAATTAATGCAGCACTGTAAGGGTTCAATACTCACTCATATTGATTGTCCTAGTTTCTCAACAAATGAAAGCAGAGCATTTCATCTCAATTAGTCACATATGGCGACGCGTTCGCCAATTGATCATTAAATGTTGCAATAACTCAGCAGTTATATTTAGAACCACAGGCCCCGCCTTGTTGGCGTAATTTCCCGTGACGCGACCCATGTGTACGATCGATTCAGTGTCACACTGCCAATCACGTAATAGTATCGTTGTTGAAAACACATTTATAAAGGCACATCTTGAATTTATTTTAGTAAACAAATAATAGTTATAGTTTGCATATTGCACAATTTATTACATATTCAATATGTGAACTATAACTATTACATGTAAGCTACTCTATTGTCAGGCCCACGAAGCGTTCAGCGACGGCGTGGGGATCGCTGGCCATTCCATATACCTCCCTCCGGGCAGCGAATCCGACACCGCGGCATTCTATCGTGGAAACACGCACCCGCCGGGCGTTCCATCGCCGACAAGTGTTCCATCGTATGCTCAGATTGACACGAGTACGGACGTAAGTAGATCCTTTCCAGTAGCCTATTTCATCAACATTGCAAAGTATACTTTACTAGCAAAGTATACTTTGAGGGAGTAATCATTTATTTCTCCTGAAATGCATTATTTCATATAGAACTAACAAATGCATATATTTCATGATTAAAAGTATGCAGAATTATTATACTGAATTTATTACATTATCACAGCCATTAAATGGCTGTGATAATGTAATAAATTCAGTATAATAAAAATTAATAAATTTAAAAAAAAATTGAAAATTTCTCCCTCAAAGTATACTTTGCTACTAAAGTATACTTTGCAATGTTGATGAAATGGGCTACTGGTTATGCTGAATACATTAAGTAGACTATCCTCCGTTAGTGGTGTACACGTCCGATAAGTGGTTCACCGTTTTCTCGGATCGACACAGACATTGACACAAGTAGACCATCTCCTAGTGTTGCTAAATACATTAAGTAGACCATCCTCCGTTAGTGGTATACACGTCCGATCAGTGGTTCACCGTTTTCTCGGATCGACACAGACATTGACATAAGTAGACCATCTCCTAGTGTTGCTAAATGCATTAAGTAGACCATCCTCCGCTAGTGGTATACACACCCGAATAGTGGTTCACCGTTTTCTCGGATCGACACAGACATTGATGAAAGTAGACCGTCTCCTAGTGTTGCTAAATACATTAAGTAGACCATCCTCCGTTAGTGGTATACACATCCGACAAGTGGTCCACCGTATTCTTGGATCGACACAGACATTGACGTAAGTAGACCGTCTCCTAGTATTGCTAAATACATTGAGTACACCATCTTCCATTAGTGGTATGCACATCCGACATGTGTTCCATGGTATTCTCACATCGACACAGATATTGACGTAAGTAGATCATCTCCTAATGTTGCTAAATACATTAAGTAGACCATCCTCCGTTGGTGGTACACACATCCGACAAGTGCTCCATCGTATTCTTGGATCAACAGAGACATTGATGTAAGTAGACCGTCTCCTAGCGTTGCTAAATACATTAAGTATACCGTCTTCAGTTAGTGTTATACACAACCGACAAGAGTTCAGTCTCAGATTCACCAGGGTACTGACGTGAGGTACTGACGTGTCGCCGACAAGTGTCCCATCGTATTCTCAGATCGACACGAGTACTGGCGTAAGTACACCGTTTCCTGGTGTTGCTAAATACATTAAATAGACCATCCTCCGTTAGTGGTATACACATCCGACAAGTGGTCCATCGTATTCGCGGATCGACACTGACATTCACATAAGTATACCATCTCCTAGTGTTGCTAACTACATTAAATAGACCATCTTCCGTTAGTGGTATACAAATCCGACAAGTGGTCCACGGTATTATCGGATCGACACAGATATTGACGTTAGTAGACCGTCTCCTTGTGTTGGTAAATACATTAAGTAGACCATCCTCCGTTAGTGGTATACACATCCGACAAGTGGTCCATCGTATTCTTGGATCGACACAGACATTGACATCAGTAGACCGTCTCCCAGTGTTGCCAAATACATTAAGTAGACCGTCTTCCGTTAGTGGTATACACATCCGACAAGTGGTCTACCATATTCTTGGATCGACACAGACATTGACGTAAGTAGACCATCTCCGATTGTTTCTAAATACATTAAGTAGACCATATTCCGTTACACTCCCGCCTGCGATTCTCTTACCAAGAATTGCAATCTATTGGTCCTTGAATTGCAATTCGTCCCCTCTGAAATTGTAGACTAATTGCGGTCTAATCGCGGTTCCGTTTTTGCGGTCATTCTTTCGCGATACCGTTTGTGCGGTCATTCTTTCGCGGTCCAGTTTGTGCGGTCATTCTTTCGCGATACCGTTTGTGCGGTCATTCTTTCGCTACATGTATTTGCAGTAAAAACTTAGCGCTACGCGTATATATACACCTACAGTAGCGCTTTTCTGCTCCTTACCTATTTGTATATACTAATATCGTATACATATCGTAATCGAATAGTATTGGTATATTTAATGAGCATATCGTATGATCATATAATATTGGTATGTTTGTACCGTATCATCGTATAGTACAGTTTGTTTACATTATACAAACGTACTATACGAATATTATACAAACATACGATATCCGTTCGTATATACGATATATCCGTACGGATATGGTATGAATATACAGTGGGTCATCGTGCGGTTAAAATATACCGATGCACCGGTTCATTTCGCATGTAAACATCCGGTTTTCATTTCGATCATCTGCCACAATGTTAAGTTTTTCAAAATGAATAAATTTTCAGTTTTACTATACAGAAACAATTTAAAACTGAGGATTGTGAAGTACGGTATCACAGTGCATACACATGTGTGTTCAATACAGTAATTCATCAGTAATTCATCATTGTACTCCGCACCACCGCCGGGGACACAAAACAATGATCCCCCACACACACCAGTCATCTACATTTGGCGTCCTAAAAGTTCCGGTCTATATCCCACAGTGGGAACAATGTGTATCACCACTACCACCAGTTTTTGTATATGACTACACTACACCCCCCCCCCCCACCCCCGACCACCACTTCTGTCTGTAACGCAGGATGACGTGGCCGACTGATCAAGTGCTAAGCTAGTCCTGGCGCGATGGCCGACTGATCAAGTGCTATACTAGACTTGGTGCGATGGCCGACTGATCAAGTTCTAAACTAGTCGTGGTGCGATGGCCGACTGATCAAGTTCTAAACTAGTCATGGTGCGATGGCCGACTGATCGAGTGCTATACTAGTCCTGGTGCGATAGTCGACTGATCAAGAGCTAAACTAGTCTCGGTACGATGGCCGATTGATCAAGAGCTAAATTATTCCTGGTGCGATGGTCGACTGATCAAGTTCTAAACTAGTCCTGGTGCGATGGCCGACTGATCAAGTTCTAAACTAGTCCTGGTGCGATGGCCGACTGATCGAGTGCTATACTAGTCCTGGTGCGATGGTCGACTGATCAAGGGCTAAACTAGTCCCGGTGCGATGGCCGACTGATCAAGTGCTAAAGTAGTCCTGGTGTGATGGCCGACTGATCAAGTTCTAAACTAGTCCTGGTGTGATGGCCGACTGATTGAGTGCTATACTAGTCCTGGTGCGATGGCCGACTGATCAAGTGCTAAAGTAGTCCTGGTGTGATGGCCGACTGATCAAGTGCTATACTCGGCATGGCCGACTGATCACGTGCTATACTGGGCATGGTGAGATGGCCAACTTATCAAGTGCTATACTGGGCATGGTGCAATGGGCGACTGATCAAGCGCTATACTAGTTATAGTGCGATGGCAGACTGATCAAGTGCTTTACTAGTCCTGGTGCGATGGCCGACTGATCAAGTGCTATGCTCGGCATGGCCGACTGATCACGTGCTATACTGGGCATGGTGAGATGGCCAACTGATCAAGTGCTATACGTACTGGGCATGGTGCAATGGGCGACTAATCAAGCGCCATACTAGTTATGGTGCGATGGCAGACTGATCAGGTGCTCTACTAGTCCTGGTGCGATGACCGACTGATCAAGGGCTAAACTAGTCCTGGTGCGATGGCCGACTGATCAAATTCTATACTAGGCCTGGTGAGATGGCCGACTGATCAAGGGCTACACTAGTCCTGGTGCGATGGCCGACTGATCAAGGGCTAAACTAGTCCTGGAGCGGTGGCCGACTGATCAAGTTCTATACTAGTCATGGTGAGATGGCCGACTGATCAAGTGCTAAACTAGTCCTGGTGCGATGGCCGACTGATCAAGTTCTAAACTAGTCCTGGAGCAATGGCCGACTGATCACGTTCTATACTAGCCCGGGAGCGATGGCCGACTGATCAAGTTCTAAACTAGTCCTGGTGCGATGGCCGACTGATCGAGTGCTATACTTGTCCTGGTTCGATGGCCGACTGATCAATGGCTAAACTAGCCCCGGTGCGATGGCCGACTGATCAAGTGCTATACTAGTCCTGGTGCGATGGCCGACTGATCAAGTTCTAAACTAGTCCTGGTGCGATGGCTGACTGATCAAGTGCTATACTAGTCCTGGTGCGATGGCCGACTGATCAAGGGCTAAACTAGTCCTGGAGCGGTGGCCGACTGATCAAGTTCTATACTAGTCATGTTGAGATGGCCGACTGATCAAGTGCTAAACTAGTCCTGGTGCGATGGCCGACTGATCAAGTTCTAAACTAGTCCTGGAGCAATGGCCGACTGATCACGTTCTAAACTAGCCCGGGAGCGATGGCCGACTGATCAAGTTCTAAACTAGTCCTGGTGCGATGGCCGACTGATCGAGTGCTATACTTGTCCTGGTTCGATGGCCGACTGATCAAGTGCTATACTAGTCCTGGTGCGATGGCCGACTGATCAAGTTCTAAACTAGTCCTGGTGCGATGGCTGACTGATCAAGTGCTATACTAGTCCTGGTGAGATGGTCGATTGATCAACTTCTAAACTAGTCCTGGTGCGATGGCCGACTGATCAAGTTATAAACTAGTCCTGGAGCGATGGCCGACTGATCAAGTGCTAAACTAGTCCTGGTGCGATGGCCGACTGATCAAGTGCTAAACTAGTCATGGTGCGATGGCCGACTGATCAAATCGCATGCCATAATAACTAGATGGCCATGGCCTGCATGTCGTGCCCGCTGAGGCATTTGATAGTACAAACAATTTTTTTATTGCAACAAAGCTTTAGCCCGTTGACGTAAAAACATGCCGCACCCGCCGAGGCTTTGACAGTATACCCAAAACCTTTAACTAAAAAAATAGTTTAACCAACGATCCTGAATGCACACCAATGTGCCGACTATATCGCTCTGTCTGCAAGCGGGCCCAACAAAAACTGTAAGGGAAATTTCAAAGTAATTTGACCGTGACATTGGGCGCATATAAATAATAATGAAAATGTGGGTGACAAATACACAGTATGTGAAGTTTCGAGTGAATTGGTGAAGCGGTTTCAGAGATATAGTGTTCTTAAAGGTACATGCCCACTCAGTAGGCACAAACTGTTCTTTATGTCTCTACATCATCTGAGACATTTTCGGGCAAAAAAAACATTAATTCACCATTAATACACTTATTTATTGGCATTATTATACATTTTATATCAGACGTAATTTTCCACACTGCTATCAGGGGCGATAACCGTGTTTCCGTAAAATGTTACCAAGACATTACTATTTATTTTTTGATGTGCAATGTTCATACTTTATAATCTGTCGAAAACATTATTTGTTCAGGGTACATGTATCACATTTAACTAGTACCTGTATATGTAATTAAAAAATATCATGCCCCATTTGCCTATGAAAATAGCCTGATATCACCGCGTGTCACTATCAGTGAAATAAACATTACTAAATGATTATATCCATATAACGGGCACTCGTAATGTTTAGAACTGGTGGAATAGTGACAAAACTATACACTTATTTAATTCCTACAAATAACTGAGAATACACATAAATTTAATTGTTGTGCCTACTGAGTGGGTATATACCTTTAATTAGCATAAATAATTAAAAAATATCATACATCATTTGAATATGAAATAGCTTGATACCACCGCTAGTCATTATCAGTAAAATAAATATTACTAAATGATTATATATGGATAGCGGGCACACGTAATTTTTAGAACTGGTGGAATAGCGACACAATTAAACACTTATTTAATTGCTATAAAGAACAGTTTGTGCCTACTGAGTGGGCATGCACCTTTAAAAACTTTAACCTTCAATCAAAAAAACTTTAACCGGACGCACGAAGTGACGTACATATGGATTTACGTACGTAGGCCAATGTGACAACTATATCGCACTGTTCACATGCAGGCATGTCAAAACATTTGAGGTAAATTTCAAAGTAATTTGACCTTGATATTGGGCACAGGGGTTACAGGGGTTGAACATAGAATGAAAATATGGATGATGATAAACACACATGTGAAGCTTCAAGTGAATTGGCGAAGCTGTTTCTGAGATATAGTGTTCTTAAAAACTTTAACATACGGTAAATAAAAACCAGATGGCCATGGCGCGCATGTCGAGCCCACCGAGGCATTTGCGGGTCTCGGAGTATATTTATTGGAAGTTTGAATTAAGGTATGTAAAAGCTTTAACGCAAATTTGAAAGTCATTTGACCTTGATCTTGGGCATGTGGGTCGCATGCGTGGGCTATAATATGAAAATATGGATGATAATACAGAATTATCTGAAGTTTGAAGCAAATCTGAGTAAGTGTTGTGGAGATATAAGGTATGCAAAAACTTTAACACCAATTTCAAAGTCATTTGACCTTGACCTTGGGGTGGGGGCAAGGGGGCGCATGAGTGGACACAGAATAAATATATGGATGATGACTAATAAGCATTTGATGTTTCAAATCAATGTGACTTAGGATATGGTATTTAAAAACATACACCGATTTCGGAAGGACTGACGCACGGACTGACGCACGGACGTCATTGTAATCACTAAGTCTCGCTTTCCGCAAGCAGGCTCGGCAAAAAAACTACGGATGGACGTCAATGCGCAGACTATATCGCACTGTCCGCAGGCGGTCGCGACAAAAACTGTCCAACCCATTTTTAAAGGTGCATGCCCACTCAGTAGGCTAAAAATGTTCTTTATGGGAATTAAATAATTGTATAATTGTCACTATTCCACTAGTTATAAACATTACAAGTGCCCGCTATACAGATATAGTCATTTGGTAATATTTATTTTACTGATAGTGACGCGCGGTGGTATCGGTATTTTCATGTGCAAATGGGGCATGATATTTTATAATTATTTATACTAATTAAATACATCAACTGAAACAAAAATTGACAGATTATAAAGTATGATCATTGCAGATCAAAAAATAAATACAGAGAATAAATAGTAATGTCCGTTAACATTTTAAGGAAACACGGTTATCGTCCCTGATATCAATGTGGAAATTTTCTTCTGATATAAAATGTATAATAATGCCAAACAATACGTGGGTAATGGTAAATGATTGTTTATCCGGCCAGAAAATGTTTCCGATGATGTCTCTGACATAAAGAACATTTTGTGCCTACTGAGCATGCTGAGTGGGCATGTACCTTTAACGCTAGCTCCGCACTGTCCCGTGAGACCTACGCATGTGTTAAGTTTCATAAAAAATATTGCAAAGGGTGTTCGCGTTATGCTCCGGACAAATCAGTGCGCGAAAAAACAAATGGAGATAACTAAACTAGAAAATGTGTTCATAGAACACGGATACCCCACATATCGCTTTGATAGTAAACAAGGCAAAATGCCAGTGTCCAAAAGGGAGAGATAATCCATGACACGGGGTTCGAATCAAAAATCGAAATAAACGTTCCGCATCTACTCATCATAAGGAAGCTACATATCAAATTTCAGTGCTGTAGCTATTGCAAGAGTTTTACGAGTTACAAGGCAAAATTTTCAAATTCTAATTAAAAAAGGGGGAGATAATCCATGACTCGGGTGTCGAATCAAAATAAATTTTGCAAATCTACTCATCATAAGGAAGCTACATCGAAGTTTCAGGTGTGTAGCTATTAGGGTTTAAAAGTTTTACGAGCTACAAGCCAAAATTGGAAAATTCTAACTTGAAAAGGGGGAGATAATCCACGACCATGGGGTCGAATCAAGCATACATGTACCAAGTTTCAGGTCTGTAGCTATTACGGTTTGAAAGTTTTACGAGTTACTAGGTTGGTGACGGACGGAAGAACGGACAAGGGTAACACTAAATGCCCCCTCCACTATCGTGGTGGGGCATAACAATTAGTGAGGCAAAAGTTGTCATATACAGTTGTTTCTGTCAAAATGTTCCGGGTTTATACGTGTACAAAGTGTTGTGCGTTGCGTATCCGTGGAGTTTCCGTTAGTTGCGTTTCAAACCGTGTGTCGTCTACGTGTAATACGTTTTCGGCCATGCGTTGCGTTTCCCCACTCTTGCGCATGCGCGAAAGTCGAACAAACCGTGTTCAACGCATTGAGTTTCAAAAGCGTGTAATCCGTGTACAACGGTTGTAAACGTATACAACGGTTGTAAACAACGTATTGAGTTTCAAAAGCGTGTAATCCGTGTACAACGGTTGTAAACGTATACAACGCTAAGGTAAACCGTTTAAACGATTTAACGCTTTCTTTGACGAACGGTTACACGCATATACATGTACACAGCACCGTACAGATGAAACCGTGTTATACGTATAACACGTTTCCACGGGTTTTAACGCATTACACGTTTTGGTATGCCAACCTTGTATCGCGTGGAATGCGCATGCTCTGATCGTTCTTCGTGTGTGTATATATACTTCTAGACTCACTGCAGGGCTTCTAACATTTTCAGTTTTCCGATTGAGACCGATTGAGATTTGAAAACTAGTCTTAAAAATCGGTCCGAGAAAAATTGCCAGTCGGCTGCTATTTCGCTATAAACCTTGTAAATTTACCGGTTTTGACCACCAAGTAATTTATGACACATATCCGCGGGCTATATCCGTGTTAAACCAGTGTGCAGCTCGCTGTGTATTCAGTTTCTCCAAATATCGATTAATCTTAACACACGCGTGGGACAGGTTCTCCAAATATCGATTAATCTTAACACACGCGTGGGACAGGTGTATAGCGGATTAGTGACTGAAATAGACTGGCTTCAGCGTAAAGATAATACGAGAGGACCTAGACTCGCCATTTCTGATGATGTTAAAATAAAATAAAGAAACCATGCACTGTGTTTATCTGTGTTCGTAATATTTAACCCCAAGTAACTGACACGGACTATCGGCCCGGGCTATTCCATATTAAGTTAGGAACTGTTACATTACGCTGTATTAGGCGTCATTTTTGTGTATATAAAATGTACATAGGAATGCCGCAGATCCTGATGAGCCGGCTCTCGTGATCTACAATTCTCAAACATTTTGATAAACGACAAGGTACATCTGTCGTGTTAAAAGCGTGACTCATTAGTCATCAGGGATTAGGGATCAATTGAAGTGCTAAATCACACCGCCGATGTACTTTGAACTCGATCTGAGGGTATATATTCGCGATATTTTAAAAGGGACGAAACAAGGACGCCTCGAAGCGATCGGGGCCGAACAGGTATTTGCGTTAAAACGTGTAACCGTTGTACACGTTTCAACGTTTTCACATAGCTACAAGCTTCCAGGTAAAGCGTTGTACACGTTTCAACTCTTTCACCTCGCTACATATGTATACGCCAAAGCGTGGTATACGCCTTGAAGCTAAACGTATTACACGCTTTAAAACTAAACGGTTTGACAATGTGTATTACACGTGTACGAACCGTATTATACGTTTAATCAACGTATACAACGCTTTTAAACTAAACGGTTTGACAATGTGTATTACACGTGTACGAACCGTATTATATGTTTAAACAACGTATACAACGCTACAGCAAACCGTTGCGTTCGCGTTGCGTTCGCGTTGAGTTTGCAAGTGTTGTCTACGGTGGAACAAAAACGGAGACTGCACTGTACAAGTAACTTACATTAATTCATCAGTTACACATCAGACGATGAATGAACTTTAATTCTGGTGTAGAATATTAAAGTTATTCATTATGTTCAATAGTGCTGCTTTGACATGACGTGAAATTAAAACATGCATGACATGATCTGGAAGAATAACCACAGACCAAGCACGCATATTCAGAATCACGTCTGTCGGTTCTTATCCAGCTCCGATTTCTATCACCTGTCCACAAAATCCAGAATCCAATATTGTCGCAAATTTAATCCTCTATGTTGGTGTACGTTAGAACAAAATGTCACTTAGTATATTATCCAATGCGGGTTGTAATCTCTTGTTTCTCTAAATAAATGCGTCCAACAATCCATGTAGCTGCTATCGTGATAAAAAATGTTAAAAGTTATGTCAGAGCCTTACATATTGATCTTAATATCCACCATTTTGATTCCAAGTACCAGAATAATGATGTTTCCATGCGCCGTCGTAGTGTTATCTGTCAGATTCAGTTTGTTTATTTGATCAAATTGATGGACAAATTTGTGTCCGCTAATGTCGCCAAGAGCATAATCTGTGACGTTGACTGTAATAATTTGGCATAACTTGTAGCTTGTGAATTTTTGGTTGAATGAAGGGATCACTATGGTGAATAAGTGTGTATTTGTGTCTGGTTTGCTCAGTAGGTAGATCGATGGTGTGGTAAACCAGAGATCCCCGGTTCGATTCCGGGCTGGTGCGCATCTTTCTCACGCTGTGACATTTAGCGCCCAACGTAGTTGCGGGAAGTAACTCTGCAGAATACTCCCGCATCGTCCGTACCGAGACTTATGGTGCTCTCCGTAGGTTTCCCCTGCAAAGTACCAAATCACATCTGATTTGCACTTCAACTGTTAATTGCGACATATTTTCTGTATTTTTCAATTGAAATAAATGTCAGTATTATACTTATTCATTTCTGTGTAATAAGTACAGAAAAATATGTCACAATTAACAGCTAAAGCGCGAATGATATCCGATTCGGTACTCTGCAGGAAAAACCTATGGAGCACCGGAACTCTGGGTACGGACGATAATTGAGTATTCTGTTGCCCAACGAAGGACCGCGACTGATAAATACTCCCAAAATTGTACCCAAACATATGGAATTCGGAGACAAAAATTAAACATGGAATTCGAGGACGAATTTCAATTTAGCGGAGAAGAATATCACAGTACACAACTGACTATGGGGATGAAGTGTGTATGATCTGTGCCTTGTTAGCTTGCTCGGTAGAGCCATGGGCATGGTACGGTAAACATGAGGTCCCTGGTTCGATTTCGGGCCGTTATTTATCTTTCTCACTCTGTGAAACAAGTAAACCGTTTTATTTTAAAGAAATGGCTAAATTTAAAAAAAAAAAAATTATGATCAGGTTTTGAAAATTAAAATATGCTTTTCTTTTTAAATTATTATCAATATGTTCACCATGTTAGTATGGTTAATATGCAATTCACAGTCTTCTTGCAGCATGAAATTGAAATTTTGGATTGGAACACGGACACGTTTGTCAACTATTTCGATTGTGTTGCCATATTGATCAAGCAGAGCGATCCGCTGGTTTGACAGCAGAGCGCAGCGTACGGTCATTCTTTCGCAGTTTCAAGAAAAAAAGGAGCGTAAACTACAATTAAAAGCGGAGCGCAGCGCTAACTGCGCTATAAGGATTGCAATTCCGCAACCAACTCTTTGGACCGCAGTCACATGATTGCAGTCAGATTGCGGTCCAATTGCAATTAATGGGAACGCGAATTGCAATCCTGCGCTCCAGGAATTGCAATTCGCCTGGTAAAAGAACCGCATGCCATTCTGTAGTGGTATACAAATCCGATAAGTGGTCCATCGTATTCTCGGATCGACACAGATATTAATGTAAGTAGACCGTCTCCTAGTGTTGATAAATACTTTAAGTAGACCAGTGGTCCACATATTTAAGAAGACCATCCTCCGTTAGTGTTATAGATATCCGTCAAGAATTCAGTCTCAGATTCACCAGGATACTGATTTACGTAGACCGTCTCCTAGTGTTGCTAAATACATTAAGTAGACTGTCTTCCATTAGTGGTATACACATCCGGCATTAAGTAGACCGACTGCTAGTGCTATAAAACACATTTAAGTAGATCACATTATTGAATTCTCAAATTCGGACGAAGTTTGGTTTTCGTCCGAATTCAGGTAATGGTTCATTTTTCACGCGAAATCAGCTAAAACATAGTAAACAACTTTCCTTTTATTCATACACATTAAAGAAAAGTGGGTTATACCGCTAATCCGAATTATATAATTATAAATATATAATTATATTTAGTAAAATGTAACATTAATAGCAGTAGTTTCCGTAAATGACGTCAACATTGAATTCTGCATGAGCTCCGAAGTTTGTGTCAATTTTCGACGTCATTTACGTGAAATATGGCTGATTTTCGAAGTCATTTATCGGCGAATTACGGCGTCACGTCAAGGGAGATAACTGCAGGGTAATTATCTCTATTTCAGTATTCTATTCGGCGTCCAGTGGTTTCTATGGCAGCTAACGATATATACAACAATAATTCTACACATGATAAGGTTAGTAACGTCATCTGGCTTATACAGGGTGGCCCAAAAAACTTTGATAATTTGTGTAACCTATTATATATATACCTTTTGACATACTGTTCTTTATAGGAATTAAATAAGTGTATATTTGTGACACTATTCCACCAGTTCTAAAAATTATGAGTGCCTGCTCTACAGATACAATGTATAATCATTTCGTAATATATATTTTACTGATAGTGACGCGCGGGGGTATCAGGCTAGTCTCTTATGAAAATGAGGCATGATATTTTATTTAATTATTTATACTAATTAAATTCGTCTCCTGAAAAAAATAATATTTTTGACAGATTATAAAGTATGACAATTGCACACCAAAAAATAAATACAGAGAATAAATAGTAATGTCCGTTAACATTTTATGGAAACACGGTGTTCGCCCCTGATGTCAGTGTGGAAATTTTCGTCGGATATAATAATTCCACTCAATATGTGGGGTAATGGTGAATGAATGTTTAGTTTGCCAGAAAATTTCCCAGATGATGTCTCTGATATAAAGAATATTTCGTACCTACTGAGTGGGCATGTACCTTTAATACAGTTTGGCATACATATATATGGCTGTGGCTGGAGAATTGTGGCTCATGGTCTTTGCGACCAGTGCAGATCCAGATCAGCCTGTACATCCGCACAGTCTGATCAGGATCTGCACTGTTCGCCTGTCCATCAATGACACACCCGTCATGCTTGTAACAATCACTATATATCGTTGCCAGGCTACAGGAGTGTGCTATTTGATCTGAAGATTCACTTGCCACAAATCCCATAAGCTCCATTTCTCACAGTCACATATATACACTGGTGCCGCACTCCGCACCGGCGTAAAATGGTTCACGTCGAAATAGGCGCCAGAGTATTGATGAATTCCCGTTCACCTTCATTCAGAAGATACTCCATAAACACATTTTCGTCTAGTAACAGACGCAAGAAAATTGTCATCGGTTACTAGACTCAAAATACGTTCATGCGATAACTCTAAGTAGAGCTTAATGACATATCAGTGCATTTATTTCGACGTCAAACAGTTTAACCGGCGCGGGGTGCAGCTCAAGTGTATAGAGAACTTTTGCTCCGATTTTATGGACTCCATATTGCTTATATAAACTAACCGCATAATTATATTTTAGAACATACCAACGGGTTACAGATATATAATTCTAAAGATAGCAATGTATAATCAAGTTTCAGACATGTTGCCCAACAATACCTTGTGGGCTTTTATTCTACACTGTATCCGTTCGTCTATCCGTTTCAGGTGTCAGGCCAACCTACGGAATCGCAAACAAGTTCCTTACCCGATATGAAGACCACACTGTGAAGGTGAAGGACATTTGGCGGTGATAATTATTCCACAAAAGCCCCTGTATCTGATAGCGATCGGCAGAAACTGGGTCAGATGATTTGCCATTATATATTGAACAAGAACAATGGTGTTTTCGAGACCCGAGTGTTGCTGGTCATTCGTAGCGACAACGATGCCATCACGTGGGACGACCGGTTGTGCAGTGTAGAACCGCCTATATTTATGTTCCAGTTCACAAAGCACAACTAGTTTATACGTCTGATTTACGTTGGAACCTCTCTAAACCGGACACCATGGAAGGTCCTTGTGCTGTCCGGCTTAGAGAGGTTTTCATTGCAACTACTGCTGGATGAGGTTTTGTACCAATATTCTGGTACCTTGTTTACTGAGGCTGGGTAAAATATGGCTTATGTCATTTGTGGCTGTGACTGGAGAAATGAGGCTTATGGATTGTGTGACCAGTGTAGATCCTGATCAAATAGCACACTCATGTAGCCTGATAATGATATACAGTGGAATCACTCCACACCGGACACCCTGAACCAGTGTAGATTTTCACTGCAACTGCTGCTGTGTGAGGTTGTGTACCAGTATTATGGTATTTTTGACCGAGGCCGGGTAAAATGTGGCTTTGCCTTTTGTGGCTGTGACTGGAGAAATGAGGCTTATGAAATGTGTGACCAGTGTAGATCCTGATCAAATAGCACACTCATGTAGCCTGATAATGATATACAGTGGAATCTCTCCACACCTCACAGGGTGTCCGGTTTGGAGATGCTCCACTGTAAATCAGATATGTTTGCGCTTCATGGCACATTCTGGTGCTTTGCAATCATGAAAAGTCATTGCACTCAGAGATACATAACAGCGAAACACATCTCAGTTAAACGTTCATATGTTCTGGAGTGTCCGGTTTAGAGGGAGGGATTCCACTGTACAGTGCCTGTTAGAAGCATGACGGGTGCTTCATTGATGAACTAGCGAACAGTGTACATCCTGATCAGACTGTGATGATGCACAGGCTGGTCTGGATCTACACTGGTCGCAAAACCTATAAGCCCCATTTCTCCAGTCACAGATACATTTGTGGTTAGTCTAGTTCCTGAGCTGCAAGCAGACTTCTGCAGTCTGATAAGGATCTACATGGTTTATCAAAAACATGGTGTCATTTCATTGATCGAATTACAAAAGCACCATTTTATACAGTCACGGTTACATTATTGTTGTATTACATGTACTGAGTCCGTCCTTGTCAATATGAGCGTTATGTATAAATTATTGTTCACATATTGGATTTTGAAGAAATTAAATGCGAGGCAGCGCTACCGACCGCAGCATTTAGTTCCTGAAAGTTCCAATATGTGAAATATAGGACTCTTAAGGAATTAAATGCGAGGGAGCGCTACCGACCGCAGCATTTAGTTCCTGAAAAATCCAATATGTGAAATATAGGACTTTTAAGGAATTAAATGTGAGGGAGCGCTACCGACCGCAGCATTTAGTTCGTTAAAAGTCCAACATGTGAACAATAACATATTTATAGTTCAGTCAAATTTGTCTATGCATCTCCCATCCAAGTATTGATTTCCATTTCCTGTCGAAAAATTAATGATTAAGTAATATATATATATAGTTCACATATTGAATGTTTATACATTATAAAATCAGTCAACGTAGCTAATACGTCTTATATCAACACAATATTATTGTTAAATTATATGAATTACATAAGCACATCATTATGCATTGAAGCCGCACTTACCACCAAACAAGTTTACTTAGTTCATAAGAAACGAGGATGTGTCTAATTGTGAAAATGTCCAAATATGACAGATACTCAAAATGTGCAAAATGTCTGTAAAAAAAGGTGCTCTACGAGATTCCACTAGTCAGAAATTCCAGTTAAAATTATCAGTTAACCGCTGCTTTAATATGCTTAAAAATACTTGATTTCGTCAACGCCTTGTGCCAACCCAACCATACAAGCTGAAAGCCAAGACTAGATAACTATGCTTTAACAAGGGACGCCCAGTTAGTTTTATTTGGTCTTTCAGTAATATCATTCAACATCATTTTATGCAGAATAGTTATATATTTACGATCTGTCGCCCCAGTTAACTTAATGTATTAGGTGATAAATAGATACAATTGACTTCAATGATAATTGCTTCATAATAGTGATGTGATATATGAATATAACATATGTGAATATTGTCTTGTTACTGGGTACTATATGGAGCATGGTGTTGCCATCTCCGCCATCTTTGTATGTACAAGCCATCATACAATTTCATCCCTTCGTGCGTTTGACACATACAGCAAATAATATGACAGTAAACCAAATAAGATGTGGTGCAATACATAATAAACATATATCACAACGACCAGCTATAACTATTATGCCAGCAAATCATACAAAAGACGAGATATCTGAGCACTTCTCCCATCGATCTCAAAATACATTTTGATGTGTAAACTTTTCAATCCGACGCACAGCCTTAATACCAATACTTAATAATATTATAGAACCTGTTTTTCTGTATAGATGTTCGTCCTAGCTCTCCATATATAAAATCATTTTGGTTGATAGTTTGACACATAATAACCTTTTACAGAACTGTAATTGTACTCGTTCAATCTGATTTGCTTGGCTAAATCCCAAAATTTCCTCTCCGTAATTTAGAATAGGTAACACTAGCTTATCAAATAAATCTAACACATATTTTGATTTGAGGTCCATGAGCTGATACAGGTATTTGTTTAATTTGAACATAGCCTTTCGCGCTTGCCCAGATAATGTAGTTTGAGCGTTCACAAGTGACCCGCCTGTAGAAAATACAATTCCAAGATAAGAAAACTTGGATACCATTCTATTTCAGAGTTATTGTAATAAAAATGTGTATTTAAAGATAGTCTACCACCCTTACGGAAATCACTATAAGTTTGGTTATATCGGTATTGTTAATTTCCATCTTTGACAATACTGATAAAGAATATTTAGACCATTTTGCAAACCCTCAGACGATTCAGAAAATATAATTATGTTATCAGCATATAACAATAGGAATAATTTTGCCATTCCTATATTTACACCGTCTAAACCTTTTTGACACAATTCATCTCCAATATCGTTAATATACATAGCAAATACAAATGGTGATAAACACTCACCCTGACGTATGCCAAGACAATATGAAAATTCATCACTTAACTGATTATTATATTTCACTCTCGTCTTAACATTGTTATATATTGACTTAATAACATTGAACATTTTGCCTCTAATACCTAAATGTAAAAGTTTGTACCACATATTATCTCTAACAACATAATCCAAGGCCTTCGTAAAATCTACGAATGCACAGAATAATTCTGAGCCACTAGTAATATACTTCGTAATTAGAATATGTAATACAAAAATATGGTCAATGGTGCTCATATTATTTCGAAAATGTGAGTGCCTCGACGTATACATAATATGTGTCGGCCCATTCTGTCAGTCTAGATTTTAAAACAGCTTACATGTACCTACTGAAGTACTAATAATGTTATTCCTCTGTTGTATTATTGTTTGTATTATGTATGCTATCTTTCTTATGGAGAGGAATTGTATATCTATCTGACCATGTGTCTGGGAAATAGAGAATAGTAGATTAGTGCCGTGAATGGGAAAACATATCTGGCAAGGCTTAGGAAACGTGATGGGCGAGGCTCTGCCGAGCACATCTCATTTCCGTGCCGCGCCAGATATTAAAATGCAAACAATAAATAACCCCAGCCACCGCACATATTCATACGCAGTGATTAGGTCGTATTGACAGGATATCAAAAAGGTTTCACGGCACATACGCACTGTGTTGACGGGATAAATATGTCTATCTGACCATGTGTCGGGGAAATAACCATTTTTAAATGTTACATTGAAATGCTTGTGAAATAAAGGCAGAAATATATCTTTGAATAAAAAAAATAATTTCACACTAAGTCAGGTCCTGCACTTATATGATTTTGGAGCTGGCAAATTCCCTTATCAATCTCACTTTGCGATATTTCAACATTTAGCTCATCGAACAGAATGTATATTTCGGACTGAAGGAATCTATCATTAAAGTGTAATATATCTTCATCTGCTATTATTTGTGTTTATACCACTTGCTTTCTTCAAACGATTCCAATATTCTTTTGAATTTCTGACTTTGTAGTATTTAGCAGGTCTTCTGTTTGCTGCTTTGCCTGCTGATATCTAGACTCACGCATTGATTATTTTAAACCTAAATCTTGCCAGAACCATATTTTGCCTATTCTGATCAGTCTTATCTAAGCGATATATGTTTAATTTATCATAGAATATGTCTTTAAGATATTCACACCTATCATTATAACCGGAAGTTGTATTTACAGACGCGACATTTCCCTGGTGATGACGTACTTTCACCTTCATATTAGGTGTACAGTCAAACCTCCCCGAACGGCCACCTCTCTACAACAACACCCTCTCTATAACAGCCGCTATTTTATATCCGAAATGGATGATTTCCACTGTATCTAACCCTTGGAGTGCTGAGCACGAAAATTGTCGTCTGCTGTTGCTTTGCCTTCTTTTTTAATAAAAACATGTTTTGACAGCATTTTAGAACCATTTCCATTGGAAATGATTCTAAAATGTTGCCAAAGCATGTTTTTGATGAGAATTATCGAAGAAAATAAATAAACAGCGGATGACAAAATTTAATTCAGCATTAACCTCCCTACAACAGCCACCTCTCTACAACAGCCAGTTTTGCGTCTTTCCATGGGTGGCTGTTGTAGAGAGGTTGCACTGTACATACAGAATTAAAAATATCATTTAAACCAGAAACAAGAGTTTATTGTGTCGTTGGTGGGCGTCATGTTTAAATCATATATCAAAGTCTCCAACTTTGATGTAGTAATTGTTGATCTCATATTGTTTCTATACACCTCCATGTAGTCTATGTTCCATTTATATTTGTATTGTACATATTGCAGATCATTGAAGACACTTTGTTCATTGTCATTTCATGATTGTCAGCATGATATGCCCACATCAATGAACAAGTAACAATACAATGATCAGATAGTACATTCGGATAATCAACACTAAAGGCAGAAAAATAATGTAGGAGATCAGCATTTACAACAACTAAATATACCATGCTGCTTCCTCTGCCACCCACAAACGTGCATTTTACCAACCGTGTGTCCTCACCTACACGACCGTTTGCAATGCGGAGGCTGGTTTCTTTGCATATACATGTATCAATTAATAGTCGGCCATTTGCATTTACATAATTACCCTGTGTCGAACGGGCAATTTCGGTGTCATATACATAATCGTCGGGCAATGTAGGTATGTGTGTGGCAGAGTCTTCAGCAACGTAATCCGGAAGTTTACCACACCTGGAGTTTAGATCTCCCAATATCATGGAATTACATTCATATTTGTGGATTGTTGTATATGTAAAATATCGTCACAAAAAAAACATTATCTGCATGCTTGTCTTCCGCTATTTTCAGGAATAATATACGCAAGACAACCAAATAAATCATGTTCAAATCCAAAATAGTCTCCCTTGAATTGAAGCCACACGTGATAGTCGTCCACAATTTTAACAAACATGTCGTCTACAATCAAACAACAAATAGAAATTTCGAGTTTTCGCGATTTCGCCTTTTCCAAAGTGGAAAGTCGCAACACCATCACGCCAATCTCGAAATTGGACGGATATATACGTATAATGGGTGTCCTAGACCAACCTCCTATATATGATGGGTGTCCTGGACCAAGTCACTACGTCCTGGACCAACCCCTATATATTATGGGTATCCTGGACCAAGTCACTACGTCCTGGACCAACCCCTATATATTATGGGTATCCTGGACCAAGTCACTACGTCCTGGACCAACCCCTATATATGATGTGTGTCCTGGACCAAGTCACTACGTCCTAGACCAACCCCCTATATGTGATGTGTGTCCTGCACCAAGTCACTATGTCCTGGATCAACCCCCCTATATATGATGGGTGTCCTGGACCAAGTCACTACGTCCTAGACCAACCACCCTATATATGATGGGTGTCCTGTACCAAGTCACTACGTCCTGGACCAACCCCCCTATATATGATGTGTGTCCTGGACCAAGTCACTACGTCCTGGACCAACCCCTATAAATGATGGGTGTCCTGGATCAAGTCACTACGTCCTGGATCAATCCCCTATATATGATGTGTGTCCTGGACCAAGTCACTACGTCCTAGACCAACCCCCCTATATATGATGGGTGTCCTGGACCAAGTCAATACGTCCTGGATCAACCCCCCTATATATGATGTGTGTCATGGACCAAGTCACTATCTCCTGGATCAACCCCCCTATATATGATTGGTGTCCTGGACCAAGTCACTATGTCCTAGACCAACCCCCCTATATATGATGTGTATTATGGACCAAGTCACTACGTCCTGGACCAACCCCCTATATGTGATGTGTGTCCTGCACCAAATCACTATGTCCTGGATCAACCCCCCTATATATGATGGGTGTCCTGGACCAAGTCACTACGTCCTAGACCAACCCCCCTATATATGATGTGTATTATGGACAAGTCACTACGTCCTGGACCAACCCCCCTATATATGACGTGTGTCCTGGATCAAGTCAGTACGTCCTGGACCAACCACCCTATATATGATGGGTGTCCTGGACCAGATCACTACGTCCTGGACCAAGCCCCCCTTTATATATGATGGGTATCCTGTACCAGGTCACTACGTCCTGGACCAACCCCCCTATACATGACGGGTGTCATGGACCAAGTCACTACGTCCTGGACCAACCCCACTATATATGATGTGTGTCCTGGACCAAGTCACTACGTCCTGGACCAACCCCCCTATATATGATGTGTGTCCTGGACCAAATCACTACGTCCTGGACCAACCCCCCTATATATGATGGGTGTCCTGGACCAAGTCACTACGTCCTGGACCAACCCCCCTATACATGATGGGTGTCCCTGGACCAAGTCACTACGTCCTGGACCAACACTCCTATATATGATGGATGTCCTGGACCAAGTCACTACGTCTTAGACCAACCCCCCTATATATGATGGGTGTCCTGGACCAAGTCACTACGTCCTGGACCAACCCCCCTATACATGATGGGTGTCCTGGACCAAGTCACTACGTCCTGGACCAACACTCCTGTATATGATGGATGTCCTGGACCAAGTCACTACGTCTTAGACCAACCCCCCTATATATGATGGGTGTCCTGGATCAAGTCACTACGTCCTAGACCAACCCCCCTATATATGATGGGTGTCCTAGACCAACACACTACGCTCGTACTGGTCCAGTCCATCCCATCATTCGGCGGCCATCTTGGATGATGTAATCATCTGATTTCGACAAAAAAATGCACCTATAAATTCGTCTATACCTTAGAATTGATATATGACATCACCATATTCGGTCAAATGTGAAATTTGACACCTACTTGACCCCTCCTGCCCCGCCCATTTTTGACCCGGGGGCCACCATTTGAAGGAATCTGAAACATCGTTAACTATCGATCATTTATGTCAAGCTTCGTTCAAATCGGCCTGGCGGTTCGTGAGAAGAATATTTTTTTTGAGAATTTAACCTACTTTTCAACGGCGGCCATCTTGGATTTCGCGATGACCATCATTTTAACAAAAATGAAAAGGCTTGACCCGCTGACCATTACTATGAAGTTTGGCCAATATCGGCCAAGTGGTTCACGAGAAGAAGACGTTTGTAATCTATATTGAAAGAACGACCTTTTGACCTTTCGCCGGCCATCTCGGATGACTTAATTACCTAATTTCGACAAAAAAAAGCTCCAGAGTGACCGTCTCGTCGATACCTTTGACCCCTACTTGACCCCTCCTGCCCCGCCCATTTTTGACCCGTGCTCCACCATTTGAAGGAATCTGAACCAGCGTTAAATATCGTTAATTCATACCAAGTTTCGTAAAAATCGGCCTGGCAGTTCACGAGAAGAAGATTTTTTAAGAATTTGACCTACTTTTCAACAGCGGCCATCTTTTATTTCGCGATGACCACCATTTAAACAAAAATGAAAAGGCTTGACCCAATAACCATTGCCGTGAAGTTTGGCCAATATCGGCCAAGCAGTTCACGAAAACAAGACGTTTGAAATCTTTATTAAAATAACGACCTATTGACCTTTCGGCGGCCATCTTGGATGACATGACCATCAAATTTCGACAAAAAATGTACCAGAGCGATCGCCTCTTTGATACCTTCGATTTGATATAGACATGACCATATTCGGTAAACAATATAGTTTGATTCCAATTTAACCCCACGGGCCACGACCATTTTTCACCCTGGGGTCACCATTTTAACAACTTTGAAAGAGCATTATACATCAATCATTCCTACCAAGTTTCGTCGAAATCCAGCTAGCGGTTCATGAGAAGAAGATTTTTTAAGAGTTTATACTATTTTTAGACGGCGGCCACCTTGGATTAGCGATGACATCCATTTTAACAAATCTGAAAAGGCTTCACCCATGGACCATAACTTTGGCTACCATGGGCCAAACGGTTCATGTGAAGAATAATTTTGAAATCTCTAATAAAAGAACGACATTTTGACCTTTCGGCGGCCATCTTGGATGACATAACCATCCGAGTTCGACAAAAAAATGCACCAGAGTGATCGCTTCGTTGATACCTTCGATTTGATATATGATATGATCATATTCGGTCAAAAATAAAATTTGACCCCAATTTGACCCCACGGGCAACGCCCATTTTTGACCCTGGGGTCACCATTTTAACAACTTTGAAAGAGCATTGTACAGCGATCATTCCTACCAAGGTTTGTCGAAATCCGGTAGGCGGTTCTTGAGAAGAAGATTTTGGAAGAATGTGTTCTATTTTTAGACGGCGGCCATCTTGGATTACGTAATGACGTCATTTTAACAAGTTTGTAATCCCCCTACCTAAGGACCATGACCATGACGTTTGGTGACTATACACCCAATGGTCACCGATGAGAAGACGTTTGAAATGTTCACGGACGACGGACGACGGACGGACGAACACATTGCGGTAACAATAAGCTCAGGTGAGCCTAACATCAACTTATAGAGCAGTTAAAAGAGTTAAAAGGATTACAATTTCAACTTGGTCTTACTGTAGATTTATACAAAGATGATGGTGAGGTAACAAAACGAACAATAGGTGTATTCTATAGCGAACAATATGCTATCTTGAATTCAGAAAAAATAAGTGAATTTTACGAACAATCGTCTTCACAAATTCAAAAAAGTATTGAAAATTTCACAAACACGGCTACAGGTATGATGATTGAATATTGTATTAAGTTCTACCTTAACATTGCTAAGTATGAACCACTAAAAGGCTCTTCTTACATTCCTCTACCTAAAGAAATAGCAACTAAGAAAGCAATAATAAATGTAAAGAACAATGATGATAGATGTCTTATATACGCTATTAACTCAGCTATTAATCCTGCTACCCACCACACAGATAGATTATCATCTTACCCAAGTACTGATTTTATAAATACTACTGGAATATATTTCCTGTGTTCATCTCGCCGATATATAAAGTAGAGAAACAGAATGATCTAGCTATTAATGTGTATGGTTATACTATTACTGAGAATAAGAGGAATATAGACATATTTCCCTATTACATCTCTGAGCAAACCAGAGATATTGAAAGAACCAACTTGCTATTGATATGTGATGATGAAGATAATAAAGAAGTTAAGTATCACTTCTGTTGGATAAAGAATTTGAACAAGCTATTGTATAGTCAAAATAAGCACCATGGTGAAACATATTTCTGTGATCGGTGTCTATATGGATTCTCCAAAGAAGTACTACTTATAAAACATAAGGAGGACTGTGATGGTATTAATAAGAGTACTACAAGAATAGAGATGCCTACTGATAGTCATATCAAGTTTAAAAACTACCTGAACCAAATGCCTGTTCCATACATTATATACGCTATCTTTGAGAGTATAATACAACCTGTATCAATTAAAGCTGGTGACAAGTCTGAAATTCAATGTGAACACAAAGCATGTTGTTTTGGTTATCAAGTTGTTAGATACGATGGTGTTGTAAACAATCCTGTAGTATATAGTGGAGAGGACGCAGTAGATGAGTTCTTGAATAGATTGAAGCGCGAGAGATATAGTATCAATATGAAGTTTAAGAATCCTAGACCATTACTAATGCCAGAAGATAATAAAAGAGATTATACAAGAGCAACACACTGTTCAATCTGTGACACGTTAATTGTAAGAATTAATAAAGACTATACAGTTAGAGATCACTGTCACTTCACTGGTAAATATAGAGGTGCAGCGCATAAGACGTGCAATCTAAAACTAAAGATAAAACCTTACATTACAAAGATACCTGTTGTGTTCCACAATCTAAAAGGATGTGATATAGTCATCTCATAATGCAGAATATACACAATCCAGTTGGCAATATTACATGTATTCCTACACATTCAGAGAAGTATATATCATTTGGTATAGGACAGTTACAGTTCTTACATAGTTTCTTGTTCATGTCCTCATCATTATCTAAACTAGTAGAGAACACATCTGATCTTAAGATAACGAGAGAAACATTTGGTGAGATTGCACTGGATAAAGAAATATATAAGGTACGTACATTTGAGACTGAGAATGAATGCAGTATTACACTGCACGAGACAATTGACAGATCTAAACTAGAATACATTATACACCCAGATAAGTTTGAAATTGGTAGTCGCTTCCTGGATGGTAAGAAAGTTGAGTCACAGCTTGTAATGCTTAAAGGGTATCTATATAGGACGAATAAACTTGTGTGAGATGAACTATTATCAGTCCAGATCCTGATCAGACTGTGCGGATGCACAGGTTGATCTGGATATACACTGGTCGCAAAACCATAAGCCCCATTTCTCCAGTCACAGCCACATATATGTTTGAAACAAAAAAGTATTTGGGGTTAATTACTTGTATTATCAGATATTTTATGCATATCTGTTGATGTAATTGTATTATATTGTTTGTTGTTAATTAATTGGCAATTAACCCGAGGTACAAAATAGCGATTCCCGGCGATGGAACAGGATCACTTTTTTCTAACTTTCATGGGATTTATATACCGGTACATGTATAGGTCATTCAAGTGACCATGACCTACCTTTTTTGTCTCACCCACGATAGTGGAAAGTGAAACATAGAAATCGCATATCAGTTGACGTCGTCATCAACAATTTTGGACATAGGTCCATTGCTCCAAATAGTCGGATGTTCGCCAAACTTCATCAGTAGCTTCCTTACACTGATAGAAACCATCCTGGGTCCTTTGGGTGACATTGACCTACTTTTCTCAAAATATAGGTAACTCACGTCAAAACTTGGACGTACGTCCCAATTTCGCATATATCCTGATACGTTTGTTGGATGTATGCCAAACTTCATCAAGATTTTTTGTCTCGCTCATGCTAGATTGCGGTAAAATTTAAAATTAGTAGCCGAAATTAACTGTCACAGTAAAAAAACTAAAATAAACATTACTATTTTATATTAGCTCCACTATTTGTAAGAGTACAATTTCAAATAATTTCTGACATATCAGTAGCCAAAATGGCCATTTGAATGATTTCTGAAATATTTGTAGCTACATGGTCATTTGAGTAACCAAAGTGCGACCAGTAGCGCCATCCTAGCTCATGATACTGGAAAGTGAGACATAGCGGTGACAATTCTGGTGTCGTCCTCATAAACAATTTTGGACAAAGTCCAAATTTCGCATATCTCTTGATCCGTAAGGCGAATCAATACCAAACTTCATCAATAGCTTCCTCACATTGATAGCTATCCATCCAGTGTGATAACCTTAACCGTGACCATAATTTCATCTATACCAGAGTATTTCGACTGACCTTGACCATGTTCACCTTCGTATCAACAACTTTTGACATAAAAACATATGTTGGTGTTTTTTTCAAGATTGGACTCGAACTGGGCCATGTGGAAATCGGACTGTCCACTGCGCAAGATCTGGATCGATCGATATCAACCGGCAGGGAGGGTGGAGAAGAGAAGACAACATGTACACAAGACCAATGGCCAGATAGAGAGAACAGCCGACGAACAATTACTTTACGACCAATGTTTACAGACTTTGTATAGTTATATTGGCTACCAGTATAAATGTGAATATGTCCTGTTTGTTATATAGTTTGTCACAGGTACCTGCTATTGGGATGGGGTGCACTGAATCAGGAAAACCCCTTCAATTCAGACCATACTGTTTTTATTTTTTACATTCGCGATTTTGACGCAATTAAGCACAGGTATCCCGGAAAATTGAACAGCAACACCTGCCAATGTCCCCTGGAAATAAGGGAAATAAGGACTGAAGGGGTGCACTCCGATATGCCCCGAAATCGTTAGAAAAATGCAGTTGATAGCCACGAAAAGAGATACATAAAAACGCATGGAATAATACTGCATATTCACCAATCAGTCGGGAAAACTGGAATTGTAAACCCTAGTGCACCCCATCTTTCCTTAATTCCAGCCAAATGTACATGTTGATTGTTTCGAAATAACTCATAAATGGCCGAATCTACGGGGACTAGAACACCGTTAGGTGTTGCTAATCAATTTTCCGGGGTATCTGCACTTAATTGCGTTAACATTTTCTTAACAGATTCGGTGCATCCCATCCAAATAGCAGATGCCTGTGACGTACTATGCCCACCGTGTAACAATATGATAGACATTCCATTGTTAAATAACATAGGTTGGTGCTACTCAAACAGTGATTTGGCTATTCATATTTCAGAAATGGCTTGATTGGCTACTGAAAGGCACAGGTTGAAGTAACGGACCGAGGTCTATAAATACATTAAACATGCCTAAAACCTATAAGTGTTATCGAGGGAGTAACCAATTTATTTTAGCTCATTTGTTTTCGTTTATGGATGGTTTCAGGCATATTTAAGGTATTTATAGACCTCCGTCCGTTACTTCAACCTGTGCTGAAAGGTTATGATTGTAAAAAGTAGTTTTGCAGATATTGGAGCTACTGGTAATGTAAAATTTTGTTTAAGGTAACCGTAAATTTCTGCTATTTAAATTTCATAACCTAGAGTTATAACAAACAGTGTAGACCCCGATCAGACTGCTCGACTGCGACTGGTGATCTAGGTCTACATCTATCACACGGTCTGAAGATCCATTTTCTCAGTACATGTCATCTGAAAAACTATTCGTTTTTCAGCATTATACTGATGACAACCAGTATACTTAAATACATGTAGATACATGAATATAAGGAGACACAAAATATAACAGTTGCTGCTGCTTTTATTTTGTGATGAATAAGATTTAAATATGAGAATCCCGATGATGGTGAACATGTAGCCAGTTACCAATTTCTCTCGAGTTTTAGGATAGTTGAAGTGACAACTGTACATTTGTCCATATTCGCCCAATCTTGCCCTATGTGATTTCATTTTGTAATACCGTACACGAACAGCCGCATAAAGGGAATCCACTTCGACAACGTCAGCAGTCAATAATGTTACTGCTGGTATTTCAGGTGGTATGTTTGAACAAAGTTGAATTGCATTGCCTGACTTAGCTGTTGGAAGTGCATGTAGTATAAACAAATTTTTCATACCGTTTATTTTGAAAAATAATAACCCTGGTGCGAACACGAATGAAAGCATGGACATGTTCTTCTTCTTTTGAACAATAAGGAGCATAACATTAAGTAATAGTTAGATCATAAAATTGCAAGTGTATTTGATTTAAACGAGGCCTTAAAGCAAATTCAATACAAACCCCGGATATATATGTCATTATATAGCTGCGTGTTTACCGCCGTTAATGATAAAATAAGTGGCATTAAAGGTACATACCACGCAGTAGGCACACAATGTTCTTTATATCAGAGACATCATCTGAGACATTTTCTGGCAAATAAACATTCATTCACCATTACCCCACCTATGGATTGTCACTATTATACATTTTATATCAGAAGTAAATTTCCACACTGATATCAGGGGCGATAACCGTGTTTCCTTAAACTGTTAACGGACATTACTATTTATTCTCTGTATTTATTTTTCGATGTGCAATGATCATACCTTATATTCTGTCATAAATATTAGTTATTCAGGTGACGCATTTAATTAGTATAAATAATTAAAAAATGTCATGCCTCCTTTGCATATGAAAATAGCCTGATACCACCGCGCGTCACTATCAATAAAATAAATATTAATAAATGATTATATCTGTACAGCGGGCACTCGTAAGTTTTAGAACTGGTGGAATAGTGACACAATTATACACTTACACTTATCATTCGATAAGTACCGGCTAGAATTGTGCAAAAGTCTTAATTTACCAAGATAATAGATGGTAATATCGTTGACATACACTAGGTTGCTCATATTTAAGATTATTTAGGAATCAAAGTGCAGTGTAAGCGAAGACTTCGCTGATATGTAGCCAGTTAAATTATGCGTTCACCATTTTGAATTCATAAGGACAACCAACCAATCAACCAACCAACCAACTTACGCGGAAGCCGACCCACACTCGTGTATTATTTCCCGCTATTCAAAATGTACGATGGAATATCCTGTATAACATATATGTGAACAATGCCTCGTTACTGTGTCCTATACTGTATACGTTATAGGAGTCCGTTGTCCTGGCTTTTCTATGTATGATTGGCTACATTATATCATATGTTCTACTTCTCATTGTCAGTTCTTTGTCAAATGCCAGAAGAGGTAAAACTGGCTGGTGGCTGGCACACACAAAGATGGCAGACATGGCCACTGCATATGCCATATAGTGGTCACTTATTATGTCATACATATATTCCAGCCCATTTAGGAAGCAATTATGTTTGAAGTATATGGTGATCAGTAGCCTAGTTCACCAACATTGCAAAGTATACTTTTCTAGCATAGTATTCTTTGAGGGAGAAATTTTCAATTTTAGGATAAATTTATTAACTAATTGACATTTTCTAATTGACAACGATGTCAAAACGATGTCCAAAACGATGCGTTGAAGGAAACGACAGTCGTTTACATAGTTCAAATCCGGGTATTGAAACGAAAATATCGTTTTCATGTACAAAACACAAACACACGATAATCGTGTCTATGCATATCGTTGTACGAGAGGCGCAACAGGGTCATTTCATGCTATGCTTGCTGTCAAAGATTAACTACAATTTCCCCCAAGTATGGACCCCCTTCAACATTTCTGAGGTGACGAACACTCGGGAAAATTCAAACAGTGGCTATAATAACATAAAAATCAAAATGGCCGCCAGTTCCACACTAAATGTCTCAGTAAGCATAGTTACAACTCACATGTAGGTAACACAACGATTGAAATCACTTCGTTTTCCATTCGTTTCCCATTCGTTTTCCATTCGTTTTCGTTTGGGAACAATCAACAAATCTTCGCTGAAGTCATACCTCATATAGACCAACAATTCATGTCACTATAATTCCAGCACAAACATATTTACACAATTCCCTAACATTTGATTGGCCCGTATTAAGTCTCTGTCCAAAATATATATCCCAGTAAACTCCCACGCCGAACTACTTTCCGTAACCGTGGGGCGCAGTTAAAATAATTCTTAAGAAAACTGAAAATAAACACATTTTCTTGATCAATTTATTTCAAATGCTGGAATTATAAGGAATGAATGGCCTTCGTCCAGTATTCCCGCGACTTTTCCAAGTTTATACCCCGATAAATTCCACAAAAAGGCCATTCATTCCTATAATATTATTGTTTAATTTTTATTATTTATCTTATTTATATAAACACTCGACAACCCATTTACCCATGCATACATCATTAAAAAGAATATTACATAATGCAATATAAATTTCACGTCGAAATAGGCTCCGGATTCCTGACGAATTCCCATCCAACTACATGTAGATGATACTGCATATAAAGAAAAGAAGGTTAGTGCCGTGAATGGGTAAAATATCTGGCAAGGCTTAGGAAACGAGATGGGCGAGGATCTGCCGAGTACATCCCGTTTCATTGCCGCGCCAGATATTTTCCCATTCACGGCACTGACCTACTATTCTATTTATCCCACCTACAAATAGCTGTAAAATGCAATACAAATAACCGCAGCCACCTCCGCACATATTAATTTTGGGTGTGGTCGAGTGACTGCATATATATGTGTGTGATGGGGATTATGGGTTGTGCAACCAGTGTAGCGCCAGATCAGCCTGCGCATCCGCGCAGTCTGATCAGGCACTACAATGTTTGCCATCCATTCAATAATCTGTCCGGCTTCTAACAAACAATACAGTCTATATCAGCCAGCAGGCATGTACTAGAAGATCAGGTACTACACTGTTTGCCATCCATTCAATAATCTGTCCGGCTTCTAACAAACAATACAGTCTGTATCAGCCAGCAGGCATGTACTAGAAGATCAGGCAGTACACTGTTTGCCATCCATTCAATAATCTGTCCGGCTTCTAACAAACAATACAGTCTATATCAGCCAGCAGGCATGTACTAGAAGATCAGGCACTACACTGTTTGCCATCCATTCAATAATCTGTCCGGCTTCTAACAAACACTACAGTCTATATCAGCCAGCAGGCATGTACTTGAAGATCAGGATCCATACTGACCAATAATGTAATGAAAAGTCATGCAGAGCATGATGTTATTAGCCGATCAAATCAGGGTAAAGTGCATCGAACATATGTAGGTGTCTCTGGTAACATTGTCAATGGTAAACTATTTTCGACCACAGTTCTGTACCCAGCGTTGACATTTTTCTCGATTTTGTGCAGGTTTTGGAAACCCGTTCCCAAATCCATCCAATAGCAGCAATGCCATAGCAGCAATTTTTTGTTGTCACTATTATGTTGCGAAATATTCCAGCGTAACACCTGTACTGTATGTTCTATTTATCTACAAATTACACTCCGCAATACACAAAGTTGTAGTCACTGTGTGTGTGTTTGACTGTTTGTCCGAATTCTGTGGCAGCATGCGAGTGGGCGGAGCTACCAGGGCTATATATATCTAGCGGTTACAGTGTCATCTAAAAATAGACGCAAGCTCCTGCGTATTCAGGCACATGCCCAGATTGGCCTAATGTGCCCCATCCGTGATTTTTTGCGCGATGTCGGGCGCAAGACAATCAATAATTTGCGGCATTGACAATAATTAAGGGGGATTGCCGCAATCGCGCGTGCTGGATGCATCCCTGCCATCCCTGCATGATACGCAAACAAATCAAAGTTGGCTATGAAGGGCAATTCTTCGTTTTGATTGGTGGAAAATTTTGTGAATATTAACTAGCGTCAAATGACGCGCATACGCGATCCAATGGGATAAACCCGAGATGCTGGGATAAACCCGAAAATGCTGGGGTTTACTAGTAAGGAGATTTTGAGCAGAGGTCGATTATATTAGCCGAATAAACACATTTTACGCGATTATACGTGGCTGAAACTTGTTCTGTTTAATAAATAAAAGCTTTAAATTAGCCCAATAATCGGCGTATGTTGGCGTATATGGCCATTAGAGCCAACTATGGACTTCAACAACAATAACTTCCGGGTTAAATCTCTTCAGGCGTTCAGCTCATTAAGTATTCAAAATTGTGTTATTTGGCTATAAGTAAAGTTTTAAACGGAGATAATTGCCAAAAATGCAAACTTTATCGGTTGATGCAATTTGGAAGTGATACAGAAAAATTCGCGTTCGTAGATTACTGAATAGCGGAGAAAAGGTTGCTACAAACTTTTTCAGAATTCGATGGATAACCAACATATTAGCCGATCTATAAATAGATCGGCTAATAATAAGCCCCATTTCTCCTGTCACGGCCACATATACGATAGGACGGTGTGGGGGGTCTTTATTTCAACGCATCGAAATAAGCAAAACTGTGGTGCACAGACAGACGGACGGACACCGGTTATATGTACATCCGTATAATCCCTTGTGCATTTTTGTGGCTGTGACTGGTGAAATTGGGTTTATGGAAGTGTATCTCCTGATCAAATCTCATATTCCTGTAACAATATCACGATCTATATTGCTTGTTAGAAGCGTGTTTCATTGATGGAATGGCTAACACGGCAGATCCTGATCATACTGATCTAAACTGGTCAGAGAGATCATAATCCCCATTTCTCCAGTCACAGTCACGTATATGTAGAAAGGTAGATATGATAGTTATGACTGTGATGAAATGCGGCTTATTATATTTATTTCCAACCACACTACATGTACATGATGTATGTGCGTCGGTTCACCGGATACAAACTAAAGAATATTAGTCAAGCCCGATATAATTATGACGTATGTGAAAGACACACAGGCATTCACCAATCTGTATATAAAATTGAGGTTAAATATCGTGGGAACCAATTGTTGTTAATTCAAGGGAACGAATTGTTAAATTGAGGGAACGAATTGTCATTTCGTGGGGACAAATTGATAATTCGAGGGGACAAATTGATAATTCGAGGGAACGAATTGTTAATTCGAGGGAACGAATTGTTAAATTGAGGGAAATAATTGTTATTTCGTGGGAACGAATTCATAAAAAAAAAACTTATGTCCCTGCGGGGCTCCGTACAATGTACCACGCCCAAATGATACGATATTTCACAATCGGTGTTTGGTGTCTGCCATATATGTGGCTGTGACTGGAGAAATGGGGCTTATGGGCTTTGCGACCAGTGTAGATCCAGATCCGCCTGTGTGTGCATCCGCACAATTTGATCAGGATCTGCACTGTTCGCTATTCCAACAATGAAATACCCGACATGCTTCTAACCAGTAATGTAGATCGTTATCAGGCTACAGGAGCGTGGTAGTTGATCAGGTGCTACACTGGTCACAAATCCATGATTAAGCCCCCAAACCGCCAGTCACCGCCACGTATTTGCGTACATGAGAAAACACGGAACGTCACTCGCGGAACTAGTGTAGTCTCTGATCTGTTTAGAGCCCGTTACCGGTATATGGTGTTTCGGGTAAAACGTATATTTTATGTTTTAATATTGCCGTTTGAATCTAGTAGCGCTAGTAGCGGACGAGACAATACGAGACGACGCGAGTTCACGTGACGTTGGTGTCGTGTCTGGCTTCCGATTCTCAAGACTCTCAATACCATTCTAGCCCATTGACCATATAAATCATATTTCGATATCACGTGGTATTGATATGCTCCGGCCTATTTAGGTAACTTTAGGTAACTGGATACAAACCACGCTGATTGAACTTTCATTTTCTCCACACAGCTTGTAGAATATCAACGTTATTTATTTGTGCTGTTTTGACAAGACGTGAAATGAAAACATACGTGATATGATCTGGAATTGTACCCACAGACCAAGCACGCATGTTAAGAATCATGTCTGTCGGTTCTTATCCAGCTCCGCGTGTTGTCTTCAATTCACGCACCTGTCTGTCAAATCCAGAATCCAACATTGTCGCAAGTTTACTCGCTAAGTTAACGTGTGTACACAATGTCACTTAGACTATAATCTGACGTAGGTTTTGAGCTCTCGTTTCGCTAAATAACTTTATCCAACAATCCCTGTAGCCGCTATTGTGGTCGAAAATGTAACTTTTCTGTCAGTGCCTAACATTTTGATCTTACTGTCTGCCATTTTGATTCCTGAATTGTGGGATTGTTTGTCTTTGTAAATTTGCGTAAAGGAGTTATCTTGCCGCTAAAGATTAAGCGTACACACGATAACATTGTTCTAGTACATATTTTATATATTATGTATTAATTGTGTTTCACATTCCACGTTTCCGATGTTTATTTGATAAAATTGAATGACAAATTCGTATATGCTGACGTCACTAAGAACATAATCTGTGATGTCATTTACATAATTTGATGTAATTTCCGGCTCGTGCATTTTTGGCCATATGGCCAATTTTTGGCCAAATGGCCCATTTTTGGCCAAATGTCCAATATTTGGCCAAGTGGCCAATTCCTGGCCAGTGACCCGTTTTTTGCCAAATGGCCAATTTTGGGCCAGAATGGCCAATATTGGGCCAGAATGGCCAATATTTGGCCAAGCGACCAATTTTTGGCCACTGTGACCATGCATGGGTATATAAGGCGAGCGAAATCTGCCATTCGACACTCTGGCATTTTAGATCTCACAGATAACACCTCCACGTCAAAATTCGTGCGAAAATGATGTCCTCAGAATTAATTGTAAGATAATAAGTATCGTACCGTTCTCTTAGCAATAATAATTTAGTGATTAGTTGTAATTTGATCTCGCCAGAGTCATTTGGACATTATTTAACCCCTGAGAGGGTCTTTTTAGCGACATAGGACATTTCTTTCACCTGTTTATGGTCCTTGAGACCCCACCTGCGATATATTACCGTTTCAAGGGTCCGACCCCATTAGTCATAACTACTAAAGTGAATATTCATATTTGCCTGTACGCGAACGAAATCTGGTGGATAGCAAATTCTACCTCTAGAACCACCGTGTTTGCCGGTGTTTACGCTGCCTTTTCGTTAGTATTGATCATTGCGGTTTTTACTGCATAATTATTATAAACAGTTTAGTCTATCCACATATCCACACGATAGTTTACTTATTGTAGTACGCACGAATGTACCGTTCATTTGAACCATCTCTCGGATATCTCTTGTACTAACTAAAGTTAATAAATAATTGAATTTATCTAGTCTATTATCTGTTCCCTGGACTGTCAGACTGCAGTTGCACCCGTGTTCCCTTACATACAGACCGTGACGTGCAGCATCTAGTCCAGATCTGAGAGACACAGGTTGCAGGCTACACAGATCCACTGATTGACAACTATAGGCAGACGCTACCACATTTGTCGGTCAATCAGTCATCTGTAGCCCACAACGCGTGTTAGAGGATACTGGGTAGTATACGCACAGCAAGGGTTTGGAACAAGGTAGCATAGACAGGGTCATATGCTGGGTCATATGTACGCACCACTACCGGCACGTAACAGTATCATTTGAATATGCTTCTGCGCCACAAACTTGATACTTCATTCATACATTTATAGTGTAACATTCCAGTTAAAACAATTACATATGGACATATATCAATTATCATTATATGATAAATGTTTTGAAAGTATGTTCTGAAATCGCAACCATACAGCAAAAGGAATATAAAAATACGACATTTTGGTAATGTATGTTAACTGTCGTCTGCTGTTGCTTTATATTTTGCACTGTTTCTCAATAAAAACATGGTATGACAGCAGTTTAGAATCATTTCCAATGGAAATGATTCTAAAGTGCTGTCAAAGCATGTTTTTGATGAGAAAAATCGAAACTAAAACATAAACAGCAGACGACAACATTCTAATTATTATTATATAGCAGGTATTACATTGCATTCTTTTCACGTGTTTGTGTCTTTGCCGACAGTTAGTTAAATTGTCTCATCAACTGTCTCATCAACTGTACATCATAAAACAAAGAACAATAGTACAACACAGGCACACGTACAATTGCCATTCTAAAAGAATTACAAGAGACGGCTCGCTAAAACGTTGAGCAAACAGTAATACATTTCAACATATACATATACGACATTACATGTACTTGTTGCATAGTATGGAGCTGCATGCATATACACTCCGGACTATATATACATATACGACATTACATGTACTTGTTGTATAGTATGGAGCTGCATGCATGTACACTCCGGACTATATATACATATACGACATTACATGTACTTGTTGTAGTAGGAGCTGCATGCATGACACTCCGGACTATATATACATTCGTACCATTACATGTACTGTTGTATGTATGGAGCTGCATGCATGTACACTCCGGACTATATATACACATACGACATTACATGTACTTGTTGTATAGTATGGAGCATGCACGCATATACACTCCGGACTATATACACGTACGACATACAGTACTTGTTGTATAGTATGGAGCTGCACGCATGTACACTCCGGACTATATATACACGTACGACATTACATTGTATTGTTGCATAGTATGGAGCTGCACGCATGTACACTCCGGACTATATACACGTACGACATACATACTTGTTGCATAGTATGGAGCTGCATGATGTACACTCCGGACTATATATACACGTACGACATTACATGTTACTTGTTCATAGTATGGAGCTGCATGCATGTACACTCCGGACTATATATACACGTACGACATTACATGTACTTGTTGCATAGTATGGAGCTGCATGGCATGTACACTCCGGACTATATATACACGTACGACATTACATGTACTTGTTGCATAGTATGGAGTGCATGCATGTACACTCCGGACTATATATACACGTACGACATTACATGTACTTGTTGCATAGTATGGAGCTGCATGCATGTACACTCCGGACTATATATACACGTACGACATTACATGTACTTGTTGCATAGTATGGAGCTGCATGCATGTACACTCCGGACTATATATACACGTACGACATTACATGTACTTGTTGCATAGTATGAGCTGCATGCATACACTCCGGACTATATATACACATGCGACATTACATGTACTTGTTGCATAGTATGGAGCTGCATGCATGTACACTCCGGACTATATATACACGTGCGACATTACATGTACTTGTTGCATAGTATGGAGCTGCATGCATGTACACTCCGGACTATATATACACGTACGACATTACATGTACTTGTTGCATAGTATGGAGCTGCATGCATACACTCCGGACTATATATACACGTACGACATTACATGTACTTGTTGCATAGTATGGAGCTGCATGCATGTACACTCCGGACTATATATACACGTACGACATTACATGTACTTGTTGCATAGTATGGAGCTGCATGCATGTACACTCCGGTATATATACACGTACGACATTACATGTACTTGTTGCATAGTAGGAGCTGCATGCATGTACACTCCGGACATATATACACGTACGACATTACATGTACTTGTTGCATGTATGGTAATGAGCTCCGCATGCATGTACACTGCCTGGAGTTCATCCGACTATATACACGTACGACATTACATGTACTTGTTGCATAGTATGGAGCTGCATGCATGTACACTCCGGACTATATATACACGTACGACATTACATGTACTTGTTGCATAGTATGGAGCTGCATGCATGTACATCGGACCTATATATCAACGTGCGACATTACATGACTTGTTGCATAGTATGGAGCTGCATGCAGTACACTCCGGACTATATATACACGTGCGACATTACATGTACTTGTTGCATAGTATGGAGCTGCATGCATGTACACTCCGGACTAAATATACACGTAACGACATTACATGTACTTGTTGCATAGTATGGAGCTGCATGCATGTACACTCCGGACTATATATACACGTACGACATTACATGTACTTGTGCATAGTATGGAGCATGCATGCAGTTCACTCCGGTTCTATACACGTACGACATTACATGTACTTGTTGCATAGTATGGAGCTGCATGCATGTACACTCCGGACTATATATACACGTACGACATTACATGTACTTGTTGCATAGTATGGAGCTGCATGCATGTACACTCCGGACTATATATACACGACGACATTACATGTACTTGTTGCCATGTATGGAGCTGCATGGCATGTACACTACGACTTTTTATATAACACGTACGACATACATGTACTTGTTGATGTATGGGCTGCATGTGTACACTCCGACTATATATCCACGTACGACATAGGGATTACATACTTTGTTGCATTAGTAGGAGCTGCATGCATGGTACACTTCGACAAATTAACACGGTACACATAACAAATGTACTTGTTGTGCATTAGTATGGAGCTGCATGCATGTACACTCCGGACTATATTATACACTACGGACATACACGTACGACATACAGTACTGTGATAGTATGGCGCTGCATCCATGTTACACTCGACTATATACACGTCGACATTACATGTACGTGTTGCATAGTATGGAGCTGCATGCATGTACACTCCGGTCTATATATACACATACGACATTACATGTACTTGTTGCATAGTATGGAGCTGCATGCATGTACACTCCGGACTATATATACAAGTACGACATTACATGTACTTGTTGCATAGTATGGAGCTGCATGCATGTACACTCCGGACTATATATACACGTACGACATTTACATGTACTTGTTGCATAGTATGGAGCTGCATGCATGCACACTCGGACTATATATACACGTAATTATGCGTGTTTATGACATTACATGTACTTGTTGCATAGTATGGAGCTGCATGCATGTACACTCCGGACTATATATACACGTACGACATTACATGTACTTGTTGCATAGTATGGAGCTGCATGCATGTTACACTCCGGACTATATATCACGTACGACATTACATGTACTTGTTGCATAGTATGGAGCTGCATGCATGCACACTCCGGACTATATATACACGTAATTATGCGTGTTTATGCATGCACATGCAGATATACTCGTGTTA
>CM055280.1:12318856-12420128 GCA_029237695.1 Conchocele bisecta | reverse complement strand
TTGATGACAGTTATTTCCCTTTATAAACAAACTTTGAAGGCGCCAATGTTTCAATTTGTATGACTTAGTCTTGGCTATTAATGCATGAATAAACTATGTCAGTGAATACACAAGGCATGTTGTTGTATAGAAATATATATTTATCCCGTCAACACAGTGTGTATGTGCCGTGAAACACGGTGCCGTGCAACATTTTTGATATCCTGTCAATACGACCTAATCACCGCGTATGAATATGTGCCGTGGCTGGGGTTATATTTTTTGCATTTTACAGCTATTTGTAGGTGTTGACGGGATAATTAGAATAACTGACGCGGCACGGAAACGGGATGTGCTCGGCAGAGCCTCGCCCAATCCGTTTCCTGAGCTTTGCCAGATATTTTTACCCATTCACGGCACTGACCTACTATTCTCTATATATACGCTGTATATATATATAGATATCTTACATCGGAATAAACACGCTGTTGAGGGTCAAAATAACCAGACAGCTGTGGTTGGCAAGTGGGTGGGGTAGGGGAAACAGGGCCCACTTTTTTGCATTCAAATCAAAAGTTAGCTACCAGCCCACGCGTGTATCAAGTTTTAATTTCTACAGTAGGCTTATGACTGCAGAGGTAATTTAATTGAAAATATTAACTTGGTACACGGGTGGTCTGGGTATTAAATGCATGAACGTAGTATGGGTATGTTCGCATTGCTTTGAATATTTTGTACTCCCACTTTTGTCAATCAATGTGTATGTTCGCATTGCTGTGAGTATTGTATACTCCCACTATTCACAATCAATGTGTATGTTCGCATTGCTGTGAGTATTGTATACTCCCACTGTTCACAATCAATGTGTATGTTCGCATTAATGTGAGTATTGTATACTCCCACAGTTCACAATCAATGTGTATGTTCGCATTACTGTGAGTATTGTATACTCCCACTGTTGACAATCAATGGGTATATTCGCATTGCTGTGAGTATTTTGTACTCCCACTGTTGTCAATCAATGTGTATGTTCACATTACTGTGAGTATTGTATACTCCCACTGTTGCCAATCAATGTGTATGTTCGCATTACTGTGAGTATTGTATACTCCCACTGTTGATAATCAATGGGTATGTTTGCATTGCTGTGAGTATTTTGAACTCCCACTGTTGTCAATCAATGGGTATGTTCGCATTACTGTGAGTATTGTATACTCCCATTGTTGATAATCAATGGGTATGTTCGCATTACCGTGAGTATTTTATACTCCCACTGATGACAATCAATGGGTATGTTTGCATTGCTGTGATTATTTCATACTCCCACTGTTGATAATCAATGTGAATGTTCGCATTGCTGTGAGTATTGTATACTCCCAATGTTGATAATCAATGGGTATGTTCGCATTACTGTGAGTATTTTATACTACCACTGTTGACAATCAATGTGTATGTTCGCATTGCTGTGAGTATTTTGTACTCCCAATGTTGACAATCAATGTGTATGTTCGCATTGCTGTGAGTATTTTATACTCCTACTGTCGACAATCAATGTGTATGTTCACATTGCTGTGTGTATTTTATACTCCCACTGTTGACAATCAATGTGTATGTTCCCATTGCTGTGATTATTTTATACCACTCCTATTGATAATAAATGGGTATGTTCCCATTGCTGTAAGTATGTTGTACTCCCACTGTTGACAATCAATGTGTATGTTTGCATTGCTGTCAGTATTTTATACTCCCACTGTTGATAATCAATGGGTATGTTCCCATTGCTGTGATTATTTTATACTCACCCTATTGATAACCAATATGTATGTTCCCATTGCTGTAAGTATTTTGTACTCCCACTGTTGACAATCAATGGGTATGTTCCCATTGCTGTGAGTATTTGATACTCCCAATGTTGGCAATCAATGAGTATGTTCGCATTGCTGTGAGTATTTTATACTCCCACTGTTGACAATCAATGTGTATGTTCGCATTGCTGTCAGTATTTTATAGTCCCACATTTGACAATCAATGGCTATGTTCGCTTTGGTATGAGTATGTTACACTCCAACTGTTGACAATCAATGTGTATGTTCGCAATGCTGTGAGTATTTTATACTCCCACTGTTGATAATCAATGTGTATGTTCGTATTACGGTGAGTATTTTATACTACCACTGTTGACAATCAATGGGTATGTTCGCATTGCTGTGAGTATTTTATACTCCCACTGTTGATAATCAATGTGTATGTTCGCATTACTGTGAGTATTTTATACTCCCACTGTTGACAATCAATGTGTATGTTCGCATTACTGTGAGTATTTTATACTCCCACTGTTGACAATCAATGTGTATGTTCGCATTGCTGTGAGTATTTTATACTCCCACTGTTGATAATCAATGTGTATGTTCGAATTACTGTGAGTATTGTATACTCCCACTGTTGACAATCAATGGGTATGTTCGCATTGCTGTGAGTATTTTATACTCCCACTGTTCACAATCAATGGGAATGTTCGCATTGCTGTGAGTATCTCATACTCCCACTGTTGACAATCAATGTGTATGTTCACATTGCTGTGTGTATTTTATACTCCCACCGTTGACAATCAATGTATATGTTCCCATTGCTGTGATTATTTTATGCTCCCCCTACTGATAATCAATGGGTATGTTCCCATTGCTGTAAGTATTTTGTACTCCCACTGTTGACAATCAATGTGTATGTTTGCATTGCTGTCAGTATTTTATACTCCCCCACTGTTGATAATCAATGGGTATGTTCCATTCGCTGTGATATTTTATACACCCTCCCCTATTGATAAAAAAAAAATCAATGGGTATGTTCCCATTGCTGTAAGTTATGTTGTACTCCCACTGTTGACAATCATGTAATGTGTTTGCATTGCTGTCAGTATTTTATACTCACTGTTGATAATCAATGGGTAATGTTCCCATTGCTGTGGATTATTTTTATACTCACCCTATTGATATCAATGTGTATGTTCCATTGCTGTAAGTATTTTGTACTCCCACTGTTGGGACAATCAATGGGTATGTTCCCATTGCTTGTGAGTTTTATTTCATACTCCCATGTTGGCAATCAATGAGTATGTTCGCATTGCTGTGAGTATTTTATACTCCCACTGTTGACAATCAATGTGTATGTTTCGCATTGCTGTCGTATTTTATACTCCAACATTTGACAATCAATGTGTATGTTCGCATTGCTGTCCAGTATTTTGATACTCCCAACATTTGAAAATCAATGGCTATGTTCGCTTTGCTTGTGGTATGTTTACTCCAACTGTTGACAAATCAATGTGTTATGTTCGCAATGGTTTGAGTTTTTTATTTTCTCTTCACTGGTTACAATCAATGGGTATTGTTCGCATTGCAGTGAGTATTTTATACTCCCACTGTTGGATAATCAATGTGTATGTTGCATTAATTGTGGAGTATTTTGGTTCTCCACTGTTGACAATCATGTGTATGTTCGCATTGCTGTGAGTATTTTATAATCATGTGGACAATAATGTGTATGTTCGATTGCTGTTGCGTAATTTTGTACTCCACTTTTGACAAATCAATGTGTATGTTCGCATTGACTGTGAGTATTTTATACTCCCACTGTTGACAATCAATGTATGTTATATTACTTTGTGAGTCGCATTAATGTGGTGCATTTTGTCTCCCATGTTTGACCAATCAATGTGTTTGTTTCGCAATTGTGTGAGTATTTTATACTCCCATGTTGACAATCAATGGGTGTAGTGTTCATACTTGCTGGTGAGTATTTTGTACTCCCACTGTTGACAATGTGTTATGTTCGCAATTATGTGATATGTTCTCCCACTGTTGCATCAATGTGATGTTCGCATTGCGTGAGTATTTTATACTCCCACTGTTGACAATCAATGTAGTATGTTCACATTACTGTGATTATTTTATACTCCCCCTATTGATAATCAATGGGTGTGTTCCCATTGCTGTAAGTATTTTGTACTCCCACTTTTGACAATCAATGTGTATGTTCGCATTGCTGTGAGTATTTTTATACTCCCACTGTTGACAATCAATGGGTATGTTCATATTCTGTGAGTATTTTATACTCCCACTGTTGACAATAAATGTGTATGTTCGCATTACTGTGAGCATTTTGTTCTCCCACTGTTGACAATCAATGTGTATGTTCGCATTGCTGTGAGTGATTTTATACTCCCACTGTTGACAATTCAATGTGTATGTTCACTTACTGTGATTATTTATACTCCCTATTGATAATCAATCAAATGGGTATGTTCCCATTGCTGTAAGTATTTTGTACTCCCACTGTTGACAATCAATGTGTATGTTTGCATTGCTGTGAGTATTTTATACTCCCACTGTTGATAATCAATGTGTATGTTCGCATTACTGTGAGTATTTTATACTCCCACTGTTGACAATCAATGTGTATGTTCGCATTACTGTGAGTATTTTATTCTCCCACTGTTGACAATCAATGTGTATGTTCGCATTGCTGTGAGTATTGTATACTCCCACTGTTGACAAGCAATGGGTATGTTCGCATTGCTGTGAGTATTTTATACTCCCACTGTTCACAATCAATGGGTATGTTCGCATTGCTGTGAGTATCTCATACTCCCACTGTTGACAATCAATGTGTATGTTCACATTGCTGTGTGTATTTTATACTCCCACCGTTGACAATCAATGTGTATGTTCCCATTGCTGTGATTATTTTATGCTCCCCCTATTGATAATCAATGGGAATGTTTGCATTGCTGTCAGTATTTTATACTCCCACTGTTGATAATCAATGGGTATGTTCCCATTGCTGTGATTATTTTATACTCACCCTATTGATAATCAATGTGTATGTTCCCATTGCTGTAAGTATTTTGTACTCCCACTGTTGACAATCAATGGGTATGTTCCCATTGCTGTGAGTATTTCATACTCCCACTGGTGGCAATCAATGAGTATGTTCGCATTGCTGTGAGTATTTTATACTCCCACTGTTGACAATCAATGTGTATGTTCGCATTGCTGTCAGTATTTTATACTCCAACATTTGACAATCAATGTGTATGTTCGCATTGCTGTCAGTATTTTATACTCCCATATTTGACAATCAATGGCTATGTTCGCTTTGCTGTGAGTATGTTACACTCCAACTGTTGACAATCAATGTGTATGTTCGCAATGCTGTGAGTATTTTATTCTCTCACTGTTGACAATCAATGGGTATGTTCGCATTGCAGTGAGTATTTTATACTCCCACTGTTGATAATCAATGTGTATGTTCGCATTACTGTGAGTATTTTGTTCTCCCACTGTTGACAATCAATGGGTATGTTCGCATTGCTGTGAGTATTTTATACTCCCACTGTGGACAATCAATGTGTATGTTCGCATTGCTGTGAGTATTTTGTACTCCCACTTTTGACAATCAATGTGTATGTTCGCATTGCTGTGAGTATTTTATACTCCCACTGTTGACAATCAATGGGTATGTTCATATTACTGTGAGTATTTTATACTCCCACTGTTGACAATCAATGTGTATGTTCGCATTGCTGTGAGTATTTTGTTCTCCCACTGTTGACAATCAATGTGTATGTTCGCATTGCTGTGAGTATTTTATACTCCCACTGTTGACAATCAATGTGTATGTTCACATTACTGTGATTATTTTATACTCCCCCTATCGATAATCAATGGGTATGTTCCCATTGCTGTAAGTATTTTGTACTCCCACTGTTGACAATCAATGTGTATGTTTGCATTGCTGTCAGTATTTTATACTCCCACTGTTGATAATCAATGGGTATGTTCCCATTGCTGTGAGTATATCATACTCCCACTGTTGACAATCAATGGGTATGTTCGCATTGCTGTGAGTATTTTATACTCCCACTGTTGACAATCAATGTGTATGTTCGCATTTCTGGGAGTATTTTATACTCCCATTGTTGACAATAAATGGGTATGTTCGCATTGCTGTGAGTATTTTATACTCCCACTGTTGACAATCAATGGGTATGTTCGCATTGCTGTGAGTATTTTATACTCCCACTATTGACAATCAATGTGTATGTTCGCATTGCTGTGTGTATTTTATACTCCCACTGTTGACAATCAATGTGTATGTTCGCATTGCTGTGAGTATTTTATACTCCCACTGTTGATGATCAATGCGTATTTTCACATTACTGTGAGTATTTCATACTCCCACTGTTGACAATCAATGTATATGTTCGCAATGCTGTGGGTATACTCCCACTGGCAGCACATTAGAATCATTTCCTGTCAAATCATGCTAATATTGAGAAAGAAGACAAAATATAAAACAACAGCAGACGAAAATTTACGGTTCGTGCATTCTAAGTGTTAAATTTAACTGACCGTATAACATTTGATGTGTTGCTCTTTCGTTGCAGAGGGTCCTTGTGTATTGCTTTGTTTGCACTGTTAGTGCTCATAACCACGTATTCGGTAACAGAATTTACATTCATGTATACTGATGGCGCTCATATATTTTGTAGAGATGACATTCAATATTGGGCTTGATAAGAATCGATAACCTCACTCATTCGATCTCCAAAACGCTACGCTGGAATTCTTGACCTCACGCATTCGATCTCCAAAACGCAATGCTAGCCATAAAATAATATGTGGCTGTGACTGGGGAAATGGGCTTATGGGTTTTACGGCCAGTGTAGATCCAGATCAGCCTGTGCATCCGCACAGTCTGATTATGATCTGCACAGTTCGCCATTTCACGAATGAAACACCTGTCATGCTGCTAACAAGGAATATAGATCGCTAGCATGCTACAGGAGTGTGCAATTTGATCAGGATTTACACTGATCGCATTTCTCCAGTCACAAAACCAATATGAATGGACATACTACTGTCATTGATATCATTTGTTTATTAGCATTAGTTTTATTATTTCAGATCCACTTGCTGTATAGAGACAACATATTCTACATCATAAACCCGGATTAATTTTTAAAATGTGGTTGAAGATGAACATCACTTTCTGGACGTTAACATTCCTAACTATGTCTATACCGTTAAAATCGACGTACGGTACCACGACTGTATCAACCACAACAGATACCTCCAGTGAGGGGTCGACATCAGTACCTGTAACATCTAATGGATCAACTACCATACAGTCGACATCGGTACCTGTTACATCTAATGGATCAACTACCGTACAGTCGACATCAGTACCTGTTACATCTAATGGATCAACTACCATACAGTCGACATCAGTACATGTTACATCTAATGAATCAACTACCATACAGTCGACATCAGTACCTGTTACATCTAATGGATCAACTACCATACAGTCGACATCAGTAACTGTTACATCTAATGGATCAACTACCATACAGTCGACATCAGTACCAGTTACATCAAATGGATCAACTACCATACAGTCGACATCAGTACCTGTTACATCTAATGGATCAACTACCATACAGCCGACATCAGTACCTGTTACATATAATGTACCAACTAGCATACAGTCGACATCCGTACCAGTTACGTCTAGTATACCAACTACCATACAGTCGACATCGGTACCTGTTACATCTAATGTATCAACTACCATACAGTCGACTTCAGTACCAGTTACATATAATGGATCAACTACCATACAATCGACATCAGTACCAGTTACATCTAATGGATCAACTACCTTACAGTCGACATCAGTACCTGTTACATCTAGTGGATCAACTACCTTAGAGTCGACAACAGTACCTGTTACATCTAATGGATCAACTACCATACTGTCGACATCAGTACCTGTTACATCTAATGGATCAACTACCATACAGCCGACATCAGTACCAGTTACATCTAATGGATCAACTACCTTACAGTCGACATCAGTACCAGTTACATCTAATGGATCAACTACTGTACAGTCGACATCAGTACCTGTTACATCTAATGGATCAACTACCGTACAGTCGACATCAGTACCTATTTCATCTAATGGATCAACTAACATACAGTCGACATCAGTACCTGTTACATCCAATGGATCAACTACCATACAGTCGACATCAGTACCTGTTACATCTAATGGATCAACTACCATACAGTCGAGATCAGTACCTGTTACATCTAATGGATCAACTACCATACAGTCGACATCAGTACCAGTTACATATAATGGATCAACTACCATACAGTCGACATCAGTACCTGTTTCATCTAATGGATCAACTACCATACAGTCGACATCAGTACCTGTTACATCTAATGGATCAACTACCATACAGTCGAAATCAGTACCAGTTACATATAATGGATCAACTACCATACAGTCGACATCAGTACCAGTTACATCTAATGGATCAACTACCATACAGTCGACATCAGTACTAGTTACATCTAATGGATCAACTACCATACAGTCGACATCAGTACATGTTACATCTAATGGATCAACTACCATACAGTCGACATCAGTAACTGTTACATCTAATGGATCAACTACCATACAGACGACATCAGTACCAGTTACATCTAATGGATCAACTACCGTACAGTCGACTTCAGTACCAGTTACATCAAATGGATCAACTACCATACAGTCGACATCAGTACCTGTTACATCTAATGGATCAACTACCATACAGCTGACATCAGTACCTGTTACATATAATGTACCAACTAGCATACAGTCGACATCCGTACCAGTTACGTCTAGTATACCAACTACCATACAGTCGACATCGGTACCTGTTACATCTAATGTATCAACTACCATACAGTCGACTTCAGTACCAGTTACATCTAATGGATCAACTACCATACAATCGACATCAGTACCAGTTACATCTAATGGATCAACTACCTTACAGTCGACATCAGTACCTGTTACATCTAGTGGATCAACTACCTTAGAGTCGACAACAGTACCTGTTACATCTAATGGATCAACTACCATACTGAAGACATCAGTACCAGTTACATCTAATGGATCAACTACCATACAGCCGACATCAGTAGCAGTTACATCTAATGGATCAACTACCTTACAGTCGACATCAGTACCAGTTACATCTAATGGATCAACTACCGTACAGTCGACATCAGTACATGTTACATATAATGGATCAACTACTGTACAGTCGACATCAGTACCTGTTACATCTAATGGATCAACTACCGTACAGTCGACATCAGTACCTGTTTCATCTAATGGATCAACTAACATACAGTCGACATCAGTTCCTGTTACATCCAATGGATCAACTACCATACAGTCGACATCAGTACCTGTTACATCTAATGGATCAACTACCGTACAGTCGACATCAGTACCTGTTTCATCTAATGGATCAACTAACATACAGTCGACATCAGTACCTGTTACATCCAATGGATCAACTACCATACAGTCGACATCAGTACCTGTTACATCCAATGGATCAACTACCATACAGTCGACATCAGTACCTGTTACATCCAATGGATCAACTACCATACAGTCGACATCAGTACCTGTTACATCCAATGGATCAACTACCATACAGTCGACATCAGTACCTGTTACATCTAATGGATCAACTACCATACAGTCGACATCAGTACCTGTTACATCTAATGGATCAACTGCCATACAGTCGACATCAGTACCAGTTACATCTAATGGATCAACTACCGTACAGTCGACATCAGTATCAGTTACATATAATGGATCAACTACCGTACAGTCGACATCAGTACCTGTTACATCTAATGGATCAACTACCATACAGTCGACATCAGTACGAGTTACATCTAATGGATCAACTACCGTACAGTCGACATCAGTACCTGTTACATCTAATGGATCAACTACCGTACAGTCGACATCAGTACCAGTTATATCTAATGGATCAACTACCGTACAGTCGACATCAGTACCTGTTACATATAATGGATCAACTACCGTACAGTCGACATCAGTACCTGTTTCATCTAATGGATCAACTACCATACAGTCGACATCAGTACCTGTTACATCTAATGGATCAACTACCATACAGTCGACATCAGTACCAGTTACATATAATGGATCAACTACCATACAGTCGACATCAGTACCAGTTACATCTAATGGATCAACTACCATACAGTCGACATCAGTACCAGTTGCATCTAATGGATCAACTACCGTACAGTCGACATCAGTACCTGTTACATCTAATGGATCAACTACCGTACAGTCGACATCAGTACCAGTTATATCTAATGGATCAACTACCGTACAGTCGACATCAGTACCTGTTACATCTAATGGATCAACTACCGTACAGTCGACATCAGTAATTGTTACATCTAATGGATCAACTACCATACAGTCGACTTCAGTACCAGTTGCATCTAATGGATCAACTACCATACAGTCGAAATCAGTACATGTTACATCTAATGGATCAACTACCTTAAGGACGACATCAGTACCAGTTAAATCTAATGGATCAACTACCATACATTCGACATCAGTACCTGTTACATCTAATGGATCAACTACCGTACAGTCGACTTCAGTACATGTTACATCTAATGGATCAACTACCATACAGTCGACTTCAGTACCAAATACATCTAATGAACCAACTACCATACAGTCGACATCAGTAACTGTTACATCTAATGGATCAGCTACCATACAGTCGACTTCAGTACCAGTTGCATCTAATGGATCAACTACCATACAGTCGACATCAGTACCTGTTACATCTAATGGATCAACTACCATACAGTCGAAATCAGTACCTGTTACATCTGATGGATCAACTACCGTACAGTCGACATCAGTACCAGTTATATCTAATGGATCAACTACCGTACAGTCGACATCAGTACCTGTTACATCTAATGGATCAACTACCGTACAGTCGACATCAGTACCTGTTTCATCTAATGGATCAACTACCATACAGTCGACATCAGTACCTGTTACATCTAATGGATCAACTACCATACAGTCGACATCAGTACCAGTTACATCTAATGGATCAAATACCATATCGTCGACATCAGTACCAGTTACATCTAATGGATCAACTACCATACAGTCGACATCAGTACCAGTTACATCTAATGGATCAACTACCGTACAGTCGACATCAGTACCTGTTACATCTAATGGATCAACTACCGTACAGTCGACATCAGTACCAGTTATATCTAATGGATCAACTACCGTACAGTCGACATCAGTAACTGTCACATCTAATGGATCAACTACCATACAGTCGACTTCAGTACCAGTTGCCTATAATGGATCAACTACCATACATTCGACATCAGTACCTGTTACATCTAATGGATCAACTACCTTACAGACGACATCAGTACCAGTTAAATCTAATGGATCAACTACCATACATTCGACTTCAGTACCTGTTACATCTAATGGATCAACTACCGTACAGTCGACTTCAGTACATGTTACATCTAATGGATCAGCTACCATACAGTCGACTTCAGTACCTAATACATCTAATGAACCAACTACCATACAGTCGACATCAGTAACTGTTACATCTAATGGATCAACTACCATACAGTCGACTTCACTACCAGTTGCATCTAATGGATCAACTACCATACAGTCGACATCAGTACCTGTTACATCTAATGGATCAACTACCATACAGTCGACGTCAGTACCTGTTACATCTATTGGATCAACTACCGTACAGTCGACTTCAGTACCTGTTGCATCTATTGGATCAACTACCGTACAGTCGACATCAGTACCTGTTACATATAGTGTACCAACTACCGTAGAGTCGACATCAGTACCTGTTACATCTAGTGGTTCAACTACCGTACAGTCGACGTCAGTACCTGTTACATCTAATGGATCAACTACCATACAGTCGAAGTCAGTACCTGTTACATCTATTGGATCAACTACCGTACAGTCGACGTCAGTACCTGTTGCATCTATTGGATCAACTACCGTACAGTCGACATCAGTACCTGTTACATATAGTGTACCAACTACCGTAGAGTCGACATCAGTACCTGTTACATCTAGTGGTTCAACTACCGTACAGTCGACGTCAGTACCTGTTACATCTAATGGATCAACTACCATACAGTCGAAGTCAGTACCTGTTACATCTATTGGATCAACTACCGTACAGTCGACGTCAGTACCAGTTACATCTATTGGATCAACTACCGTACAGTCGACATCAGTACCTGTTAAATCTAGTGGATCAACTACCGTACAGTCGACATCAGTACCAGTTACATCTAGTGGACCAACTACCGTACAGTCGACATCAGTACCAGTTACATCTAGTGGATCAACTACCGTACAGTCGACATCAGTACCAGTTACATCTAGTGGATCAACTACCATACAGTCGACATCAGTACCAGTTACATCTAGTGGATTAACTACCGTACAGTCGACATCAGTACCAGTTACATCTAGTGGATCAAATACCGTACAGTCGACATCAGTACCTGTTACATCTAATGGATCAACTACCGTACAGTCGACTTCGGTACCTGTTACATATAGTGTACCAACTACCATACAGCCGACATCAGTACCTGTTACATCTAATGGATCAACTATTGTAGATTCGACATCAGTACCAGTTACGTCTAGTGGACCAACTACGGTACAGTCGACATCAGTTACTGACCCTACGCAACAAGTAACGGATTATCCAACGTTCAAACCAAATGCAGGTCAGTCATACATTACTAAATGAATATAATACAGTGGTTTCACTGTAGTTACTCGGCATGTCTATTTCACATAGGATGCACGTTTTTTGTCGAGTCTATAGTCGCCGCTTTTTCCGTCGTCGTCGTTGTCGTCGTCCGCATCAACGACGACGGAAAAAGCGGCGACCATAGTGAATATCCATAACTACTGAATAAATAGCACAACGGCGCCCCATAAACGTGTTCCATACATTGTATATTCAGCACTGAAATTAGATTAACCTGATCTGATACCAGGTCCTCACAACACCAGAGTCGCTTTTAGCCCCTGTCCCTAAAAGTAATATGATTAGTAGTATATTGGGTACAACCGGGTTCAACTCTCACATACAAGAAATGTACATGAGGGCCAAACCAGGGATATTGGGATTCCGTGAAGGATGAAACACATCATTAAATTAAGAAGTATTTATCCGTCGCATGCTCCCAACCAACCGCCCGCCCTTTTGTATTATCGAGATGATATTGTAACACACGAATTTCATTTTATTATTTGTGGCTGTGACCGGAGATATGGGGGTTATGGATTTTGCGACCAGTGTAGATCCAGGTCAGCCTGTGCCTCCGCACAGTCTGATCAGGATCTGCACTGTTCGCCACTCCATCAGTGAACCACCCGTACAGCTTCTAACAAGGGATTCAGATCTTTACCAGGCTACATGATACTATTTGATCAGAAATGGGGGATTATGCGTTTTGTGACTAGTGTAGATCCAGATCAGCCTGTGCATCCGCACAGCCTGATCAGGATCTGCAATGTTCACCATTCCATCAAAGAAACACCCGTCATGCTGCCAATAATAAGCAATATACAAATGTAGCTCGTCATCTGGCGTTAGCAGAGTGCTATTTGATAAAGATCTGCTACACTGGTCACAAGGCCCATAAGTCCCATTTCTCCAGTCACACCCACATATATTTCAGAGAACGTCAAGCTAAAATTCACTCTACGCATGACGATACACGCAGAATACATCGAGGGTTTGAATGATGACGAACAGTTCATAGACTCATTAACTACGACAGTGAGTATAAACACGTACATGTATAAAGTGACGAGATATAATTGATAGCACATTGTAGGCAAACATCTCTACAACGTGTTGCACCGACACATATTAGTTTAATTATCATATTATGTGCTGGCTGTGCTTTTTTTGACGATTTACAATACAAATATACCATAATAATATGTTGCTACCAATCTTGTGCGTCTCTTTCTATCCATATCTGATGCCCAGTTTGATCGCATCGTGTAACAAGAGATGTAGGAGAACAGCATAGCTCGACTACGAGGGTTGTCGATGTACACATAGCTTGACAAACAAGGTGGCTGCGGCCTGCATAAAAACATTAACCAAGGTTGACTAAAAAACTTAACCAAGGGAAATTAAGTAAGTAATTCAAGGTTAAATGTAGGTCAATGACAGACCAATAGGTCAGGGGTTATTGATGTACATCACCACTAGGAGATGAAGTTTTCCAAGTATGGTTGCTGTAGGCCAGGATATTATAGCTTGACTAAAAACCTTAACCAAGGGGGGGGAAATAACTAAGTAATCCAAGGGTAAAAGTAGGTCAAGGTCAAATATAGGTCAGGGATTATTGATGTACATCACTAGGAGATGAAGTTGTCCAAGTATGGTTGATGTAGGCCCAGGAGTATTCCATATACAAGCTTGACTATAAACATTAACCAAGTAATTCAAGGTTAAATGTAGGTGAAGGTAAAATATAGGTCAGGGGTTATTGATGTACATCCCTATGAGAAAAAGTTATCCAAGTATGGTGTCTGTATGCACAATAGTATTCCATATACAAGCTTGACTAAAAACCTTAACCAAGGTTGACTAAAAACCTTAACCAAGGGGAACTAACTAGGTAATTCAAGGTTAAATGTAGGTCAAGGTCAAATATAGGTAAGGGGTTGTTGATGTACATTACTAGGAGATAAAGTTGTCCAAGTATGGTTGGTGTAGGGCCATGAGTATTCCATCTACAAGGTTGACTAAAAACCTTAACCAAAGAGAATTAACTAAGTAATTGAAGAGGAAATATAGGTCAAATATAGATCAGGGGTTATTGATGTACAACGTTGTCCAAGTATGGTGTCTGTATGCACAATAGTATTCCATGTACAAGCTTGAGTAAAAACCTTAACCGAGGTTGACTAAAAACCTTAACCAAGGTGACATAAGTAAGTAATTGAAGAGGAAATATAGGTCAAGGTGAAATATATATCAGGGGTTGTTGATGTACATCACTAGGAGATGAAGCTGTCCCAGTATGGTCGGTGTAGGGCCAGTAGTATTCCATATACAAGCTTGACTAAAAACCTTAACCAAGGGGAATTAACTAAGTAATTCAAGAGGAAATGTAGATCAAGGTCAAATATAGATCAGGGGTTATTGATGTGCATCGCTATGAGAAAAGGTTGTCCAAGTATGGTGTCTGTATGCACAAGAGTATTCCATGTAGAAAGCTTGACTAAAAACCTTAACCAAGGTTGACTAAAAACCTTAACCAATGGGAATTAACTAAGTAATTCAAGGTGAAATGTAGGTCAAAGTCAAATATAGGTCAGGGGTTGTTGATGTACATCACTAGGAGATAAGGTTGTCCACGTATGGTTGGTGTAGGGCCAGGAGTATTCCATCTACAAGCTTGACTAAAAACCTTAACGAAAGAGAATTAACTAAGTAATTCAAGAGGAAATGTAGGTCAAGGTCAAATATAGATCAGGGGTTACTGATGTACATCCCTAGGAGATGAAGTTGTCCAAGTATGGTGGGTGTAGGACCAGGAGTATTCCATATACAAGCTTGACTAAAAACCTTAACCAAGGGGAATTAACTAAGTAATTGAAGAGGAAATGTAGGTCAAGGTCAAATATAGACCAGGGGTTATTGGTGTACATCCCTATGAGAAAAGGTTGTCCAAGTATGGTGTCTGTATGCACAATAGTATTCCATGTACAAGCTTGACTAAAAACCTTAACCAAGGTTGACTAAAAACCTTAACCAAGGGGAATTAACTAAGTAATTCAAGAGGAAATGTAGGTCAAGGTCAAATATAGACCAGGGGTTATTGGTGTACATCCCTATGAGAAAAGGTTGTCCAAGTATGGTGTCTGTATGCACAATAGTATTCCATGTACAAGCTTGACTAAAAACCTTAACCAAGGTTGACTAAAAACCTTAACCAAGGGGAATTAACTAAGTAATTCAAGAGGAAATGTAGGTGAAGGTCAAATATAGATCAGGGGTTATTGTGATGTACATCACTAGGAGATGAAGTTGTCCAAGTATGTTGGGTGTAGGGCCAGTAGTATTCCATATAAAAGGTTGACTAAAAACCTTAACCAAGGCGTGACGGTGACGCCGACGCCGACGCCGACGCCGACGCCGGGGTGACAACATAAGCTCTACTTATTCTTCGAATAGTCGAGCTAAAAATGAAATATGATCAAATGGAGTGGCGCGATTATTTGACATAGCTCAATTGTACGGAGCCCCGCAGGGGACGTAGAATTATTTTTATTAATTCGTTCCCGCGAAATAAACAATTCGTTCCCACGAAATAATAATTCGTTCCCTCAATTTAAGAATTCTTTCCCACGAATTAACGATTCGTTCCCTCAATTTAACAATTCGTTCCCTCGAATTAACAATTCGTTCCCGCGAATTAACAATTTGTTCCCACAAATTGCTTTGGCGCCCAGCTGCGCGCGCAACACCTTTGATCTACTTTGAAGCTGTTTGAATTGTTAAATTGAGGGAACGAATTGTTATTTCGTGGGACCGAATTGTCAATTCGAGGAAGAAACTGTTATTTCGTGGGAATGAATTGTCAATTCGAGGGAACGAATTTTTATGAATAGAAAAAACATCATATTGAATATTTGTAGATACAGTAGAACCTCTCTAAACCGGACAACAAGAAACAAATGTGATCATAATTTTGATGCGTTTCTTGTTCATTTATCTCAGGTGATCGCATATGACACAAATATGGCTCGGAATTATCAAATGCCTGATTTACAGTGAAACCTCACGAAACCGGACACCCTGTGGGACTTCCCGGGGTATCCGGTTTAGCGAGGTTTCAGTGTATACCGAAATACAGTGTTACATGTTTACCTCCCTTTTCTAAACATGTCTTTCTTTCCGGTGTAAACAAAACAAATAAATATGTGTTGTTAGTTTGGAATTTTGGACTTAAAATCACTTGCTGGACACTAGTGAGTAACTTTACTATCTATACAACATGGAACTATAGTGACAATACGTGCAGATATTTAACAATTTTGAAATTTTGATACAGCGTTCCCCACCACTCGGAAATGCACACAGCGTACAACTCCCGCGCCAAAAAAAAATCAAAAGTATACTGCTCAAAATTAATACCGATACAATGACATATTCTTCCAGATAAATGGCATAGGGACGTCGGGCGTTTTGTGACATAAACATGTGTTGACAATACAATCATATACTTACCACAAACGTATTCCACCCCAACAAACAAAATGGAACTAGAAGCCGACAAGAAGCGTAAACGGAATGCGACATCGAGTGTAAGCGATACAAGCCTTAATATTAGTAAGCAAGAAGATAAGGAAATCAGAGACAAGTACACTTTAAACACATCAAAAGAGAAAAAGAAAGATAGAAAGAAGAAACGAAGACGACAAAGATGACGATACAGATGATACTGCGTCTGTTGACAATGTTGAGCGATTAGAGAGGCGCATAAACGCAAATGAACAGATCATGAAATCCATAAACAATGAACTGAAAGAAATTAATTCAAAAATGGAAAAGATCACCACAACAAAAGAAATTGAGAAAGTGTTCAAACAGTTATTTGAAAAGTCCATTGAAAGTATGGCGACGCGGATAAAAGAAGAAGTGTACAATTCAGTGTCACACAGAATAGAAATAGTGGAAGGTGAAATCCATACATTGAACAACGAAAAAGACAATTTAAGAAAAGAAGTGAAGACGATGAAGGCCGAATTGGTGGATAAAAACAACGAGATAAAATCTCTACATGATAAACATGACAAAGCCAGAAACCATTATGTAAAAAGAAGTAATGAACTGGAACAATATACCAGGAAAAACAGCATACGATTGAGTGGACCAGGGCTTCCAAATGAAGACAATAGGGAAAGTGCTGCTGAAACCACAACCACAGCCGTTGGGATCCTGAACAGCAAACTGGGGCTACATATCACAGAAAAGGGCATAGATATCGCGCACAGAATCGGAATCATACGACAAGGACAACCAAGGGGCATTATTGTCAAGTTCACCTCCCGACTCTCGAAAATAATTGCCCTGAAGGATAAGCGAACAAAACTGCACGGTACCGGTATTTATGTGCAGGAGGACCTCACCCAGCTAAATGCGAAAGTACTGAAGACTGTACGAGAGAGCATAGAAACTGAATCAGCATGGACATTCGAAGGCCAGATCTATGCTAAATACAAGGCAAACGGCAATGTAGACAAAATTAATTTCGAAGACTTTGAGCACTGGTTGCATTGAGACACTTGTTATTCATTGAAACATTTAAAACTTTAATCGTACTACTTTTACTTAAAATGTACGACTTTGATAGTACGTGACTTATTTTCAGGCAGTATACTTATCATAAATCACCTCTCTGCATATCCACAATAGAAACACGAAACATTGACAATCACTACAAATCCTATTGACCAACTGGTGTGCCCGTGCGTGCGTCCCAGTCTCACAAAGTCGCATATACTTATCATTTACCGAACGAGGCGGCAGTGTAGAACCGGATCAAGATATATTTCCATATATTCTGATTCGTATCTACAAGGCATACCGAACCACAGCAAATCTGACGAACAGTCATAGAAGGTAACGGGTATAGAGTAACTACACTGGTATGTGCAAGAGGCAGGTCGGCTTTGTCAGGTAGAGACGCGCATACGTGTGACAACACTTATGGATGGCCAGGTGAGAAAATGAACGTTCAGCGTTTAACGAGTAGTGTAGTCGCGGATCAGCATGCAGCATAGGCACTCTGATCAGTGGCTGCACTATTCGATATTCACGTAGTCAATATATGAAACTAATGGTACAACCCATTCGACTCAAATAATACTGTGACATTGCACAATTATGTTATAGTGAATCTATTTTTCAATTGGCTTAACGTCCATTTTCCAAACCAGAAACCCATATTTATACAGAATTGTGAATGTATTGTATTGGAGGTTTACATTGCGTCCTGTGTTTTAAGTGTCCAATCATTGAAATTCAGATAGATCCGCATATACGCTGTTCGCGCGTTGACTAGAACTGCTTACGCCAGTCGCTATATGTAGCACGTTTAAAAAAACTTTTACTTTCTGTATGACCCCCCCCCCACACACATAAGGAAATACAATTACATGCGTACCGTTCTTCTTAATTTATATTAAGAAGAACGATACAGAGCATGCACTAACCAGGATTGACCATACCGAAATATTCAGTATTTGTCTAAATGTTTTCGTTTTATTTTTCGATTTAGACAACTGATTAATGGTTGCATTAAAATACCTTATAACAGTTGTAACTAGAGTGTTTACTCTTTACAGCAAGTATGACTTTAATGAAACCTAGACCCGTAAGCCCCGCCTCCAGACCCTAGATTTGACATTCACATGGACGAACATTCGGTGGGAACACGATGGACGAAGTATGTACATAAGTTAGAGAACATGTTCATAGGTATGAACATTGATAACAAGAAGAGAAAAAAAGCACTTCTCCTCCATTATGCGGGCGATGAAGTATTCGAACTCCATGACACTCTTCCGGAAACAGGCGACGACGGAGACTACGACAAGACAAAAACAGCATTAGAGACGTATTTCAAGCCGCAAGTGAATAAAGAGTTCTTGAAATATTCGAATTTCGCAGGATGAAACAATTCGAATCGGAAACAGTAGATCAATTTGCCACCCGATTAAGGCAAAAGGCTGAAAATTGTTCATTCGCGGAGAAAGAAGCTGAAATTAAGAGCCAGATCATTCAAGGGTGCAATTCTGTCAGTCTGAGACGTCGAGCTCTCAAAGACAATCCAGACTTGAACGGACTATTATAGCAGCGCGGACTATGGAAATTACATCCAGACAGGCAGAGCAGATGGACCAACCAGAACATCGGGAAAGAACAAGTACCATTAAACGGTACCCAGCCAAAACAACAGGATTCAAGCGTAACTTCGACTCTCAACCGAAACCGACTTATCAATCCAAACCAACCATTCAACCCGAAACCGGGTTTTCAGAAGAAACAACAGGCAAAATCTACATGCAGAAACTGTGGAGGTAATTATCCGCACGTTAACCGATGCCCAGCATTGGAAAGACCTGCAATTATTGCAAGAAAAAGAACCACTTCGTAGCTCAGTGCAGAAAAAGGAAATACAAAGACCAGAACATCAAATCAGTACAGGAATGTGACAATCAAAGTGTTGAAAGTAGTGAAGATGAACCAGAAAATTATTCATTTGGAATAAATGTTCTTAAGACCAAACGGAAATCGCCGAGAACATCTGTCAACATAAACGGACACAAAACAGAAGTTCTCGTTGACACCATCAACATATTAAATGAAAATGTAGTGTCGAAAATGAAAGTGAAACCACAGTTGAATAAGACAGACACTAAGGCATACGCGTACGGACAAAATAAACATTTGCCTATGAAAGGAAAGTTTACGGCTACAGTGGAAACCTCTACAAAGATAACAACAGGTACATTTTACGTCATTTCTGGTAGTTATGACTCCCTGTTAAGCTATGACACAGCAGTTGAATTAGACATAATTCCTGTAATCAATTCTGTTACAAATTCCCGAAGTGACACACTGTGCAAAGAGTATGCAGATTTGTTCTCAGGCCTGGGAAAGAAGAAAGACACCTACGTAAAATTACACATTGATGAAAATGTTACACCGGTCGCACAGTCACATCGAAGAATACCATTTCACGTGAGAAATCAAGTTGAGCGTGAATTAGACCGCTTGGAGGAATTAGACATTATTGAACATGTAGACGGTCCTACGCCATGGGTTAGTCCGATAGTTGTTGCACCAAAACGTAATTCCGACGAGATCAGATTGTGTGTGTACATGCGGAAAGCGAATGACGCCATACAACGGGAACGTCACATAACGCCGACGGTAGATGACATCATCATGAAATTGAACGGCGCCAAAGTATATTCGAAAATCGACTTAAACAACGGTTTTCACCAATTGCAGCTTGCCCCAGAGTCCAGGTACATTACCACATTTTCCACACATGTTGGATTACGCAGATACAAACGTTTAAATTTCGGTGTTTCCGCAGCTCCTGAAATATTTCCAGAATGAAATACGGCAAACTGTAGAAGGCCTAGACGGTGTCATAAACATTTCGGATGACATATTCGTGTTCGGAAAATCACAATCAGATCATGACATGCACTTAGAAGCAGTATTCCAGAGGCTCAGAGACAATAATTTGACACTGAATAAAGACAAGTGTGTGTTTCAGCCAAGACAAAATAACATTCTTCGGTTACGTGTTTTCCGCAGATGGAATATCGGCAGATCCGACCAAAGTCGACGCAATTAGAAATGCAGACAAGCCTGCAAAACAATCCGAAGTTCGCAGTTTCCTAGGTATGACAAACTACGTATCACGTTTCATACCAAATTACTCAACAATAACAGAACCTCTTCGTAGGTTAACAGCGACAATGAACCTTGGGAATGGAGTGACGCCCAAGAAAACGCGTTTCAGACACTGAAAACAGACACTTAGCAGTGACACAGTAATGGCATATTACGACCCATCCAAAGAAACTGAATTATGGGTGGATGCCAGTCCAGTCGGAACAGCAGCTATTCTGATCCAAGACAACAAATTCGTTGCATATGCAAGCAAATCGCTTAGTCCAGTCAAACAACGGTACAGTCAGCTCGAGCGTGAAGCTCTCAGCATTGTGACAGGTATAGAACATTTCCATTTGTATTTGTTTGGGAAATCATTCACATTAATTACTGATCATAATCCGTTGGTATCTATATTCAACAGTCCAAAGGCTAAACAGCCACTGAGACTCGAACGCTGGAGATTGAGACTTGCAACATACGACTTCAAGGTCAAGTATCGTTCTGGAAAAGATAACATTGCAGACTACATGTCGCGACATCCACATACAAATCCGAAAAGACATTCGATGGCCGACGAATATGTGAGCTACATAATGCAGAACGCTGTCCCGAAATCATTGAAAACAGCTGATATTGCAGACGCCACACAGACGGATGAAACATTACAAAAAGTTATCAAATCCGTGAAATCCAACAAGTGGGATAAAAGTGAAAGCAAAACTAACAAAATCTACAATTGCTACTCCAGATTGAGCGATGAATTGACGGTCAGTGAAATAAATGCTCAAACCGTGCTTTTACGTGGCACCAGGCTCGCAATTCCGACCTCACTTCAACAAAAAGTGATAGACTTAGCTCAGTCGGACATCAAGGTATTGTCAGAACAAAAACATTACTTAGAGAGAAAGTTTGGTTCCCATACATCGACGATTTAGTGGAGAGGGAGAAAACATGCAAAACGTGTGTTCCGTGTTTAGCGGTGACGCCTACGTCGACGTCAGAACCACTGAAAATGAGTACGTTACCAGCGCGTCCATGGGACGAAGTGTCAGTAGACTTTTTCGGACCTTTGCCATCAGGCGACTATTTAATGGTGGTTATTGACGATTATAGTCATTTTCCGGTCGTGGAAATATTGACAACGACATCAGCGAAGGCCGTAATTCCGGTGTTGGATAAAGTGTTCAGTATGTTTGGAATACCGTCAATATGTCGATCAGACAACGGACCTCCGTTTAACGGACATGAATTCAGTCAGTTTGCAGACTACTTAGGTTTCAAACATAGGAAAATCACACCAGCACATCCAGAAGCTAACTCAAATGCAGAAAATTTCATGAAACCGCTACAAAAATGTGTGAAAACTGCCAAAATTGAAAGTCATAGTTACAAACAAGAACTGAATAAGTTTCTCAGGAACTATAGAGCAACGCCACACCCAAGTACTGGATCCGCCCCTGCTACATTATTGTTTTCTAGAAACATTAAGACAATGTTACCAGAAGTTTGCGTGCCATTAAACGACAAATCGATCCGAGACCGAGATGCAGAGATGAAATCCAAAGCGAAGTTCTATTCTGACACTCGCAAAAAGGCAATAACATCCAATTTGTCAGTTGGCGATTCGGTACTCGTGAAACAAATAGAAAATCAACAAGTTGACACCAGCTTTCAATCCAAAACCAGCCAAAATCCTACACAAAAAGGGATCTATGGTGACGGTTCAAATGAATGGCAAAACGACTACACGTGATGTTTCCCATTTCAAACCACTTCCCATATCTAGCAGACAGCCGGATCAGGAGAATACGAGAAACCAGACACCTGGTGTGAGCGAACCTGACGGAAAACTCAGCCAGGGCAGCGACACTAACCAGCAAAGAGATATGGGCCAACCCAGCACATCGGGTTTTGGGCGAACCTAACGGAAAACCCAAACTCGACCAGCATAGCAGTAACGACGCGGATACTGGCGATCCTGTATCGAGACGGAAATCCCCGCGTCACCATAGGATATAGTGCTATAATCATAGTGAAATTTTGTAATACTATATGCAAGGGTGTTTGGTGAGACGATTCTCCTTACTTGCATTTTGAAGATGTAAAATAATGCAAACTCAATAGCTATTGGTATTATGGGGAGGGAATATACAATGTAATTAGTTTTTCATTTTGGCACACATAATTTTAATCTGAAAATGAATTAAATGTACATTGTATCTCAATTATAGCTATGTTAGGCTATAGATTGCTGAGATTGCAAATTTCACAACTTTTGATAACATAATTGTGAATTAACCTTTGTGACACACAAATGTCAGTGTTTCAACATCAATTTCCTGTTATCACAGCCATTCCTAGTTTCCCACCAACACAACCGAGGTTCTGACATATGGATTGTATTGTTTTGGACAAGCAATTACCGGATTTCCCCCAGTTTTATCGTGCAATAGATATCACGAATATGGACTCCAGATAATACAAAAAAAAAAAAAATTACAATAATTTTTTGATATTGAATAGATCATGACAGTGACTCATATGTATAGTAAATAATCACATACATGTTGTGACATTACTCTGATCACCAATCTACATTGTTCGTCTAATACTGGGATTATCTAACTTTTAATGTCAGGGGAGGGATAGAGTGTTTACTCTTTACAGCAAGTATGACTTTAATGAAACCTAGACCCGTAAGCCCCGCCTCCAGACTCCTGTCAGAGGTACAACTATCCAGCCAATTGATACAGTCACCAACAGGACAGTATAAGCATAGATTCAGTGTACATGTAGTAATAGAATATTAAATTAGTAATTATTAAAGTGTATCTTTAATTAGCTCCCATCAATACCCACAGCAATGGACATTGCAGTAACCTGTACATTTCGCAGCGCACATGGTTACCCCCTCCCCCATTTTCTTTAACTCATTGTTGATCACATTGTACTATTCAGCAGTCATCTAAATGTTTCGTTTTTTTCGTTTTAGATGACTGATTCATACATTCATACACTACCGAACTGTATTTAAAAGCTATGTCAAGCTGTCAGGCATACGTGTATATTGTAAAAACACATATCATGCAGACATAATTGAGCCAGGTTCTGAGACTTTAGTCTTATCGCAGCTGTAAAAACTGATGTTTTATAATCGGCATTTATACTGTCAACGTAGCATCGTGTTTATGTGTAGGAGTCTTGTTGCACGCTGAGTTAGCTTGCTGCTGTAGCAGCGGGCTGACTAGGTGTGCAGATAGATATTATCGAGAACCGGCGAGAAATGAGTGGAGCTGGAGTATAGATTCTTGCTCATATATTAAATTATATTTTGTTTTAGATATAATGTATATATATATATGATCGGACACGATGTTGCATAGCCTTCCTCTTTTTGTTTCACTCTATGCTATTCGAAGTTTATTGTGCCACAATACTACTTTTCGTATACTGCTGTTTAAACATTCGCCTTTTACAACACATTGTAGAAAAATATACATGTAAATATTGCAGTACTCTAATTTGAGAAGCATCATGTCGCCACCGTAAAGGAAGAGCGTTAACAGTATCCGCACAAATGTGGTGTCATTCGCTAGATACAGATGTTTTTATTCATAATTTGCGAACAGGGTAGGTGCGTATCAGACTGCGCGGATGCGCATGCTGATCCGGCTCTACACTGGTCGCATAGACCAAATCACAGGGCATGTAACATAGTGTTCATGGTATATGGGTTCTTACGATGAATAAAATCAGTTTTGATATGATACACTTCGCTGTGGATTTTAAGACCCAATTTGTCACGACAAGTTAATATTAGGCATATGCGGCGAATCATCCTTTTTGTGTGGCGATATTGTGCTTCGCACGGAAATACATGTACATTGAGTAGCTGGACACTGGGTGTCGGTTAAAAACAAACAATAATGAACATAATTAGGTAAAACATGTATGCATTATGAAACTCTCATTCTGCCTGATAGAGCTACGCGTCTGTATGAGGGGTGCAGCACTTTTTCGCCCGATAGTGACATTACATGCCCTCAGGGTAAAAATGAAATTGTCAGATACGGTGAATTTCAGAATGTCATTATCTAAACGATACATGCTGCACCCCCGTACATATTGAGATATTCGGAGTTGTTCATTAATTTGCCCTCATATATGCATTTGAGCATGTTTTAGGTACTTGTCTCCAGACTAATGTATGTTTGTGGATGCAAAATGCTTGTACAACTGTCCCACATAGCCATGCTATTCAAGAAACATGCACACCTTGTATATCTTTCATCCAGCCTGTTTTAGATACATTCATAATAGTGTATGCCTTACAGTAAATGTTCAACACCTTGCGGTATAAAGTGGTAAAATGCACATCAAACCATAATTCACCATGGAGCTACAAATAGGAACATTCAATGTCAAAGGCTTAGGGGCAGCCAATAAACGGACACAAGTCTTCCAATGGTTAAAAGATAAAAAGTACTCAATATGTCTACTGCAAGAAACACATTTCACAGCACAGAATAAAAAATCAATGGGAAAGAGAATGGGGGCATCAAATATGTGTTAGTGGCAGCTATAGTAAAACAAAGAGGGAGTGGGCATTTTAATAAACCCCGACATATATAAAGTTATTTCTTACTCTGAAATTATATCCGGTAGGTTACAAGCTCTAACATTAAATATATCGGAAAATAATTACACAATAATCAATGTATATGGGCCAAACAACGATAACACATTAGTTTACGATAAAATGGACGAATATATTAAAGAACATGCTACAGAAAATTTTATTATAGGAGGTGATTTTAATACAGTCCTTGATCCAAATATAGACAAGAAAAATGGGCATCAAGGTACAAACAAACAAACACGAAATAAAATAAAAACTATATTAGACACATATACATTATGTGATATATGGAGATTACAAAATCAGAACTCACGAAAATACACATGGCATTCGAATAATCGACCAACAATATTTTGCCGTTTAGATTATTTTCTGATTTCTGAAAATATAATAAATCGCTCTTCTAATTGTAAAATATCATACGGCTATAAATCGGACCACTCTATGGTCAGCTTTAAACTACAAATATCAAATATTAGTAGGGGTCCAGGGTATTTCAAATTAAACAATAGTCTACTTCAGATACAGAATATAAAGAATTAATATGTAACACAATCCATGAAACCGCAACTATAAACGGAGAGGCAAATCCAAATACACTATGGGAAATCATTAAGGGAAATATTAGAAATGAAACTATAAGTTATGCGACAAGGAAAAAAAGAAAGGAAAGGTCGAGGGAAAATGACATTCAAAAAGAAATAGAGAAACTGGAAACAGAATTAATAAATGATCCAATGAATAATAACATAAGAATCCAAATTGAAAATAATAAAGTACAACTTGAAAATATCTATGAGAAACGGGTAAACGGTATAAGGCTTCGATCCAAAGCCGAGTGGGTCGAAGGTGCAGAAAAAATGAGAAATTATATATAGCCCTAGAAAAGAAAAACTCTGAATGCAAAACAATTTTACGATTAAATGTTAATTGACAAACAATCACAGAACAACCAGAAATACTGAAGGAAGAGGAAAAATACTACAAAAAACTATACACTAAGAAAGAAATATCAGCAACTACACACACTTTCTTTCCAGCAAATGACAACAACAGAATAACAAACCAGGATAAACAATCATGCGAAGGTTCACTAACAGAGTACGAATGCAAGATAGCGGTGCAAGATATGAAAAACAAAATAAAAGTCCAGGATCAGATGGTCTAACAGTAGAATTTTACAAAATATTTTGGAATAATATTAAAATGCATCTTGTAAATTCGCTAAACTACTCTTTTGAAACAGGAAACCTTACCGATCTTCAGAAACAGGGTATTATAACGTTACTCCCGAAAAAAGATAAAGAGTTATCATTATTATCAAATTGGAGACCAATATCACTTCTTAACGTAGATTATAAAATAGCAACGAAATCAATTGCAAACAGACTCAAGAAAGTATTACCTTCAATAATCAGCGGCTCACAAACAGGTTTCATAAAAGGAAGATATATCGGAGAAAACATTAGATTACTGTTCGAGTCAATAGAACTCTTAAATGAAACTAACACACCTGGAATATTATTTTTCTCAGATTTTGAAAAAGCATTTGATAGTGTTGATTACGAGTATATGATGAAGACTCTGAACTATTTCAATTTTGGAGATGAGTTTATTAAATGGATTAAATTGTTTTATTCAGATGCTAGAAGTTGTGTTAGCAACAATGGACACCTATCCGATTTTTTCAATATAGGCCGTGGAGTTCGCCAAGGCTGCCCCCTATCACCTTATCTATTTATAATAGATATAGAAATATTATCATTAGCTATTCAAAATGACAATGAAATAAAAGGAGTTAACATATATAATCAAACAGTTAAAAGCACAATGTTTGCAGATGATGCAACGTTTTTTACTGACGGGCACAGAACACTCATTCAATAAGTTAGTAGAAACAATAGACGAGTTTGGTAAATTCACCGGTCTGGTCTTGAATATTAAAAAGTGCACTGTTCTTCGGGTAGGATCATTATCTAAATCGTCTTTACATTACCTTCCCAATAAGCAATTTGCATGGACCTCAGAAAAAGCCCAAACTTTAGGTATGACATTTTCAAATGACGCAAATTTGATCTATCAATACAACATTGATCCAAACATTAAAGAATTCGAAAACTGTCTAAATAAATGGAAAGGCAGGCATCTAACTTTGATAGGTAAGATAAATATAATTAAAACATTCGCCCTACCAAAATTAATATATCCGTTAACAGTCATTCAAACACCCCCAGAGAACACTATAAAATATATCAAGAAAAAACTGTACGAATTTTTATGGGATTCTAAACCAGACAAAATAAAAAGAAATGTAATAACCCAAAGTTACGAAAATGGAGGAATTAATATGCTTGATATTGATTTGTTTATAATTTCATTAAAGGCTAGTTGGGTAAAGAGACTTTGCGATGAAAATAATACTGGGATATGGAAGCAAATGTACATCGAACAACTAAAACAATTTGGTGGAACTTTTATTTTTGAATGTAATATTAAATATGAAGATGCAAACAACATTCATAAACACAAATTTATAAACAGTATACTTACAGCATGGTCAAAAATTAACTTCACAGAATCAAATGATATCATATCAAAACAAGTATTATGGAATAACTCGCACATCAAAAATGACGCAAAGATACTATTTTACAAAGACTGGCACGATAAAGGTGTTCAACGGATAGAACATATTTTGATTTTAGGACAAAACAGTTTACCTATTCCCAGTGTTTGCGGAACTATATTCAATCAGAATTTCAGACTTTCTAAAGTATTACACATTAACAAGGAGTATACCTGCACAATGGGTAGATATGAAAACAGAAAGCATTAATTCAGTACAAAATACTCCGAACCATGTAGTACAAAAATGTAAAGGTATAAATAAAAAACTATACAATATGCAATTAGGAAAAAATAACAAGGGAGAACATAAAATCAGAACAAAAATGGGCGAATATATTTCCAGATCAAATCTGAATTGGAAAAACCAATATACTCTATTACCATACGGAGCACCATAGATACAAGACTTAGAACCTTTCAATACAAATATTTGATGAGAATCATAGGTACCAACAAACTGATGGCCAGGTGTAATATAGTAGAGTCTAGTATATGTGATTTTTGTAACATGAACATAGAAACATTCAATCATTTGTTTTGGGAATGTACAGTAATACAACATTTTTGGTCACAAATGACTAACTTTTTAATACAAAAGGGCATTACAGTGAACATCAATTTTTATACTACTTCATTTGGAATAATCGAAACGGTAGAGCATGAAAAGCAATTACAATATATCTTAATCCTAGCAAAATATTATATATTCAAATGTAAATATAATAAGTCTAATCTACGTTTCGACAATTTTTTATCGTACTTAAAACATAGTATTACGGTAGAAGAAATTATAGCGCAAAGGAAAGGAAAAATGGAGATACACCAAAAGAAATGGAGGGATTTTGATTTATAATATTACACGATCAGACCGAGCATCATTCAATATGGACTAAATCGAAAACTAGTTACACTTCACTACATGCTGTGTTATGTTGCTGAAAATGACTGTTTTGTACCGCAAGGGGTACTTGTTGTATGCATAGGTATCGTCTTATATATGGTATACAAACGAAAACATAAGTTGTATTATGAAATTGCAAGTGTTTTACTTTTGTTTTTACACGTGCATGCACGTGCTTACATAGAACATGAATGTTGCAGGCTGGATAAACTATTCTCTTAATGTCTTTCTCTTCCTAGCTGGAACTCAGCTTAACACCTTCCTCCCATTCTATTATTTTCAACTTCTTTCTATCTATACTAAAAAAACACAATTGTTTTCTCATGTAATATTGTAATTGTATACTTGTATGAATGTAACATATTCTGAGAAATAAATAATAAAAAAGAAATACAGTGTTGAATTCTACATTTTCAGCTGTACGTGAATATATTCATCGGAATCGATCCTCTGCCGATACTGAGACAGTTCACATTCAGGTATGCAACTATCAATAACGTCCACGCCCCTGTACCGGGGTAGCAACAGGCAAACCAAAAGAATTCATCTTTTATCAGGTAACATGCTATGTATTGACCGAATACATACTGACTGATAACATATTGTTGTATCAGGTATTGACCTGATACAAACATCCGGGTTACAACGAAGTGAAAACCGACATTCCATTGGCTGAATGACGTCAGTGTAATGAGGCAACGTAAACAAGTCTGCGTTCTGTCCTTAGATAACGACGCCATCTGTGGCTATTTTCGAGCATAAAACGTTACCTGATAGAATACCAGGCTACTGTCTTTAGATATGAAGTTTATCAACCGCTGCTCGGAAACGTTAGGAATTCCTCGGCAAGCCTAGGAATTCCTACGCGTTTCCTAGCCTTTCCTGATAAACTTGATATCGAAAGACACTAGCCTGGTATTCTCTGTGTCACTGGTCGTTCCAATGCGGCACACTTGTACTTCATTACGGTTGGTTTGTTCCTACTGGGATTGATAGTTCCTTGAGGGAATAACTTTTTTTGTTTTGTATTGGTGTTTAACGGCCTATCAACAGCTAAGGTCATTTCAGGCCGGCTAACGGGTTCGATCCCGCATCCAACCTGCTGTATGGGGGGCGGGGGGGAGGAACGGAATATTTACATCGAGATAAATATATATTTAGGCCTGAAATTAGAATAACATGACCTGGTGCCTGTTCTATTCCACACCACTGTCACTTTGCCCCTTCCATTAAATAGGATTACGAATAATCGTAATACTCACATAATGGGTATAACCAGATTTAACTGTCACATAAAAAAATGCCAAAGACATATGTGAGGGCCAAACCATGTCTCCAGTCGGGATTCCGGTAAGGATGAACCCTAATTGTTAAATTACCCATCGCATGCTCCGACCTGCCACCCACTGGGGAATAGTTGTTGTGGGGCTTTCGTTGCTTTTGTTTTATATTTATATATACATTTCACGTACTGTTGCTTTCAACATGCCAATACTTTACAGCCCGGGAAGTATCAAAGTCAAGACACAAGTCGACCCCGGAAATGATACAATTGGCAACGTCTTGGAAATGATATGGAAGAATGCTACACGAAACAAGGACAACTTAAATTCGTCAAGAGGTGCAATCGATGGTAACGAATTTGAGGAAAACATTGCAGCTCAAACAGGTGATTTGTTAATAGTTATTTTTAAATTCCTTTATTTATTAAAGGGCCTCTGGGATGCGATTGTGCTTATTATAATCCTTGACAATCTAACAATACTAGTGCCCGTTTCACTAAACTTCGTTTAGCATAGGCTGCATTTGCAATGCAATGTAAATGCAATAATTATTTACAAGAAAACATTGCTAATGTGAAAGTTGCAGACTATCATAATTTACGTACTTACGAACATTTACGAACATTTTAGTCGTACGAAGTGAAACGGTCCCCTGGTGAAAACTTCCTGCAAATATTCCATGTCTGTCACAAGCTATAGAGGTTTTAATTTATGCATATTTTATGCAAATGATCTGTGACATCACAGTAAATGTATTTAAATAATGCAAATTCGATTTATTTTTCTTCATTAAAATCAATAATATTGTGAATAAAAGTGAATTTCTTTTTTATTTTTAATGCGTTTTTCTGTATGATCAATATATGAAATTAATTAAGACAGAATGTTAAATTGAATGTCTCACAGTCATGTTTATAGGGAATAATTTAGCCAAAAAAAATTCACATTCACATATTTGACCTGAAAAAAGCAAACATTGTTTGCTTTTTTTCATCTCAAATAAGTGAATTTTTAAATGTATAAGAACATTTTACTCGTCAGTTAAAATATAAACGAATACTAGGCTAGTGTATCTATTTATATCGAGTTTAGTCAACAATATATGACTAAAATTGATTTTATTTATTTCAGCATTATATCAGGCTGACCCTTGCGCAGCAGTACCCAACCCCTGTGACGAGGCTGGGTATCAATATACGTGTACGGCGGCTGCCGATGCCACCGGCGGCATATGCAGACACATGTGTGACACTAATCCGGGATATTGCGGGGACCACGGGCAATGTTACGTCGCGTCCGACGACGTTATAGCTTGCAGGTACAATTGAGACACGCCATGCGATTTTGTGCCTTTGGATATCTGCAAAATTTCATAAAATACGTTTACGAAATTTATAATATTTGCCGTAAATGTTATAAAAAATTGACAAAATATTCAGAGTACTTGCGGAATTAAATTCCGCATGTACTTTGCAAATTGTCAACTTTTGACTTTATTTATGAAAAATATAGTAAATTTTGTAAACGTATTTAATGAACTTACGCATATGTCCAAAGGCAAAACATCACATGACGTGTCTTATATTTATGTATGCGGTAGTGATCCGCCGTTTACATGTCGGCGCACCCCTTCGAGCCACAAGACAGACATGGTATGGTTTTATCATGCAGGTTTACACAATAGTCCTGTATGCTGCCTAAAGTTTGCAACCAGGGCCCGACTGCTTAAAACCACAGTTAACTTTCCTTAACGCTATTCAAAACCACAGTTAGCTTTCCTTAACGCTGCTAAAAACCACAATCAGCTTCCATTAAGGCTGCTCGAAACCACAGTTAGCTTCCATTAACGCTGCTCAAGACCACGGTTAGTTTTCCTTAACGCTGCTCAAAACCACTGTTAGCTTTCCTTAACACTGCTCAAAACCACAGTTAGCTTCCATTAACGCTGCTCAAAACAACTGTTAGCTTCCATTAACGCTGCTCAAAACAACCAGTTAGCTTCCATTAAACCTGCTCAAAACCACAGTTAGCTTTCATTAACGCTGCTCAAAACCACTGTTAGCTTCCATTAACGCTGCTCAAAACAACCAGTTGGCTTTCCTTAACACTGCTCAAAACCACAGTTAGCTTTCCTTAACCCTGCTCAAAACCACTGTTAACTTCCATTAACGCTGCTCAAAACAACCAGTTAGCTTCCATTAACCCTGCTCAAAACAACCAGATAGCTTTCATTAACGCTGCTCAAAACCAATGTTAGTTAGTTTCCATTAACGCTGCTCAAAACCACTGTTAGCTTCCATTAACGCTGTGCAAAACAACTGTTAGCTTCCATTAACGCTGCTCAAAACAACTGTTAGCTTCCATTAACGCTGTGCAAAACAACTGTAAGCTTCCATTAACGGTGCGCAAAACCGCTGTTAGCTTTCATTAATGCTGCTCAAAACCACTGTTAGTTTCCATTAACGCTGTGCAAAACAACTGTTAGCTTCCTTTAACGCTGCTCAAACCACTGTTAGCTTCCATTAACGCTGTGCAAAACAACTGTTAGCTTCCATTAACGCTGCTCAAAACCGATGTTAGCTTTCATTAACGCTGCTCAAAACCACTGTTAGCTTAACGGAATGTTAAATCCTTAACGCTGCTCAAAACCTATGTTAACTTACATGTAACAGACTGTTAACTTTGCTAACAGCCACTGTGAGCTTTTATTAACGTTGCTCAAAACCACCGTTAGCTTAACGGACTGTTAAATCCTTAACACTGCTCAAAATTTATGTTAGCTTAACAGACTGTTAAATCGTTAACATTGCTCAAAACCACTGGTAGCTTAACGAACTGTTAAATCATTAAAGTTGCTCTCAAAACCATTATTAGCTTAACATACTGTTAAATCCCTAACATTGCTCAAAACCACTGTTAGCTTAACAGACAGTTAAATCCTTAACGTTGCTCTCAAAACCACTATTAGAGTAACGGACTGTTAAATCATTAACGCTGCTTAAAACCACTGTTAGTTTAACAGATTGTTAAATCCTTAACATTGCTCAAAACCTATGTTAGCTTAACAGAATGTTACATCCTTAAAATTGCTCAAAACCACTGTTAGCTTAATCGACTGGTAAATCCTTAACACAGCTCAAAACCTATGTTAGCTTAACAGACTGTTAAATCCTTAACATTGCTCAAAAGCACTGTTAGCTTAACGAACTGTTAAATAATTAACATTGCTCTTAAAACCACTGTTAGCTTAACAGACAATTAAATACTTAACATTGCTCGAAACAACTGTTAGCTTAACAGACTGTTAAATCCTTAACGTTGTTCTCAAAACCACTGTTAGAGTAACTAATGTTAAATCCTTAACGCTGATCAAAACCACTGTTGGTTTAACGGCCTGCTAAATTCTTAACGTTGCTCTCAAAACCACTATTAGCGTAACGGAATGTTAAATCGTTAACGTTGCTCTCAAAACCACTATTAGCGTAATGGACTGTTAAATCCTTAACGCTGCTCAAAACCACTGTTAGTTTAACAGATTGTCAAATCCGTAACATTGCTCAAAACCGTTGTTAGCTTAACATACTCTTAAATCCTTAACGTTGCTCTCAAAATCACTGTTAGCGTAACGGACAGTTAAATCCTTAACGCTGATCAAAACCACTGTTAGTTTAACGGCCTGCTAAATCCTTAACGTTGCTCTCAAAACCACTGTTAGCGTAACGGACTGTTAAATCCTTAACGCTGATCAAAAGCACTGTTAGTTTAACTGCCTGCTAAATCCTTAACGTTGCTATCCAAACCACGGTTTGTTTAATGGCCTGTTAAAGCCTTAACGTTGATCAAAATCACTGTTAGCGTAACGGACTGTTAAATCCTTAACGCTGCTCAAAACCAATGTTTGTTTAACGGGCTGTTAAATCCTTAACATTGCTCAAAACCACTGTTAGCTTAACAGACTGTTAAATTCTTAACGTTGCTCTTAAAACCACTGTTAGCGTAACGGATTGTTAAATCATTAACGTTGCTTTCAAAATCACTGTTAGCGTAACGGACTGTTAAATCCGTAAAGCTGCTCAAAACCACTGTTAGCGTAACGGACTGTTAAATCATTAACGTTGCTCTCAAAACCACTGTTAGCGTAACGGACTGTTAAATCCTTAACGTTGCTCTCAAAACCACTGTTAGCGTAACGGACTGTTAAATCCTTAACGCTGATCAAAACCATGGTTAGTCTAACGGCCTGTTAAATCCTTAACGTTGCTCTCAAAACCACGGTTAGATTAAAGGCCTGTTAAAGCCTTAACGTTGATAAAAACCACTGTCAGCTTAACGGACTGTTAAATTCTTAAAGTTGCTCAAAACCACTATTAGCTTAACGGACTGTTCAATCATTAACGTTGCTCAAAACCACTGATAGCGTAACGGACTGTTAAATCATTAACGTTGTTCAAAATCACTGTTAGCTTAACAGACAGTTAAATCCTTAACATTGTTAAGGATTTACCAGTCTGTTAAGATAACAGAGGGATTGAGCAATCGCGCCCAGCATGCTACGATCAAACTGCTTGATAATAATAAGTATTTCAATCTCATTGAAAGTCTCTTTATTTCATCTTGTCATTTCTTGTACAACACCCATATATTATTAGCTAGAATCATCGCATTGCTTTATGCTTAATAAATCATATTGTATTGTATTGTATTATGATTATAACTAACGATTATGAAGGCCCGTTGCGTCATTTTGAATTTTCTTCGGCTTTCCTATTTTCAATTGCTGGTTTCAAGATAAATGTGCAATATGTTGTTAATATAAAAGCACGTGTTGCTAAAACACTGAAGGAACGTATACAGCATATTTTTCGGGTGGATATGCTACGCATTAGTCCACAAGTTAGTGAAAAATCATATGACAATTATATAATATTATCATACAATAAGAGACTATCAAATTATCGTTCCAATCATCTGTGCATTAACCCACATATATGTAAGGCGATGACAGTTAATAATATTAGGAAATAACAGAATATTGTTTGATATAGACGATTCTCGTTAACTATAAAACATGTTTTGACAGTACTTGAGAATTGTCTCCAATGGAGACAATTCTCATGCGCTGGCAAGCATGTTTTTGTTAAGAAATCAGTAAATATTTACCATCAGCTGACATTTGTCTGTTTCCCGCCTTTCAGCTGTGAAACGTCATCATTTACTGTGTACCACGGGGTCAAATGTGAGGAGCAGACGGCCACTCAGGAGTTCTTCCTCGCCATGTCGCTCGGTATAGGGGGCGGGGTCATCCTGGTACTCGTTGCCATGGTTACCTGCATGTGCATCAGAAGACGACGGGAGAAACATGATAGTAGGTAAGTGTATAATTTCGTTGCCGCGGTTACCTGCTTATATATCACAATTAAATCGCCATACTAGTAGGTAGACTACGTATATACTTACGTTGCCATGGCTACCTGTATATGCATCATAATTAAATCGTCATGGTTACTAGCATGTGATGTGCGTTATAGTTTCGGTACCATTGCTACCTGTACGTGTACATGGTTCGTTGCCATGGTATCCTGTATATGCATCATAATTAAATCGTCATGGTTACCAGCATGTGCGTTATAGTTTTGTTGCCATGGTTACCTATACATGTATGTGTATATAGTTGCGGCGGAAGAAATATAGTAGTAGATATGTATATACATGTAGTTGGGTTACCTTGGTTACATACTGAAAATAAAACATAATAGTAGGTCAGTGTAGTTCATGATGATTGTTTATTTATTATCTATAACTATCTGTACTTCCGGTACATGGTAGGCATGATAGTTGGCCGATTTTGCCTCGACATAATATAGACTATGACAGGAATGAACAAATGAACAGGTACAGTGGAACCTCTCTAAACCGGACACCACGGGAGATGCCCAAGGTGTCCGGTATAGAGATGGTTCACTGTAAATCAGGCATAATACCGCACCAATGCATGCTTTAGTGCTTTGCGATCACGAACAGGCAGTGTCAATGGCGATACATAACAGCGAAACTCATAAAAATTACACACACACGGGTGCAAATGATGTCCGGTTTAGTGAGGTTCCACTGTACAATAACATAAACAAATTTCGCCAACGCTAAAGTCACTGATGCATCGGACGAAACTTAATATGGGCAACAGTAATGTCAACTTTCTGGCTGCAGACAATTCGGACTGTGATAACAATACATGCAATTTGGTTTTGTTTGTTTGTTTGTTGGGGTTTAACAGCCTATCAACAGCTAAGGTCATTTAAGGCCGAGTCAATAGGTTTAGTACTAAATCACATATATTACCTGTACAAACGGGGTGGCGGGATCCCAAAATCAGAACTGAAATTTACAATAAAACCAAATATATATTCAGCCCTGAAATCAGAATAATCCTGATCTGATGCCAGATCCTCGCCTCACCAAAATCGCAATACGCCAATTTAACCATGTAACAAAAGAGCCAAAGATATAAACGTACCTGAGACGTACCTGAGGGACAAACCAGGCAAATCGTGATTCCTATAAGAAGGAACCCCTACCGTTAATTTACGCCGTCACGTTCCCCCGACCAACCACCCACTCATTACGAAGTACAATATACATGTAGTTAACGGCACAATATGTCGGCGGTGAATATGCCGTTGTAGCGAATATGGCTAATATCGTAGGTGCTGGCGGCATCCGGCACAAACAATTGTCGAATGGCGGCATCTAGAAACCTGTCGGTAACGGGTAACGACGATTGCTGGTAACGAATCGCATTACGACACGGCAGGAAAATGCAATTTGAACATAATTGAAGGTGATCATTCTGAATAGTAAGTCGAGTATAAAATACATTGTTGATGAAAGTGAAAGTCCGCCCAACGAACCACCCACTGTAATTTGGTGTGTAATGTATGTTTAAATTCAACGTGTTTCTATTCATATCCATGTATTATAATGCACTCTATAAATATCACGCAATCTGATTGGCTGATGGTCATACACTACAGGTATATCATTGTTGATGAACGATTGCAAATTATTTCAATATGTATTCCTACGCCAGTAGTAAAGGAGTGCATTAGAGGGTTAACTGTATTGCAATTTTCAAATTTTCGGCGTATATCAGAAAACGACAGGTCGCCATTAAACAGATTTTCCGACCTATCATTTTCTGATATATGTCGCAAATTTGAAAGTTACGATACAGTTAACCCTATAATATAATTATAATAAAGTATGTATATTGTACATGTACAGTGCGTATGGGGATTCGGAGTTTGAGTCCAACAACGGGGTGGCTTTAAAGGACCTGAATTTCCGGATGTCTTCTAGATCCGGGTACTATCGACGCCCCGCCTACTTCAATCAGGTAAGATTGTTGTCTGCTCTTGAAATTAATGCAGCACTGTAAGGGTTAAATAATCACTCATATTGATTGTCCTAGTTTCTCAACAAATGAAAGCAGAGCATTTCATCTCAATTAGTCACATATGGCGATGCGTTCGCCAATGTCTATTAAATTAATCATTAAATGTTGCAATAACTCAGCAGTTATATTTAGAACCACAGGCCCCGCCTTGTTGGCGTAATTTCGCGTGACGCGACCCATGTGTACGATCGATTCAGTGTCACATCGCCAATCACGTAATAGTATCGTTGTTGAAAACACATTTATAAAGGCACATGTTGATTTTTTTTTAATAAATTAATAATAGTTATAGTTCACATATTGCACAATTTATTACATATTCAATATGTGAACTATAACTATTACATGTAAGCTCCTCTATTGTCAGGCCCACGAAACGTTCAGCGACGGCGTGAGGAACGCTGGCCATTCCATATACCTCCCTCCGGGCAGCGAATCCGACACCGCGACATTCTATCGTGGAAACACGCACCCGCCGGGCGTTCCATCGCCGACAAGCGTTCCATCGTATGCTCAGATCGAGACGAGTACTGACGTAAGTAGATCGTTTCCTGGTTTTGCTGAATACATGAAGTAGACCATCCTCCGTTAGTGGCGTACACGTCCGATCAGTGGTTCACCGTTTTCTCGGATCGACACAGACATTGACATAAGTAGACCACCTCCTAGTGTTGCTAAATATATTAAGTAGACCATCCTCCGCTAGTGGTATACACATCCGACAAGTGGTTCACCGTTTTCTCGGATCGACATAGACATTGATGAAAGTAGACCGTCTCCTAGTGTTGCTAAATACATTAAGCAGACCATCCCCCGTTAGTGGTATACACATCCGACAAGTGGTCCACCGTATCCTCGGATCGACACAGACATTGACGTAAGTAGACCGTCTCCTAGTGTTGCTAAATACATTAAGTAGACCGTCTGCCGCTAGTGGCATACACATCCGGCATTAAGTAGATCGTCTCCTATTTCAGTAGTTCAAATTATCGTAATCCCAAATGTGGACGAATTCTTTTTTTTTTTTTTTTATTCATTATCAAACAACTTTCCTTTTATTCATACTATTGAAAAAAGTAGGTTATACCGTTAATCCGAATTAGTAAAATATAACATTAATATACGTGACCCGGCATTACCGCCCTTATCGCATCACCGTTTTTCGCCGATATTGATTTCGAAAAAGAGCAATAGTTTCCGTAAATGACGTCGAAAGTTGACACAAACTTCGGTTTCAATTCCGCATGAGCTCCGAAGTTTGTGTCAATTTTCAACGTCATTTACGTGAAATATGGCTGATTTTCGAAATCATTATCCGCGAATTACGGCGTCACGTCAAGGTAGATACTCCAGGGTAATTATCTCTATTTCAGTATTCTATTCGGCGTCCAGTGGTTTCTATGGCAGCTAACAATATATACGACAAGAATTCTACATATGACGAGGTTTGTAACGTCATCTGGCTTATACAGGGTGGCCCAAAAAGCTTGGACACTTTGTGTAACCTACATATCTTTTGACCTACTGTTCGAATCTCAATCAATTTTGGTATACATATATATGACCCATAAGCCCCATTTCTCCAGTCATAGTCACATATATACACTGGCCGGGTGCCACACTCCGCGCCGGCGTAAAATGTCTCACGTCGAAATAGACACCGGATTTCTGACAAATTCACACACATGCAGAGGATACTGTATAAACACATTTTCGTCTAGTAACCGGCGCAAGAAATTTGCGCCTGTTACTAGATGAAAAATGCGTTTACGCGATAACTCCGAGTAGAGATGAAATAAACGCAAGAAAATTGTCATTGGTTATTAGACTCAAAATGCGTTCATGCGATCGCGCTAAGAAGAGCTGAATGGCAGGCATATCAGTGCATCTTTTCGACGTGAAACAGTTTACACCGGTGCGGAGTGCAGCTCAAGTGCATAGACGATCCTACATGAGTGATGATTTAATATATTTATTTATATAAGAACTTTTGCTCAGATTTTGTTTCAGATTAAATGTTTTTTTCTCTCTATGGACTCCATATTGCCTATATAAACTAACCGCATAATTTTATTTGAGAACATACCAACGGGTTACAGGTTTATAATTCCTAAGATAGCTATTTATCAGGTAACCTGCCCTGTATTGACCGAATACGTACTGATTGATAACATATTGTTGTATCAGGCATTGACCTGATATAAACATCCGGGTTACAACAAAGTGAAAACTGACGTTCCATTGGTCGGTTGACGTCACGTGACGTTACCGAATGACGTCAGTGTAATGACGCAGCGTAAAGAAGTCCGCGTTCTGTCCATAGAATAGGACGTCATCTAATGTCATTTTCGAGCATAAAACGTTACCTGATAAATAGAATACCAGGCTAGTGTATTTTAATATCAAGTTTATCAGGCTCGGCTCGGAAACGGTAGGAATTCCTCGGCAAGCCTCGGAATTCCTACGCGTTGCATAGCCTTGCCTGATAAACTTGATATCAAAAGACACTAGCCTGGTATTCTCCATATACATGTATCATCAAGTTTCAGACCTGTTGGCGAACAATACCTTGTGAGATTTTATCCGTCCGTCTGTTCGTTTCAGGTTTCAGGCCAACATACCGAATCCCAAGCAAGGACCTTATCCGATATGAAGACTACCCTGTAAAGGTGAAGGACATTTGACGGTGATAACTATTCCACAAAAGCCCCAGTATTTGGTAGCGATCGGCAAAAACTGGGTCAGATGATTTGCCATTATATATTGGGCAAGAACAATGGTGTTTTGGAGACCCGTGTGTTGCTGGCCATTCGTAGCGACAACGATGCCATCACGCGGGACGACCGGTTGTGCAGTGTAGAACCGCCTATATTTATGTTCCAGTTCACAAAGCACAACTAGTTCATACGTCTGATTTACATTGGAACCTCTCTAAACCGGAAACCATGGGAGGTCCCAATGCTGTCCGGTTTAGAGAGGTTTTCACTGCAACTGCTGCTGTGTGAGGTTGTGTACCAGCATTATGGTATTTTTGACCGAGGCCGGGTAAAATGTGGCTTATGTCATTTGTGGCTGTGACTGGAGAAATGGGGCTTATGAAATGTGTGACCAGTGTAGATCCTGCTCAAATAGCACACCCATGTAGCCAGATAATGATATACAGTGGAACAACTCCGCACCTCCCAGGGTGTCCGGTTTGGAGATGTTCCACTGTAAATCAGACATGATCGCGCTTCATGGCACATTCTGGTGTAGCTACAATAATTCGCCTCCGATATGTTATCTACGCGAGTGGTATGGAGCGTGGTAGCAATTTTGTTTCTAATTCTGGTGCTTTGCGATCATGAAACGTCATTGTAATCAGAGATACATAACAGTGAAACACATCTCAGTTAAACATTCATATTTTCCCAAGTGTCCGGTTTAGAGGGATTCCATTGTGTTAGAAACATGACGGGTGCTTCATTGATGAACTAGCGAACAGTGTTCATCCTGATCAGACTGTGCGGATGCACAGGCTGATCTGGATATACACTGGTCGCAAAACCCATAAGCCCCATTTCTCCAGTCACAGATACATTTGTGGTCAGTCTAGTTCCTGAGCTCCAAGCAGACTTCTGCAGTCTGATAAGGATCTACATGGTTTATCAGAAACATGGTCATTTCATTGATCGAATTACAAAAGCCACATTTTATACAGTCACGTTTACATTATTTTTGTATTACATGTACTGAGTGCGTCCATGTCAATATGAGCGTTATGTATACATTATAGTTCATATATTAGATTTTTAAGGAATTAAATGCGAGGGAGCGCTACCGACCGCAGCATTTAGTTTCTGAAAAATCCAATATGTGAAATATAGGACTTTTAAGGAATTAAATGCGAAGGAGCGCTACCGACCGCAGCATTTAGTTCCTTAAAAGTCCAACATGTGAACAATAACATATTTATAGTTCAGTCAAATGCATCTCCCATCCGAGTATTGATTTCCATTTCCTGTCGAACAATTAATGATTAAGTAATAGTTATAGTTCACATATTGAATGTTTAATAAATTATAAAATCAGTCAACGTAGCTAATACATGTTAAATCAACACAATTGTTAGAGTATATGAATTGCATAAGCACATTATTATGCATTGAAGCCGCACTTACCACCAGACAAGCTTACTTAGTTCATAAGAAACGAGGATGTGTCTAATTGTGAACATGTCCAAATATGACAGATACTCAAAATGTACAAACTGTCTGTAAAAAAAGGTGCTCTACTAGATTTCACTAGTCAGAAATTTCAGTTAAAATTATCAGTTAACCGCTGCTTTAATATGCTTAAAAGATACTTGATATCGTCAACGCCTTGTGCCAACCCAACCATACTAGCTGAAAGCCAAGACTAGATAACAATGCTTTAACAAGGGACGCCCAGTTAGTTTTATTTGTTATTTCAGTAATATCATTCAACATCAGTTGATGCAGAATATTTATATATTTACGATCTGTCGCCCCAGTTACCTTAATGTATTAGGTGATAAATAGATACAATTGACGTCAATGATAATTGCTTCATAATAGTGATGTGATATACGAATATAACATATGTGAATATTGTCTTGTTACTGGATACTATATGGAGCATTGAGTTGCCATGTCCGCCATCTTTGTATTTACATGCCATCCTACAATTCATCCCTTCGTGCGTATGACACATACAGCAAATAATATGACAGTAAACCAAATAATATGTGGTGCAATACATAATAAACATATATCACAACGGCAAGCTATCATACAAAAGACGAGATATATGAGCACTTCTCCAATCGATCTCAAAATACATCAGTGGATGTATAGCTAATAACAGAGTACAGTAGTGGGTATATATGGTATGTGTTGTGTGGATAGTCAGGTAAAAGTGATACACTGTGCAATTTTCTGTGTATGAGGGTAATTATAATGGTGGTTCATGTTGCTAAAAACATGGGCACAAACCTGTCCAGAAAACTGACATATTTTACAGTTTGGTGTAATATAATTGATAGGAGTCCGTTCTCCTGGCTTTTCTACATGTGATTAGCTACATTATATCATATGTTCTACATCACATTTTTAGTTCTTTGTAAAATGGCAGAACAGGTGAAACTGGCTGATGGCTGGCAAACACAAAGATGGCCGACTTGGCCACTTCATGTGCCGTATAGGATACAGTAGCGAGGCAGTATTCACATATATGTTATACATATATTCCATCACGTTTACGAAGCAATTATAGTTGAATGAAACGATGATCATGTATAGAACGGGTCCTTAAACCAATACTTAATAATATTATAGAACCTGCTTGTCTGTATAGATGATTGTCCTAGCTCTCCATATATAAAATCATTTTGGTTGATAGTTTGACACATAATAACCTGTAAGTGTACTCGTTCAACCTGATTTGCTTGGCTAAATACCAAAATTTCCTCTCCGTAACTTAGAATAGGTAACACTAGCTTATCAAATAAATCTAACACATATTTTGTTTTGAGGTCAGTGAGCTGATACAGGTATTTGTTTAATTTGAACATAGCCTTTCGCGCTTGCCCAGATAATGTAGTTTGAGCGTTCACAAATGACCCGCCTGTAGAAAATACAATTCCAAGATAAGAACACTTGGATACCATTTCTATTTCAGAGTTATTGTAATAAAAATGTGTATTTAAAGATAGTCTACATGTACCACCCTAAAGGCTTACGGAAATCACTATACGTTTGGTTATATCGGTATTTACAGCTAATTTCCATCTTTGACAATACTCATAAAGAATATTTAGACCATTTTGCAAACCCTCAGACGATTCAGAAAATATAATTATGTTATTACATGTAGCATATAACAATAGGAATAATTTTGCCATTCCTATATCTACACCGTCTAAACCTTTTTGACACAATTCATCTCCAAGATCGTTAATATACATAGCAAATACAAATGGTGATAAACACTCACCCTGACGTACGCCAAGACAATATGAAAATTAATCACTTAACTGATTATTATATTTCACTCTCGTCTTAACATTGTTATATATTGACTTAATAACATTGAACATTTTGCCTCTAATACCTAAATGTAAAAGTTTGTACCACAAATTATCTCTAACAACATAATCCAAGGCCTTCGTAAAATCTACGAATGCACAGAATAATTCTGAGCCACTAGTAATATACTTTGTAAATAGAATATGTAATACACAAATATGGTCAATGGTGCTCATATTATTTCGAAAATGTGAGTGCCTCGACGTATACATAATATGTGTCGGCCCATTCTGTCAGTCTAGATTTTAAAACAGCTTACATGTACCTACTGAAGTACTAATAATGTTATTCCTCTGTTGTATTATTGTTTGTATTATGTATGCTATCTTTCTTATGTAGAGGAATTGTATATTTATCTGACCATGTGTCTGGGAAATAGAGAATAGTAGGTTAGTGCCGTGAATGGGAAAACATATCTGGCAAGGCTTAGGAAACGGGATGGGCGAGGCTCTGCCGAGCACATCCCATTTCCGTGCCGTGCCAGATATTTTTTCCCATTCACGGCATTAACCTACTATTCTATTTATCCCGTCAACACCTACATATCTCTTTAAAATGCAAACAATAAATAACCCCAGCCACTGCACATATTGATACGCAGTGATTAGGTCGTATTGACAGGATATCAAACATTTTTCACGGCACCGTGTTTCACGGCACACACGCACTGTGTTGACGGGATAAATATGTCTATCTGACCATGTGTCGGGCAAATAACCATTTTTAAATGTTACATTGAAACGCTTGTGAAATAAAGGCAGAAATATATCTTTGAATAAAACAAATAATTTCACACTAAGTCAGGTCCAGCACTTATATGATTTTGGAGCTGGCAAATTCCCTTATCAATCTCACTCTGCGATATTTCAACATTTAGCTCATCGAACAAAATGTATATTTCGGACTGAAGGAATCTATCATTAAAGTGTAATATATCTTCATCTGCTTGGAAAAAATCATCTTCCGGATTATTTATAGCTTTACAATACTGTACAAATGAATCTGTAGTTAACTTGCTATTATTATTTGTGTTTATACCACTTGCTTTCTTCAAAAGATTCCAATATTCTTTTGAATTTCTGACTTTGTCGTATTTAGCAGGTTATCTGTTTGCTGTTTTGCCTGCTGATATCTAGACTCACGGAGTGATTTTCTTAAACCTAAATCTTGCCAGAACCATATTTTGCCTATTCTGATCAGTATATCTAAGCGATATATGTTTAATTTATCATAGAATATGTCTTTAAGATATTCACACCTATCATTATAACTGGAAGTTGTATTTACAGACGCGACATTTCCCTGGTGTTGACGTACTTTCACCTTCATATTAGGTTTACAGTCGAACCTCCCCGAACGGCCACCTCTCTACAACACCCTCTCTATAACAGCCGCTATTTTATATATGGATGATTTCCACTGTATCTAACCCTTGGAGTGCTGAACACCAAAATTGTCGTCTGCTGTTGCTTTGCCTTCTTTTTGAATAAAAACATGTTTTGACAGCATTTTAGAAACATTTCCATTGGAAATGATTCTAAAATGTTGCCAAAGCATGTTTTTGATGAGAATTAACGAAGAAAATAAATAAACAGCGGATGACAAAATTTAATTCAGCATTAACCTCCCTACAACAGCTACCTCTCTACAACAGCCTGTTTTGCGTCTTCCCATGGGTGGCTGTTGTAGAGAGGGTGCACTGTACATACATAATAGAAATATCATTTAAACCAGAAACCGCAGAGTTTATTGTGTCGTTGGTGGTGTTCATGTTTAAATCATCTATCAAAGTCTCCAACTTTGATGTAGTAATTGTTGATCTCATATTATTTTTATACTCCTCCATGTAGTCTATGTTCCATTTATATTTGTATTGTACATATTGCAGATCATTGAAAACACTTTGTTCATTTTGATTGTCAGCATTAGATGCCGACATCAATGAAGAAGTAACAATACACTGATCAGATAGTACATTCGGATCATCAACACTAACGGAAGAAAAATAATATAGGAGATCAGCATTTACAACAACTAAATCTACCATGCTGCTTCCTCTGCCACCCACAAACGTGCATTTTCCCAAACATGTGTCCTTACCTACACGACCGTTTGCAAGGCGGAGCCCGGTTCTTTGCATATACATGTATTTATTAATAGTCGGCCATTTGCATTTACATAATTATCCTGTATAAAACGGGGAATTTCGGTGTCATATACATAATCGTCGGGCAATGTATGTATGTGTGTGGCAGAATCGTCAGCAACGTAATCCGGAAGTGTACCACATATGTAGCCTATTTCATTAACATTGCAAAGTATACTTATCTAGCAAAGTATACTTTGAGGGAGAACTTTTCAATTTAAAAATTAATTTATTAATTTTTATTATACTGAAGTTATTACATTATCACAGCCATTTTGGCTGTCTTAATGTAATACATTCAGTATAATAATTCTGCATACGTTTAATCATCAAATATATGCAGTCGTCAGTTCTATATGAAATAATGCTTTTCGGGAAAAATAAATGATTACTCCCTCAAAGTATACTTTGCTAGATAAGTATACTTTGCAATTTTGATGAAATCGGCTACAGGAGTTTAGATCTCCCCATATCATGAAATTATATTCATTATGTGTGGATTGTTGTACATGTATATGTAAAATATCGTCAAAAATAACAATATATGCATGCGTCTCTGTATATGCTTGTCTTCCGCTAGTTTCAGGAATAATATACGCAAGACAACCAAATAAATCATGTTCAAATCCAAAATAGTCGCCCTTGAATTTAAGCCACACGTAAGAGTCATCCACACTTTTAACAAACATGTCGTCTGCAATCAAACAACAAATAGACATTTCGAGTTTTCGCGATTTTGCCTTTTCCAAAGTGGAAAGTCGCAACACCATCACGCGAATCTCGAAATGGGACGGATATATATGTATAATGGGTGTCCTGGACCAACCCCCTATATATGATGGGTGTCCTGGATCAACTCACTAAGCTCGTACTGGTCCAGTCCATCCCATCATATATAGTGAGTCTGTCCATTCCATCCCATTATACATATATATAAGAACTCTGCTCTAACAATACACTTTAATACTATCTATACAACGTAAAAACCCTAGCATACTACTTTATTTATACTGCGCAGACAAACTATACTGGCCCAGAACTGTGATCAAACAATACTATCTATACAGAGGGTAAAATTAGATGTCAATCATTCTCATTTTCCTACATTCATATAGGTAATGCTTTATTATTGTAATGTATTTATGTTTTAAGTTTAACAGTACACCTCCACATGAACAACATATCTGGTATTTAGCAGTTGTACCACCACCATATTTTAAGCATTCTCTTATTTTACTTTCATTATTCTTTACTATATAGTTTTGGATCTTGCAGAAGTCTGATCTTTTTGTAGCATCGGCGTTGCATCGCCCATATTTGCCAACTCTAAGAAAGCAACATATATTTGTTTCCATTTTATTTACAATTAATAACTTTACATTAAATATATTAGACAATAAAAAGTAGTTATAAAATTAAAAAAAACCAATGAGTACCAGTGATGTGAAATGCATTTTACAGCTTGACCGTGATCGTGCAATTAATGACGAACAACTTAGAAAGATGGTAGATGCTCTCCAACAAGAAGAATCAGACCTTATACCCGCACCTTTGACTGCAAAACCAATAACAAACGAATCTACAACCTTACAAAAACTTGCTTAAAATTCATAAACAAAACTAAGCCGCTGCAATCAATGAACTTAAAGATAATAAAAGCACTAACTTCTTAGAACTCGTAGATAAACCAAAATATGGATATTTCAAAGCATACGAAATATATGTTAAACATATTGTCTGATAGGACAGATTTTATAAACAAGAGGGCCATGATGGCCCGAGGGCCATGATGGCCCTATATCGCTCACCTGTGCAATGTCACACAAATCAAGCAAATACTGGTATGTAAAGTAGTCACTACATATACATCAAAATAAGCCCATGACAGGCACAAAATGTCATTGCGACAAACTTGAAAAGTCACCAGCGTAGGAGTTGCCTCGCGATATGTACAGATATATCTTACACAACTTTGAGAGGTGTGGAGACCACAACAGGATGCTTCCAGCCTACTTTTTATTGCAATCCTTAGATTTTATGTATTATATAACCATATTCCGTAAAAAAGTTGACCCCTATGCCCATTGTTGACCCAGAACATTTTAACAGCTTTGAAAAAGCAATGTACATTGATAATTCCTGTCAAGTTTCGTCGAAATCGGTCTGGTGGTTCGTGAGAACGACGACGTGGGTTAACGACGACCGCCATTTTAACAAAACTGAAAATAACAATAACAATGAACAATAACTGCGAAGTTTGCCCACCAATGGCCAAGCGGTTTGTATGAAGAAGACATTTGAAATCTCTAATAAAAGATCGACCTTTTGACCTTTCGGCGGCCATCTTGTATGATATAATCATCCGATTCGATGAAAACAGCACCACAGCCATCGCCTCATCTATACCTTTGATTTGATATATTATAAGACCATATTCCGTCAAAAATGAAAGTTGACCCCTATTTGAACCAGGGGTCACCATTTTAACAAATTTGGAAAAGCATTGTTCATGGATAATTTCTGCCAAATTTCGTAGAAATCGGTCTGGTGGTTCGTGAGAACATTTTATTTTAAATGTTGTGCTATTTTTAGACGGCCGCCATCTTGGATTAACGATGACCGCCAATTTAACAAAAATGCGAAGTTTGCTACCAATGGCCAAGCGGTTTGTATGAAGAAGACGTTTGAAATCTCTAATAAAAGAACGACCTTTTGACCTTTCGGCGGCCATCTTCGATGATGTAATCATCTGCTTTCGACAAAAAATGCTCCTAAGTGATCGTTTCGTCCATATCTTCGAATTAATATATGACATGACCGTATTCGGTCAAATGTGAAATTTGACCCTACTTGATCCCTCCTGCCCCTCCCATTTTTGACCCGGGTGCCACCATTTGAAGGACTCTAAAAAAATCGTTAACTATCGATCATTCATGTCAAGCTTCGTCGTCGAAATCGGCCTGGCAGTTCGTGAGAAGATGTTTTGAGAATTTGAACTTCTTTTCAACAGCGGCCATCTTTGATTTCGCGATGACCACCATTTAAACAGAAATGAAAAGGCTTGACCCAATATCCATTACCGTGAAGTTTGGCCGATATCGGCCAAGCGGTTCACGTGAACAAGACGTTGGAAATCTTTATTAAAATAACGACCTTTTGACCTTTCGGCGGCCATCTTGGATGACATGACCATCCAATTTCGACAACAATTGCACCAGAGTGATCGGCTCTTTGATACCTTCGATTTGATATGTGACATGACCATATTCGGTCAAAAATAAAATTTGACCCCAATTTGACCCCATGGGCAACGCCCATTTTTGACCACGGGGTCACCACTTTAACAACTTTGAAAGAGCATTGTACATCGATCATTCCTACCGAGTTTTGTCTAAAGATTTTTGAAGAATTTGTGCTATTTTTAGACGGCGGCTATCTTGGATTACGTAATGACGTCATTTTAACAAGTTTGTAACCCGCCTACGTAAGGACCATGACCAGGAAGTTTGGTGACTATACACATAATGGTTACCGAGGAGAAGACATTTGAAAATGTTCACAGACAACGGTCGACGGACGACGGACTACGGAACTCGGACGGACGAACACATTGCGGTAACAATAAGCTCAGGTGAGCTAAACATCAACTTATAGAGCAGATAAAAGAGTTAAAAGGATTACAATTTCAACTTGGTCTTACTGTAGATTTATTGAAAGATGATGGTGAGGAAACAAAACGAACAACAGGTGTATTCTATAGCGAACAATATGCTATCTTGAATTCAGAAAAAATAAGTGAATTTTACGAACAATCGTCTTCACAAATTCAAAAAAATATTGAAAATTCCGCAAACATGGCTACAGGTATGATGATTGATCATTGTAATACGTTCTACCTTAACATTGCTAAGTACGAACCACTAAAAGGCTCTTCTTACATTCCTCTACCTAAAGAAATAGCAACTAAGAAAGCAATAATAAATGTAAAGAACAATGATGATGGATGTCGTATATACGCTATTAACTCAGCTATTAATCCTGTTACCCACCACACAGATTATCAGCTTACCCAAGTACTGACTTTATAAATACTACTGGAATAGATTTTTCTGTGTTCATCTCGCAGATATCTAAAGTAGAGAAACAGAATGATCGAGTTATTAATGTGTATGGTTATACTATTACTGAGAATAAGAGGATATAGACATCTTTCCCTATTACATCTCTGAGCAAGCCAGAGACATTGAAAGAATTAACTTGCTATTGATATGTGATGATGAAGATAATGAAGAAGTTAAGTATCACTGTTCGATAAAGAATTTGAACAAGCTATTGTATAGTCAAAATAAGCACCATTGTGAAACATAGTTCTGTGATCGGTGTCTATATGGATTATCCAAAGAAGTACTACTTATAAAAACATAAGGAGGACTGTGATGGTATTAATAAGAATACTACAAGAATAGAGATGCCTACTGATAGTCATATCAAGTTTAATAACTACATCAACCAAATGCCTGTTCCATACGTTATACACGCTATCTTTGAGAGTATAATAACACATGTATCAAGTAAAGCTGGTGACAAGTCTGAACACAAAGCATGTGGTTTTGGTTATCAAGTTGTTAGACACGATGGTGTTGCAAATAATCCTGTAGTATATAGAGGAGAGGACGCAGTAGATGAGTTATTGAAGAGATTGAAGCGCGAGATATATAGCATCAATATGAAGTTTAAGAATCCTAGACCATTACTAATGCCAGAAGATAATAAAAGAGATTATACAAGAGCAACACACAGTTCAATCTGTGACACGCTAATTGTAAGAATTAATAAAGACTATAAAGTTAGAGATCTCTGTCACTTCACTGGTAAATATAGAGGTGCAGCGCATAAGACGTGCAATCTAAAGCTAAAGATAAAACCTTACATTACAAAGATACCTGTTGTGTTCCACAATCTAAAAGGATGTGATATAGTCATCTCATAATGCAGAATATACACAATAAAGTTGGCAATATTACATGTATTCCTACACATTCAGAGAAGTATATATCATTTGGTATAGGACAGTTACAGTTCTTAGATAGTTTCCTGTTCATGTCCTCATCATTATCTAAACTAGTAGAGAACACATCTGATCTTAAGATAACGAGAGAAACATTTGGTGAGACTGCACTGGATAAAGAAATATATAAGGTACGTACATTTGAGACTGAGAATGAATGCAGTATTACACTGCACGAGACAATTGACAGATCTAAACTAGAATACATAATACACTCAGATAAGTTTGAAATTGGTAGTCGCTTCCTGGATGGTAAGAAAGTTGAGTCACAGCTTGTAATGCTTAAAGGGTATCTATATAGGACGAATAAACTTGTGTGAGATGAACTATTATCAGTCCAGATCCTGATCAGACTGTGCGGATGCACAGGCTGATCTGGATATACACTGGTCGCAAAACCCATAAGCCCCATTTCTCCAGTCACAGCCACATATATGTTTGAAACAAAAAAGTATTTGGGGTTAATTACTTGTATTATCAGATATTTTTATGCATATCTGTTGATGTAATTGTATTATATTGTTTGTTGTTAATTAATGGGCAATTAGCCCGAGGTACAAAATAGCGATTCCCGGCGATGGAACAGGACCCACCACTTTTTTCTAACTTTCATGGGATTTATATACCGGTACATGTATAGGTCATTCAAGTGACCATGACCTACCTTTGTTGTCTCACCCACGATAGTGGAAAGTGAAACATAGAAATCGCATATCAGTTGACGTCGTCATCAACAACTTTGGACATAGGTCCATTGTAGCTCCAAATAGTCGGATGTTCGCCAAACTTCATCAGTAGCTTCCTTACACTGATAGAAACCATCCTGGGTCCTTTGGGTGACATTGACCTACTTTTCTCAAAATATGGGTAACTCACGTCAAAACTTGGACGTACGTCCCAATTTCGCATATATCCTGATACGTTTGTTGGATGCATGCCAAACTTCATCAAGATTGTTTGTCTCGCTCATGCTAGATTGCGGTAAAATTTAAAATTAGTAGCCGAAATTAACTGTCACAGTAAAAAAACTAAAATAAACATTACTATTTTATATTAGCTCCACTATTTGTAAGAGTACAATTTCAAATAATTTCTGACATATCAGTAGCCAAAATGGCCATTTGAATGATTTCTGAAATATTTGTAGCTACATGGTCATTTGAGTAACCAAATTGCGACCAGTAGCGCCATCCTAGCTCATGATACTGGAAAGTGAGACATAGCGGTGACAATTCTGGTGTCGTCCTCATAAACAATTTTGGACAAAGTCCAAATTTCGCATATCTCTTGATCCGTAAGGCGAATCATTACCAAACTTCATCAATAGCTTCCTCACATTGATAGCCTTAACCGTGACCATAATTTCATCTATAGCAGAGTATTTCGAATGACCTTGACCATGGTCACCTTCTTATCAACAACTTTTGACATAAAAACATATGTTGGTGTTTTTTTCTCTCAGGAAAACAGCAATGTATCAAGATTGGACTCGAACTGGGCCATGTGGACATCGGACTGTCCACTGCGCAAGATCTGGATCGATCGATATCAACCGGCAGGGAGGGTGGAGAAGAGAAGACAACATGTACACAAGACCAATGGCCAGATAGAGAGAACAGCCGACGAACAATTACTTTACGACCAATGTTTACAGACTTTGTATAGTTATATTGGCTACCAGTATAAATGTGAATATGTCCTGTGTGTTATATAGTTTGTCACAGGTACCTGCTATTGGGATGGGGTGCACTGAATCAGATAGGAAAACCCCTCCAATTCAGACCATACTGTTTTTATTTTTTACATTCGCGATTTTGACGCAATTAAGCACAGGTATCCCGGAAAATTGAACAGCAACACCTGCCAATGTCCCCTGGAAATAAGGGAAATAAGGACTGAAGGGGTGCACTCCGATATGCACCGAAATCGTTAGAAAAATGCAGTTGATAGCCACGAAAAGAGATACATAAAAACGCATGGAATAATACTGCATATTCACCAATCAGTCGGGAAAACTGGAATTTTAAACCCTAGTGCACCCCCTCTTTCCTTAATTCCAGCCAAATGTACATGTTGATTGTTTCGAAATAACTCATAAATGACCGAATCTACGGGGACTAGAACACCGTCAGGTGTTGCTAATCAATTTTCCGAGGTATCTGCACTTAATTGCGTTAAAATTTTCTTACCTGATTCGGTGCATCCCATCCAAATAGCAGATGCCTGTGACGTACTATACCCACCGTGTAACAGTATGATAGACATTCCATTGTTAAATAACATAGGTTGGTGCTACTCAAACATTGATTTGGCTACTCATATTTCAAAAATGGCTTGATTGGCTACTGAAAGGCACAGGTACGGACCGAGGTCTATACATACATTAAACATGCCTAAAACCTATAAGTGTTATAGAGGGAGTAACCAATTTATTTTAGCTTATTTGTTTTCGTTTATGGATGGTTTTAGGCATATTTAATGTATTTATAGACCTCCGTCCGTTACATCAACCTGTGCTGAAAGGTTATGATTATAAAAAGTAGTTTTGCAGATATCGGAGCTACTGGTAATGTAAAATTTTGTTCAAGGTAACCGTAAATTTCTGCTATTTAAATTTCATAACCTAGAGTTATAACAAACAGTGTAGACTCCGATCAGACTGCTCGACTGCGACTGGTGATCTAGGTCTACATCTATCACACGGTCTGAAGATCCATTTTCTCAGTACATGTCATCTCAAAAACTATTCATTTTTCAGCATTATACTGATGACAACCAGTATACTTAAATACATGTAGATATACATGTACATGAATATAAGGAGACACAAAATATAACAGTTGCTGCTGCTTTTATTTTCCTCATTTAAATGATCGTACATGTTGAGCCTACACGCTGTAGCACATATGCTAACTCTCTTACATTAAAGGTACTGTGTCTCGGATATCCAATATGTGTTTTTTCTCATAAAAAGACATATATCAATCAACTACACCATTTTATTTGATCACATTCCTACAAGTACGTGTGTTTTATTTAACTACACATAGCAGTAAGGAAAAATATGAAATTTCTTTATTTTTTTTTGCGAAAGGATCATACTATGCCACACTTTGTTATATACAAAATAAATTAGTACCCATTGATTGTAAATATGTTTATAATACTAAACATTTAACTAGACATTAGGTTTGTAAAACATGAATATGCCCCTGTGGACTTTAAATGGAGAAACTTTTACAGGCTTTTTGATGTAAAAATACACGGACGGACGGACGGACGGACGGAACATCAAGATTAACACAATATGCATAGGGGCATAACTAGCGTTGCAAATGCCAGTTCTGGCCTACCACGATAGTGGAGGGCACATGTGTTACCCTTGTCCGTCCGTCCCCAACCTTGTAACTCGTAAGACATTTAAACCGTAATAGCTACAGACCTGACACTTGGTATGTAGCTTTCTTTATGAGTTGATGCACACAGTTTATTTGAATTTCGATTCTTTCGACCCCCAGGTCATGGATTATCTCCCCCATTTTCGACTTAGAATTTGTATGTGGGGCATCCGTGTTCAATGAACATATTTTCTAGTTATTTTTATGTATTATACACTTATTAGTTGTACAATGTATACATATCAAATTTTTACAGGCGCCTTGTACATATAATTCGGTACCAGAAACTCCCATAGGAAAATCTTTTTTTCGCAATAAAATCAATATTTGATGGAATTTCATCAAACAAAACTTTTTTGGGAGGGTGACTTATTTGTTATGATGATTAAATTAACTGGTCACTGCCCTCTTCTTAATATTAATATTGTGGAGGTAACTCTTGGTCTCCTCCCGACCAGTCCATGAGGAGTTATCGTTCCTAGATTATCTGGGCTTCGGTGGTGAAAATCGTGTGTGTCGATCAAATCATGATGTATACAAGTGACTTATGACATTTATGACAAATCTACTAATCCGCTAGCGCACTCCTGCAGAATCTATACTGTTTGTTAGAAGCAATACAGGTGTCTCACTGACTAAATGACGAACAGTACATACCCTGATCAGACTGCACTGATGTGTAAACTGATCTGGGTGTGTACTGTTCGCAATTGCCATAAGCGCCATACCTAAAGTGGTAGAAGCATACACAGTATCACTGAAATGCGCCATGGGACTTTGGGGCGAAATGGGCGTACTGGGGATTGCGGGGCCATATCCCCATTACGCCCATTTCGCCCGTAATTTCCATTGCACACTAGTCAGACCGTATTTTGGATTTTTAAAATGCACATTATCACCGTTTTCACTGGGCTGGTCATGTGGGTGATGGGTTGGTGAGCAATGCAAAGTTACAATAGCTATTCTGATGTCTGATATTAAAGGTACATGCCCACTCAGCAAGCACAAAATGTTCTTTACAGTATTTAAATAAGTGTATAATTGTGTCACTATTCCACCAGTTCTAAAAATTACAAGTGCCCGGAAACAGATATAATTATTTAGTAATATTTATTTTACTGATAGTGACGCGCGTTGGTATCAGGTTATTTTCATATGCAAATGAGGCACGATATTTTTACTTATTTATACTAATGAAATGCGTCATATGAAACAATAATATTTTCGACAGATTATAAAGTTTGATCATTGCACATAAAAAATAGATACAGAGAATAAATAGTAATGTACGTTAACATTTTAAGGAAACACGGTTATCGCCCCTGATAGCAGCGTAAAAAATTACGTCTAAAATAAAATGTATAATAATGCCAATCAATATGTGGGGTAATGGTGAATGAATGTTTATTTTGCCAGAAAATGTCATACGTACAGAATATACATCACTATATTATAACCTACTGCGTGGGCATGTACCTTTAAAGGACAGAAAATAATGACACAGCAACATGTAAAGTCAGATAGATACGGGACCGCAGTTTAAAGTCTCATCCAACAGACCAGTGGGATGGAAATACTATCAAAGTATTTTTCACGCCTATAGGGTGAAGATTGAACACACAACCTCCGGAGTTGAAGTCCAATGTTTTACCCCTAGGCAACAACCCATCCCCAATATTGATGAAACTTTTTGTAGACAGTGCACGTGTACATCTGCAGTAGGCCGCTTATAACATTAACTTTGTGACAAAACACGACGTCTGGCAGATGTGGTAGCGTAATACCTTATAATTGTTGCCAGGTGTCTTTCTTGAGGATCGCATTACCATCGCCTGTTTCAGACATACATTAGTATGCAGTCAAGGGATAAGCTGATGATTTGATACTACAAATCGTGCGAAAATCAAGTTTATGACAATCAAATTTCTTTTTTTGAAATCCACATCGCATTTCCTGCGTTCTGGTGCATTTTGGAGCAAAAAACGTGCCTTGTAATTTGTAAAAAATAGTTGAGTGTCTACCTCCGTTTATGATCAAATGAGTGGCATTAAATGGCATATCATTCGCTAAGTACTGGATTGAATTGTTCAAAAGTGTCTCAATTTACCAAGATAATAGATGGTAATATCGTTGGCATACACTAGGTTGTTCATATTTAAGATTATTTAGGATTCAAGGTGCAGTGTAAGCGAGGACTTCGTTGATATGTAGCCAGTTAAATTATGCGTTCACCATTTTGAATTCATAAGGACAACCGACGAAAAAGAGTGACAATGTCAAAGAACGACATTTAGGCGACAGTGTACAGCGCCTGAAGCATTTCTAAGTCATTGATGCTGCGAGGAACTCGTGCAAGTATAATATTTTGTCACGACACCACGGCCATAACGTCAAACATGTATTCACGTTCAGTGACGTCACAAGTACGTGCCGTCAAGTCATGACGTCATAATATGTGTACTAAGGTGCAAGGCATCGCTTCTCATATTAGTGAAAGTTTCAGTAAGTTATCATTTTCCGTTTTCTGTTCACACTTAATGCTAATTGACACCAGTAAACGTCATTAAGCCCGGTTTTCATATGGCGCGGCCCATATATTGTAGGTACAAAGGGCATATTACACCACCGACTGCGTTATTCTTGCCCAGATGCCAACGTTTCTGAACATCTATTAGCAATCTCAATTCGCAGTCAAGCAGTTTGATTGGCTGTGCCTGAGCTGTAGCACAGCTCAGGCTCAGCCAATCAAGCTGCTTGATTTCAAGCACTGTATTTCAAGTAGTTTGGAATAAAGATAATCTAAATTCGAAATCAAGCAGTTTGACTGGCTGTGCATGAGCTGTAACACAACTCAAGCTCAGCCGATCAAGCTGCTTGATTTCAAGCACTAGTATACTGTATTTCAAGTATTTTGGAATAAAGATAATCTCAATTCGCAATCAAGCAGTTTGATTGGATGTGCATGAGCTGTAACACAATTCAGGCTCAGCTAATCAAGCTGCTTGATTTCAAGCACAGTATTTCAAGTAGTTTGGAATAAAGATAATCTAAATTCGCAATCAAGCAGTTTGACTGGCTGTGCATGAGCTGTAACACAACTGAGGCTCAGCCAATCAAGTTGCTTGATTTCAAGCACTGTATTCAAGTATTTTGAAGTAAAGATAATCTCAATACGCAATCAAGCAGTTTGATTGGCTGAGACTGAGCTGTAGCACAGCTCATGCTCAGCCAAACAAGCTGTTTGGTTTCAAGCACTGTATTTCAAGTATTCTGAAATAAAGATAATCTCAATTCGCAATCAAGCAGTTTGATTGGCTGTGCCTGAGCTGTAGCACAGCTCAGGCTCAGCCAACCAAGCTGCTTGATTTAAATCACACTATTTCAAGTATTTTGGAATAAAAATAATTACAAATATTGGCATCACATGCGGCAGCATAACAGCCTATTGAGTTTCTAGCGCAAGAGCTCCTGCTATTGAGGTAACAATACTACGGGGCCCCGCAGGGGACGTAATTTTTTGTTTGTTTTATTAATTCGTTCCCACGACATAACAATTCGTTTACACGAAATAACAATTCGTTCCCACGAATTAACAATTCGTTCCCACGACATAACAATTCGTTCACGCCAAATAACAATTTGTTCCCTCAATTTAACAATTTGTTCCCACAAAATAACAATTCCTTCCCACGAATTACCAATTCGTTCCCTCAATTTAACAATTAGTTCCCACGAAATAACAATTCGTTCCCACGGGAGCGAATTGTTAATTCTTGGGAACGAATTGTTATATCGTGGGAACGAATTGTTAATTCGAGGGAACGAATTGTTAAATTGAGGGAACGAATTGTCATTTCGTGGGGACAAATTGTTAAATCGAGGGAACGAATTGTTAAATTGAGGGAAAGAATTGTTATTTCGTGGGAACGAATTAATAAAAAAACAACATACATGTATGTCCCCTGCGGGGTTCCGTACAATGTACCACCCCCAAATGATACAATATTTCACAATCGGTGTTTGAACACCGCTGATAAAAACTGAGTACTTTCGATTGTAGTTTGGTGTCTGCCATATATGTGTCTGTGATTGGAGAAATGGGGCGTATGGGCTTTGCGACCAGTGTAGATCCAGATCCGCCTGTGTGTACATCCGCACAATCTGATCAGGATCTGAACTGTTCGCTATTCCATCAATGAAATACCCGTCATGCTTCTAACCGGTAATGTAGATCGTTATCAGGCTACAGGAGATTGGTAGTTGATCAGGTGCTACACTGGTCACAAATCCATGATTAAGCCCCCAAACCGCCAGTCACCGCCACGTACTTGCGGACATGAGAAAACACGGAACGTCACTCGCGGAACGAGTATAGTCTCTGATCTGTTTAGAGCCCGTTACCGGTATATGGTGTTTCGGGTAAAACCTATATTTGAATAGTTTTAATATTGCCGTTTGAATCTAGTAGCGGACGAGACAACACGAGACAACACGAGACGACGCGAGATCACGTGATGTTGGTGTCGTGTCTGGCTTCCGATTCTCAAGACCCTCAATACCATTCTAGGAAACAGACAACCAATTGATTTCCCATAGACCCACATTCACACAAACATGACAATCGCAAACTACCTGCGACAAAATCAATTTTGTTACTTCCGTTCCTGGAGTCAGTGACCTAAGCCGGTTCTAGATCCATGCCAAACACGGGGTCATGCGGGTGGATTTTCATGAGTTATTTCCCCTTTTTTGACGGAACCGTCTACTTTCACTTTCGAAATCTCCATCTCACCCCCACATCAAGTCGTAAACAGAAAAATTTAACCTGCATGTGTAGAGCATGTAAATAATATAATAAAATGTTTGACACAGACATACCTTTCCTGCAGCATCTGTTTTATTTATCTCTCTGTCATAATAATAACAATCAATGCCGTTGTCCTGAGAATTTACTCCTTGTTGCTAAGCTGTACCAGGACTGGTTTACCGTCTATATTATTCATAAGTTGACTGTGTCCTATAGAAGGAGATAATTTTCTGATTTTGTATTAATTATAACAAGTATTCATTAACTTTCATCGAAATATGTTTTCGCATTGATTGGGTCAGTACAGTGCGAGTCGCGACATATTTAGTATGTCGCGACAACCCTCAAACCAGCATAGAAAATATAACGATTTCATGATTTCCGTTGGTCCACTAATGATGCCCTGTTATACGAATAACCGCATAAATGCTTTACGCAATGACATTTACTCATTGAGTCGAACACTGTTTCACACAACTGATTGGTTTTGCTATTTCCTGTAACAAATGTTATGCAATAATGGACAAAATTCAAAACCAACCCACACAATTCAAGGTTATTGAGTAAACTTTGGTTTCACACACAGGCAACACTCATTTCAGTATTACAAATTGATTCAATGGGTCCAGAAAACATTGTACACATGCTATATATACAAATATAGCAAAGAAATTACCCAAAAGTTGTGCTGGATAAGCAAAATTGGAAGATTTTTGCCAAAAAATCCAGTTTCCGATAAGTAAAAAATAACTATGGTAAATACGGTAATTGGTTTCTTCTGACAGAATTTGCCAAATTTCCTGAAGCAGACATTTTACTTGAAACAATCACTACAGCTAACATTCTGGCAATGTCGCATAGCTGAAAAGTGGTACTTCTTTGAGAAATTTGCCATATTATGCTTATGGGAAACCAAATTATCTCCCCCTTTTCCATTATTAGAAGGTTGTTTTTTTCTCATTTTGACGATTTTCGATATTTTTTTTTGCGTCGAATATTGTCGTGAAATGATGGCAAATGCCGGAAGACGCGATCGGGCAATACAAAAGATACAACTGGTACCATTGCAAACAGCCTGTATAAACAGGGTCATATAGGAAACAGACAACCAATTGATTTCCCATAGACCCACATTCACACAAACATGACAATCGCAAACTACCTGCGACAAAATCAATTTTGTTACTTCCGTTCCTGGAGTCAGTGACCTAAGCCGGTTCTAGATCCATGCCAAACACGGGGTCATGCGGGTGGATTTTCATGAGTTATTTCCCCTTTTTTGACGGAACCGTCTACTTTCACTTTCGAAATCTCCATCTCACCCCCACATCAAGTCGTAAACAGAAAAATTTAACCTGCATGTGTAGAGCATGTAAATAATATAATAAAATGTTTGACACAGACATACCTTTCCTGCAGCATCTGTTTTATTTATCTCTCTGTCATAATAATAACAATCAATGCCGTTGTCCTGAGAATTTACTCCTTGTTGCTAAGCTGTACCAGGACTGGTTTACCGTCTATATTATTCATAAGTTGACTGTGTCCTCTAGCCCATTGACCATATCAATTATATTTCGACATCACGTGGTCTCAGTTGAATGTGCTTCTGCGCCGCAGACTTAATACTTCATTCATACATTTATATTGTAACATTCCAGTTAAAACAATTACACATGGACATATATCAATTATCATTATATGATAAATGTTTTGAAATTATGTTCTGACATATATAGCAAAAGGAATATACAAATACTACATTTTGGTAATGTATGTTAATATTATAATTATTATTATATAGTACGTATTACATTGCATTATTTTCACATGCAGATATACTCGTGTTATGTGATAAACGCAGTCATCCCATGGTGTCACAAAACTGCTGCGCCCCAATCGACACATTTCACAGAATCAGTATTAACTGCGATGCCACGCTACAATATGTTTGTGACACGGGACTCGTGTGGATATATTAATCAGCCCCATACTCGCATCAAATTTATATTTTTCGATTTTTGTTTTTTTTGTTTTACTGAAAAAGACTCCGCGCAAATCAGCAACAAAACAATAAGCCATTTAAGTTGCCCTTGCCACTGCGCTTATCCTGGTTAAAACAATCAGAGGCAACGACAACCGCTGTTGGCTTATTTCTTTCTAGCGTCCCGCATTGTAACCCCTACCGCGAACCGGGACAGTGCAAATCAATCATTAAATGTTTTACTCACCTGTCTAAAAGTGTGTTGAAATATATTGAAATAAACCACAAACGAGTGTCTATGTACAAAGGCCTTAAAAAATTACAATTTATAATTTTTTTTTTTTTTTCGAAAATTGTAATTTTTTATCGCTTCGTCCAGTATTCCCGCGACTTTTCCAAGTTTATACCCCGATAAATTCCACAAAAAGGCCATTCATTCCTATAATATCATCTCAAATCAGATTTGAAAATAAGTGATTAGCAGTAGATATACAACCGAGCTTAAGAAGGAAGTAAACGGTATGAACATGAGCCGCGTCGTGCGAAAATCGGGCTTAATGACAACATTTTCAGTTTTTACTTTTTCGCGTATTCTGAATTGTACATCTTTTAAAAGCCATATGCCGCCAAAATTATCAATGTATCCCAATTATGTTTCATTTTAGAAGTAGTTTTATGACGCGTGGTAAAAACTTATATGACGTTTTAGATCAATGATGTCGAAATTACGACGTTTTTATCAACGGCGTTTACAAGGGGTGTTGATCCGGACAAGTCATATAGATTTGTCATCTTTTATCGCATGTCAACCAAATTTGGATATATCGTAGCCTGTCTCCCATTAGGATTAGGCCAAGACAAAATTTGAAAATAATGTTTATGGCTCGTGTTGCAGTTGCTAATGTAACGTCATATATTGGATTGTGGCCCATGTAACGTAATTTCGTATGAATAATTTTCAAATAAGGCAGAGTGAGGCGTTTCCCTGTTGCTTGCGGCTGTCTGAAATAATTTTGGGGAATAATAGCGACATCATTTAACATTTCGTATGCGACGACGTATTTGAAAGTAGGCAGTAGGCCGCTTATAACATTAACTTTGTGACAAAACACGATACCGGGCAGATTTGGTAGATTTGGTGATAATTATAATTGTCGCCGTGTGTCTTTCTTGTTCGTACTCTTTATCCTTGCCGTGAATGGGAAAAAATATCCGGCAAGGCTCAAGAATTTCTTTATTTCTCATCAGAAGTATATGTTGTGACCACTCATTTGAACCTTCTCGCCGAGACGGTTCAAATGAGTGGTCACAACATATACTTTGGTTCAGAAATAAGGAAAATAGATGGACAATAGTAGGTTAGTGCCGTGAATGGAAAAAACATATCTGGCAAGGCTCAGGAAACGGGATGGGCGAGGCTCTGCCGAGCACATCCCGTTTCCGTGCCGCGTCAGATATTTTTCCCATTCACGGCACTAACCTACTATTCTATTTATCCCGTGAACACGTACAAATGGCTGTAAAATGCAAAAATTGTATTGACTGGATATCAAAAATGTTTCACGGCACCGTGTTTCACGGCACATACGCACTGTGTTGACGGGATAAACATTATTATGCAGTCAAGTGATAAACTGATGGTTTGATACTATAAAAGCACTTTTGACTACAAAAGCAAGTTTATGACCATCACATTTCCAATTAATATGTTGATGCATTTATTTTAAATTCAATACAAACCCCGGATATTTATGTCATTATATAGCTGCGTGTCTACCGCCATTTATGATAAAATGAGTGGCATTAAATGGCATATTGATATGCTCCGGCATATTTAGGTAACTTACTTGGATTCTTTAGTTACAAACCACACTGAATTAACTTTCATTTTCACCACACAGCTTGTAGAATATCAAAGTTATTTATTTGTGCTGCTTTGACAAGACGTGAAATGAAAACATACGTGATATGATCTGGAATTGTACCCACAGACCAAGCACGCATGTTAAGAATCATGTCTGTCGGTTATTATCCAGCTCCGCGTGTTGTCTTCAATTCACGCACCTGTCTGTCAAATCCAGAATCCAACATTGTCGCAAATTTAGCTCGCTATGTTAACGTGTGTACACAATATCACTTAGACTATAATCTGATGTAGGTTGTAAGCTCTCGTTTCGCTAAATAACTTTATCCAACAATCCCTGTAGCCGCTATTGTGGTCGAAAATGTAACTTTTCTGTCTGTGCCTAACATTTTGATCTTACTGTCTGCCATTTTGATTCCTGAATTGTGGGATTGTTTGTCTTTGTAAATCTGCGTAAAGGAGTTTATCATGCCGCTAAAGATTAAGCGTACACACGATAACATTGTTCTAGTACAGATTTCATATAATATTTATTAATTGTGTTTTTCATGCCCTGTTGGAGTGTTATCTGTCAGTTTCCGTTGTTTATTTGATAAAATTGAATGACACATTCGTATCTGCAGACGCCACTAAGAAAATAATCTGTGACGTCATTTACATAATTTGATGTCCAATATTGCCAATGGGCCAGAATGGCCAATATTTGGCCAAGCGACCAATTTTTGGCCACTGTGACCATGCATGGGTATATAAGGCGAAATCTGCCATTCGACACTCTGGCACAATAGATCTTACAGATAACACCTCCACGTTAAAACTCGTGCGAAAATAAGGTCTTTAGAATTAAATGTATGCTAATAATAAGCATTGTACAGTTCTCATAGCAAGAACAATTAATTATTTTAGTCTAAATTGATCTTGCCAGAGTCATTTGGACATTATTTAACCCCTGAGAGGGTCTTTTTAGAGACATAGGACATTTATTTCACCTGTTTATGGGCCCTCAGACCCCACCTGCGATATATTACCGTTTCATGGGTCCCCAGAGACCCAATTAGTCATAACTACTAAAGTGAATATTCATATTTGCCTGTACGCGAACGAAATCTGGTGGATAGAAAATTCTACCTCCAGAACCATCGTGTTTGCCGGTGTTTACGCTGCCTTTTCGTTAGTATTGATCATTGCGGTTTTACTGCATAATTAGGATAAACAGTTTAGTCTATCCACACGATAGTTTACTTATTGTAGTACGGACGAATGTACCGTTCATTTGAACCATCTCTCGGATATCTCTTGTGGTAACTAAAGCTAATAAATAATTGAATTTATCTAGTCTATTATCTGTTCCCTGGACTGTCAGACTGCAGCTACACCCCTGTTCCCGTACATACATACGTGCAGTGTCTAGTCCAGATCTGAGAGACACAGGTTGCAGGCTACACAGATCTTGGTCAATCAGTCATCTATAGCCCGCAACGCGTGTCAGAGGATACTGGGTAGTATACGCGCAACAAGGGTTTGGAACAGCGTACAGGAGCTTGCAGCACACACGTAGCATAGACAGGGTCATATGCGGGGTCATATGTATGCACCACTACCGGATACTGGATAGCATTGTTCAAAAGTCTCAATTTACCAAGATAATAGATGGTAATATCGTTGGCATACAATAGGTTGTTCATATTTAAGATTATTTAGGAATCAAAGTGAAGTGTAAGCGAAGACTTCGCTGATAAGTAGCCAGTTAAATTATGCGTTCACCATTTTGAATTCATAAAGACAACCGACGAAAAAGAGTAAAACTGTCAAAGAACGACAGTTAGGCGACAATGTACAGCGCCTGAAGCATTTCTAAATCATTGATGCTGCGAGGAACTCGTGCAAGTATCCTTGCTATAATATTTTATCACGACACCATGGCCATAACGTCAAACATGTATTCTCGTTCAATGCCGTCACAAGTACGTGACGTCAAGTCATGACGTCATAATATGTGTACCGAGGTACAAGGTATCGCGTCTCATATTAGTGAAAGTTTCAGTAAGTTATCATTTTCCGTTTTCTGTTCACACTTAATGTTAACTGACACCAGTAAACGTAAATGGGAGGGAAAACTGTGAACTTTTACGGCGACGCTAGACAATTTGAAACATCGTTTTTCCGACGTCGTTTACCGCTTTTCATGACGTTGTCATTAAGCCCGGTTTTCGTATGGCGCGGCCCACATTTACATTTTATTTTACATTTTTCTCCATATTTATGTAGGCATTATAATTTGTTCTTTTCAAGTGTTGATTTTTCTGCTTTCACTTACAGTTTTACAGTTTTTCTCGATACCGAACTACAACAAAACATAGAAAATGTATAGATAATGTCACCGTGAATACAGACTATGTAAAATGAAAAGGCCTCGTGAAAGCGGGAACACTAAACCGTTCAGAACTTGGCTATACATTTCTTTTCTATAATGATTGAGACACAGCGAAACACAACGTATTTCATATGGGAAAATATCGGCTGAGGAACACCGCTTGTCAATTTAAATATTTTAAACATTGACCGATATTAACAAGAGTACATGTAATGCACCAGGAATTCGTATATCACGTATGCGGTCGTGATAATTTGCTTTTGAAGTTACCCCGCCCATAACATTTTATTGTAAAAAGTCACACACACAGCACTTCAGTCAAATTTACAAATAGTGCATTGTCAAGACATTTGTGATGCCTTTTTCTTAATATGCAACAGTCACGACACAACATGCCTTATTACGGCCTTTGACCAGCATAGCCCCTGATCGTGCATCAGAACCATGTAGTCTGTTATGGGTCTACAGTATTCGATATATAACATTTTGAATGGTTCATCAGTGCGACGGCGAACGGTGTAGGCCCTGATCAGACTGCGCATTTGCGCAGTCTGATCAGGGACTACTCCGGTCGTATATTCAATAAGCCATTTTTGTCGTGGCGATTCACATTAAGTTTATCTTGAAAGTTCTTGACGTCTTAAAACAATAATTGTATTAGTCTGCCTATCCTAAATATTGAACAAACACATTTACTTACATAATATAGGTATGCATGGGGAGTGGCCGGGGAGGTATCGAGAAACCATCCCAGAGGACGTCAGAGCTCCAGATAAGCTTTGTGTCTAAAGAGTATTGTACCCCCTGATTTCATATTAAATGCGTATTATATTTTTTGCAAATGTATATATTAAATAGGGAACGAATGATCAAAACAAAGGACAAGGGGCAATAAGGCCAAAAATCGGCCCACACAAAAATTGGAAAATAACAGTGTAGTAGTGTACATCAATATGCCAAGAAGGTATGTTGAAAATTTGGATTTGATATCTTTACTACTTTTCGGACAATATTGTTTTTAATGATACAACCCAATGGCACATTTCAATGGACTGCACCGTCAATTTGACGTTAAAAGATGTGAGATGACGTTATGTTACACGGAAGCGGGTGATTTTGTGATTTAAATATAATTGGCATTCTAGACAAACATCATGAAGCTCGCAGGAAAGAATTGATTGCTATGATTTAAGACAATATAACTGGGGCCTTAACATCTTTTCAGTTTCGAGATGGCTGACCTTTTCAAAATTGTCGCCATTGTTAGCAATTTCATGACTATATACGAGCATGGCTTATGAAAACGTAGATTTCGAACAAGGTAAAATTTGAGACACGGCATTATATTTATTGCATATTGCCCATATAGTTCAAAAATATCTTTTGTCAATGAATATTTGAAATGATTCCATGTTACCATGACAACCAAGCAATAATAATGTATTGATAGAAATGTAAATTCATTATTTTGTATTGCATTTTATACTACATGAACATTTATTTTTTCAAATCATCATGACTCCTGCCTACATATATCATGCACTTACAAGTGTCCTCAATATTTCAATATGTGTACATGTTACCACGGTAACAAAAGCACCCATGTACTGAAATGTATCTCAAATGACATACTTATGTTAGTAGAACATGCTAAACAGTGTGAGACTCAGAGTGTATATATCATTATGGTCATAGCATAATGATGCTGCAGTCAAATACACAGTTTTATTTATGACAATAACAACAATGTGCTACAATCATTATGGTAATTATGTGTAGTAATAAGTGTTAATTTTGTTTATCGGCGTAGCAGCGCTAACAAACTAAACGTGTTGCCAAGTACAGACATAGTAAATGTTTTGAATAGCGTTACAACATGATTATATTGAAGTTTTATACTACTATGCATATTTGTTATAAAGTATGTTCAATTACAACTATATCCTTATTTGAATGCGGTAAATAATATTACAGTACATGGCCGTATATACATATATTTCATTCAGGCGCATAGTTGTGCTTAAAATAATGTCATGGCAGACTTTTGATGGCGGTCTGGGTTGTGGGGTCCGGCGGTTTAAGGGTATCCCCCGAAATAAATGTCGTGTACATCATACAACTGCCAGCAACAAAATATAAATAGTGCTGTCAGGTCACAAAATACACACAATCGATAAATTAGCGGCTCTTTTTCAGACCCAATAAAGTTTAAATTACATGCATCCAATCGGATTTGCTAAAACCGGATGTTTGGGTAATGTATGCCAATGATGTATTATAATGGAAGTAAATGGTCTTGCCGATTTCCTTTCAAATATTTTCGGAATTTGTACAATACATTGTCCACTGTCCTATTGCACCAATCTACTCTAGAAACATTAAACATGAAATAAATTGTGTTTTAATTTAAGATATGGGGTACCTTTAGTGACTTAGCCTTAGTGCACTTATTATCATGCCTCACCACGATAACGGAGGGGGCATTTAGTTTTACCCTTGTCCGTCCGTCCCGTCTGTCCCGTCCATCCATCCGTCACGCTCGTCACCAACCTTGTAAGTCGTAAAACTTTTAAAACTTGGTATGTAGCTTCGTTATGATGAATAGATGCGCAAAGTTTATTTTGATTTCTTATTCGACCCCGGGTCATATATTATAGCACCCTTTTCGACTTATTTTGTCTTGTAACTCGTAAAACTTTTAAACCGTAATAGCTACAGACCTAAAACTTGGTGTATATATAAACGATATATATGTATAAGGCCATAAAAACAGTTCTTTGGTTTTCAGATATCGCTGCGTCAGAAAAATCACTGCACGTCGAGCATTTTATCACCATGGAGAAATAACATTTTACTTTCAATTCACCGCATGATAAATAAAACACACGCCCATGCAACACTATGTTAAATCCAATCAGGTTTGACGAAAATCTGGTGCTGTTTCACGTCTAAAGATGTCATAGTAACCTTATAGAACATACATGTATATGCATCTGGCGAATTGAACAAATCGGAGACAAACATCTGCAACAAAAGAGACATGTGCATATTACATTTAGGTAAATTAAAGCTATTTAATCCATGTCTCTCAGAAATAAATCGTTGTCTAATTCTAAAGTAGAATTTGTCTGTACAGCCGATGGACATCTAATATTACATGACAAATAATTATTTGACTGTCGAATTCTTACCTTATTTTGTTTTTAATCTAATTTGCTGTGTACACCCCACCCCCACCCGCCCCACAGCGGGGAATTAAATATTTATACAAGAATTAATTATTGTCTTCCTTTGCTCAGTGAAGTTCTCGACTCAAATATGTGTTTGACACTTTCAACACTAGAGACTTCTCAGTACCGTAACCAGGATTGAGGCAGACGAGGAGGTCGCCTCGTCACTTATTTTGCCGCTTTTTTTGTTGTTGCTAAGAATTATACAAATCCCTGGGGTGGTGGCGGACAAAATGTTCACTGACCCCCATATTGGGACTTGGTTCGCCTCATCTGTTTTTTACCTCTGGTTATGGCCCTTCAAACAGTGTATCTATCCTGATGAACCAACTCGTAATGAGCCGTCTCATTGAAGATACTTTTTATTGCAAAATTACCCCCTTTTCTGCATAATGGAAGTCTCAAACTTAACATGAAACAGTTCATTTCAGTTACTTAGGGGTGAAAGTGTTAATCGTGAAAGGTTGTAGCAGCATTGTCAATGCAAAAATAGCAGTATGGACACATTTTTAGAAAGAAATCTAATATCCTATCCAAAGGAATCTTCGGAATGTCACATTTTTGGTGGATTAACTGTGCAGTTGGTCATGGACATGCACAGACGGATGGATGGATTGACGCATCCACACATGCACAACATGAAGTATCTCCCCTGTGTATCACAGTCTATTATAGTATACATATCAAATAAAATAAAATACAAAGTCTTCGGATTTTGATCAAATACAATAGTGTGTATTGTGATAATATAAATATAAAAGTTGCATTATGGAAGGCAAAGAAATATATAAATTTCCTGACACATCATCAGGGCCGTAACCAGGAAGCTAAGAACGAAGGTGCAGGGGTCATGCCCTCCCCTCCACCCACACACGGAAAGAAAATTACGAGTATTTATTATAAAATCTAAAAAATACTTACAAATAGAGCAGATTCTGATGACATGGCTTGTTATGAGAGGGTCACCTGTGTCTACACGGCTTTGTTAAAACTTTCGAATTAACTGGGGTTAATCGAGTAAACCAGTTCCAGTTCAACTTCTAGTAAAGCTTATTTTCGAATGACAGATGTCGCAATCATATTTGTTTCAGTGCTATTATATCACACCGTTAAAGATACACACGGCAATGTTGTGTTTGGAAAATGAGACACCTTTCGGAAATAAAAATTATAGGTTGCATTGGGATTCGAACCCACACATTGATACTCCACAAATGGTGCAAATTCGAAATCTGGAAATAATAATAAATAAATTGATTTATTTGGAACCTCAGTGTATACACAACTAGAAATTATGTTTCGTATGCACAACTAGAAATTAAGTTTGTGAAACATGGATATGCCCCCCAAGGCATAATGGACTCTAACTAGAAATTAAGTTTGTGAAACATGGATATGCCCCCAAGGCATAATGGACTCTAACTAGAAATTGTGTGTCAAAAGAGAAAGTTCTACACACTTTTTGACGTAAGAAAATGGCTAATTCTTTCAGCACCATTTTGAAGGTCACAAATGTCATGTCATTGGTGATGTGCTTGCATGACACATATTCAGGTGAATGAACTGTCCAAATATTAAAGCAATCCTTTACGTAATATTGAAGATATTACATGTTAGCGAAACTCTTACAAACTTTTCGACGTAACAACATGGCTAAGTGTTTCAGTGATAGTTTGAAGGTGACAACTGTGAAGGTCGTGTTAATGGTGGCGCAGGTATGTAACAAATGTTCAGATGATTCAAGTGTCCAAGTATTGAAGCAATGCGTTATCGTAATATTGACGATATTACATGTTGGAGTAACTCTTATAAAAGTTTCGACGTAAATATACACCAACGGACGTACGGACGGAAGGACGTACGGAACCTCAAGAGCAACGTAATATGCCCACAGAATAATTAATACATCTTAGAATGTCCTACATATAAGCACAGAAGTCGATATTTATGCTAGAATTATGCCACCCCTAAATGCAAACTCATCAGTAATATCTACATGACCGAGAACAGGGTTTCCTCCAGGAACAGTGAGATTATATTAAGAGTATCCATCATATGCGCTGGTGTGGGGCAAGGATATTCCACCGAATGTCAGAATATGTGGTTAGAGCCTTTGCAGAGTTTCTGACGACATATTCTGATCACGAGGGTGGAATATTCTTCTCTCACACCAGTGCATATGATGAATACATTTTCTCGCCCCTATATAGAACATATTTGCGAATCTCAAAATATTTATCTGACCCAGAATAATACCCAACTTTTTATTCGCTGAATTTATGCGACTTTTGATATGTCCAACGTGCTCGCCATGTCAACAAAACGTCAAAACTTTGTTTTAACCCACGAATTGTCAGTTCAATGGATCGTTTACAAATTATTATTAAATTAATGTTCATTGTAATCACCATTCAGCTCTCGCGTGACTATACGGATATCCTTATATCAGGTCACCTGGTGGGCGAGAAACAAGAGGCCCAAATGGGCCTGTATCGCTCACCTAAAAGCCTCCATAGTGGTCATCTTGATTTCACAAAGACTCTTCACTTATAACTTCAAATGTTCCACATAATTTGTTGGTACCTTCTCATCTAACATATATTGCGAATGTGCATGTGATTTACTGCTATACCTTCGATTTGATATATAAAATGACCATATTCGGTCAAAAATAAAATTTGACCCATATTTGACCCCTCGGGCCATGACCATTTTTGACCCAGAGGCCACCATATGAACAAATCTGAATCAGCGTTAACTATCCATCATTCATACAAAGTTTCGTCGAAATCGGCCTGGCGGTTTGTGAGAAGATTGTTTGACAATTTGACCTACGTTTCAACGGCGGACATCTTGGATTTGGTGATGACTTCCATTTTAACAAAAATGGACAGGCTTCACCCACAGACCATTACAGTTAAGTTTGGCCAATATAGGCCAAGCAGTTCACAAGAAGAATACGTTTAAAATCTTTAGTAAAATAACAACTTTTTTACCTTTCGGTGGCCATCTTGGATGACAAAATCATCTGATTTAGACAAAAAATGGTCCAGTGTGATAAACTAGTCGATACCTTCGATTTGATATATTATATGACCATATACGGGCAAAAATATAATTTGAACCCTAATTGACCCCTCGGGCCACGCCCATTTTTGACCCAGGGGCCACCATATGAACAAATGTGAAACAGCGCTAACTATCGATCATTCATACCCAGTATCGTCGAAATCGGCCTGGCGGTTCGTGAGAAGAAGATTTTTTAAGAATTTGACCTACTTCTCAACGGCGGCCATCTTGGATTTGGTGATGACCTCAATTTTAACAAAAATGAACAGGCTTCAATCACAGACCATTACAGTTAAGTTTGGCCAATATCGGCCAAGCAGTTTACAAGAAGAAGACGTTTGAAATCTTTAGTAAAATAATGACCCTTTTGAACTATCGGTGGCCATCTTGGATGACGTAATCATATGATTTAGACAAAAAATGTTCCAGAGTGATTGTCTCGTCGATACCTTCGATTTGATATATTACATGACTATATTCGGTTAAAAATAAAATTTGATCCCTTTTTGACCCCTCGGGCGACGCCCATTTTTGAATCACGGGCCACCATATGAACAAATCTGAAACAGCGCTAACTATCGATCATTCATACCAAGTATCGTCGAAATCTGCCTGGCGGTTCGTGAGAAGAAGATTTTTTAAGAATTTGACCTACTTTTCCATGACGGCCATCTTGGATTGTCGATGACCTCCATTTTAACAAATCTGAAATGGCATCACCCATATGAGTCATTATCAAAAAAAGTGATTATTCCTGTCCAAACACTACAACGTTCACACAATATTTTTGATCACGCCATGTTGTTGATGAACTTATTATTCATGAATGTATGTAGATATACTACTAGGCCAATACATTTTAGTGTGAATGGTTAACGTTTTATTGATGATGAAACAACCGTATCTGTACTATTTTGTGCTGTCCCAGGATTACCCCTTTCTTGTTCCTCAGCCTATATACATGTCAATTAGGCTGATTCAAAACAAATATTGTGTTTAACAAACAACATACATGTTAAGAAATATTTAATTAGCACGAAAATTGCGTAATTCACACTGACAGATGAAAATATCATGCACAATATCTCTGTCCCAAAGGGCGGCGTCTCTCCTGTTGCATTTGCAGTATAAGATCTATAAATAACTTCTCCCTGAAGCTGCTGATGCTGTGAATAGATTATCTCCCTTTGGTACTTCCTGTCAAAGTTTGGAAAAGTAGCATGTGCCAGTCTGGATCAACAAAAAGAAAATACAACTATTTGGTAAGTACACGCTGCACAATATTTTTGAAAATGTCCCTCATGTAATGCAGGGTATACTATTATTACTGAATAATTGAATGCCAGCAGTTGTATGAGATGGGAACATGTTATGGTAGGTTAGGATAAAACACCAGTCACTCAAATTCTGGGGAGTAATTATTTTTCTTTTCTGTGATAAGTACCATGTATGTCTGTCCTGTTACAGTCCGTCCTGTTGCAGTTGAATTTGTTACAGGATGGATGCATTTTGTAACAGGACATACTTTTGACCGATTTACCTGTCCAGAAAAAGCATGAAATGGTATTTTCTCGCATTTGTTTATATTGTGGAAGACCTTTATCATGTTTATGACATTTAACCTAATGTTTCATAAGTGTGCGCGCACACACGTTTCTACATGTCTCGTTTCAAATAATATCCATGAAGTATTGTAACAGGAATGACTAGTTATGTAACAGGAGAGACATGTTTCATATGTTCTTAAGCTTATAGAACATTGTTACACATTGTGATTATATTCTGCAATGGCCACTACTCCAAGATACATGGGTAATAGTGTCAAATACCAATTATGTTCATTGAATCATTATAGTGCACATTACGTAACATTGTTACAGGATGGACATTTTAGGTTTGGCTAATAACAATATACTTTGTCAACTGATATTCCATGCGTGACTATTATTACTACAGGTGTAATACAATAAACATTCAAATGCTACAGGTATATTACAATAAACATTCAAATGCAGGTATGTAACAATTTACCAAAATACAATGTCAAAATGCATGCATGTTTGTCCCTGTAACAGGATGGACTTATGCGCATATTGACACTGCTTGTGCGTATGTTCTTTAAGAATGATTTACCGGTATTTCATAACGTCTAGCCTGATTGAAATACGCTCAGATATATGACGTGCCGTTTTGGGATTTAATATCACTTTGACGTGAATGTGTGATATCACATATTCAAATGGGTGATTTATATCGTTTGAATAGGTGATGTCTCGAAGTGTTGTTAAATAAATTTACCAACATGGATGGTGGGTGGTACACATGGTATATTAATTCTTTGTTTATCCATGTATGTTGTAGACAACATGGCGATGATCAACGCAGAGCGGCAGAGAAAGTATAGACTCAATAGAGACAGAGATCAACAGAAGAGAGCAGCCTACCTTCAGAATGAGAAGAAGAAGTACATTACAGACAAGACGGTTGGAAAGAAGAAACTTATAATTGACATGACCGATAGAGAAAAACGATCAGCTAGAAAGAAATGGAGACAAACTAAAAAGAAATACAGGGCCTTGCAAAAGGAACAACTGGATATTACACCACTGGCTTCCTCTGGTGACGATAATGCTCCAGGACCATCAATTTCCAAAGCAACAAAAGGTCTCCACAAGAAAGAGAAATAGAGAAGTAGCTAAGTGCTATAGGGACAATATACGCTTAAAGTCGGAAAATACACTGAATCGAAAGAAGGCAGAATTGTACAGAAAGCGGTGGACTAGAGAACTGAACAGGCATAAGAAACCCAGCAATGAAACAGCCGACACACCAAGATCGAAAACAAGAAAACTGTTGAAATATTATCCGAAGAAAACAGTTAGAAAGACACTTGTATTCCACCATGCATTAATAGATCAAATCAAAGCATCATACAAAGCAGCATCAAAAGAGAGTGAAAAACATTCTATTGCACAAGTGCTATCAGGGTCGGTGTTGAGAAAATACAAAGCAAAGTATACTGCACTTCGATATTGTGGGATTTCTGCTAAGAAAACCTCAATAAATCCGCGTGGTGTGTACACATGTCTTTCGCGACGGGCAGTCAAGTATGTTCGCGATTTCTATGAAAGGGATGATAATTCGAGAGTTACAACAGGAATCAAAAATACTGTTACTTCAAGGAAGATAAAAAAGCAGCGAAGAATTCTTAACGACTCGATTATACATCTGTACGCCAGGTTCCAGACGGAAATAACCTTTCGAATAAGTTACACGACGTTTTGTTTTGCCTACTGCGGCCATTCTGGGTGCTTTTTCCGACAGACAGCGACAGAAATACGTGTTTATGCAAGCTATGTGACAATACACAGTTTATGATTACATCACTAAAGAAAGTAGGTGCGACCGATACAGCTGACTTAGACAAACTGGTAGAAGCAAATGTGTGTGACTCGAAAAGAAAAGAATGTATGTATGGTGAATGCATTGAATGTGGTGGAAAGGAACTAGGTATTAGCATAGACAAGTTAAACGAGGAGACACAGTGGTCAGAGTGGACAATCAAAAAGGAGAACAGAACAGTAAGGTCAGAGGAGAAAGAAGTTTCATTCACTGTTAAGCAATCAGTGGCTGGATCTGTAGGAAAATTGGTGGATAAATTTCAAGACATGCTGAAAAAGTATAAGCAACATGTGTATAATGTAAGATCGCAATTTAAATACTTTAAAGACAGGAAGATTCGATACAGGAGAATGAAGCCATCATTCACATTGATTATTCAGAAAATTATGTTTGCAAACTAGCTACAGAGGTCCAAAGTATGCATTTCGGGGCTTCAAAGAAACAGATTACTCTGCATACCGGAATATACCATACACACGGTAATAAAAGTGGTCAAACATTTTGTACGGTATCCGACGAGCTACACCATGGCCGCAGCAGTGTGGGCACACCTACATCCAGTACTTTCAGCAATCAGACAAAATCCGAAAGTGAAACACGTTGAAATATTTAGTGACGGTCCAACAACACAGTACAAACAGAAAGGGAACTTCTACCTATTTTCAACAGAGATTTACGATATGGGATTTGTGAATGCAACATGGAATTTTTTTCGAGCCGGGCCATGGCAAAGGCACACCGGACGCAGTGGGGGGATCACTGAAAAGGAGCGCAGACCAGAGAGTGAAATATGGAACTGATATTACATCTGCTAAAGTATTTGTTGAAGCCGTCAAAGACAGTAGAACGAAGATACACGAAATCTGTGACAAGGAAATTGCATTGCGAATGTCAAAATTAGATAATACCGCATTAAAAACTGTGAGTGGAACAATGAAAATCCGGCAAGTACTTACAAATAGGACAGGTAGAATTCTCCATCGAGAATTAAGTTGTACGTGTCAACAGTCGTGTGAATGCAACGGGCATAGGCTAAAAGAAGTTGAATTTGTTATTGAAAATACAAACAAGGAAGCGAGTAACAGAAAACGAAAATGCGCCCCAGGGAGTACAGGGAGAAAGGCCAGGGAGAAAGTTATTAAGAGACGAAGTATGGCGACATCAAAGGGTAGATACGTTCTGGCTAGGGATGTAGATATGTTGGTCAATACAGGGGTGGAGGTAGGTAGTACTGGTGAGGTTGGGACTGAGGATGCATGTTGGGAGTTGGACGTAGATAGTGTTGGTGATATAGGCTTAGAGGGGAAGATTGGGAGTTGGGATGAGGATGTTTCTGCGGAAGTAGACGTAGTGCAAGAAGGGATAGTTGATATACATGTATTTGTCAGTACATGGAAGGAGTAGTCAGCACTACTGAGGGTGTGGTGGATGGTGAAGGAGATATATGTGTTGGTACCGTGGTAGATGTAGGTGATACTGGTGATTTAGCATAGTAGAGTGGAGTGGGGAAGGTGGGACTGAAGGTATTGATAGAGAGGTGGACATGGGTGAGCTGGTAACGTAGCGATGGGAGGGGAAGTTGGGACTGAGGGTATTGGTAAGGAGGTGGACATAGGTGGTGATGGTAACGTAGCGATGGGAGGGGATGTTGGGATTGAGGGTGTTTGGTAAGGAGGTAGACATAGTTGGTGATGGTAACGTAGCGATGGGAGGGGGAGTTGGGACTGAGGGTATTGGTAAGGAGGTGGACATAGGTGGTGATGGTAACGTAGCGATGGGAGGGAAAGTTGGGACTGAGGGTATTGGGTAAGGAGGTGGACATAGGTGGTGATGGTAACGTATGATGGGAAGGGATGTTGGGATTGAGGGTGTTGGTAAGGAGGTAGGCATAGTTGGTGATGGTACGTACGATGGAGGGGAAGTTGGGACTGAGGGTATTGGTAAGGAGGTGGGCATAGGTGGTGATAGTAACGTAGCGATGGGAGGGAAAGTTGGGACTGAGGGGTATTGGTAAGGAGGTGGACATAGGTGGTGATGGTAACATAGCGATGGAGGGGATGTTGGGACTGAGGTATTGGTAGGAGGTGGACATAGGTGGTGATGGTAACGTAGCGATGGAGGGAAGTTAGGACTGAGGGTATGGTAAGGAGGTGAACATAGGAGTGATGGTAACGTAGCGATGGGAGGTGAAGTTGGGACTGAGGGTATTGGTAAGGATGTGGACATAGGTGGTGATGGTAACGTAGCGATGGGAGGGGAAGTTGGGACTGAGGGTATTGGTGAGGAGGTGGACATAGGTGGTGATGGTAACGCAGCGATGGGAGGGAAAGTTGGGACTGAGGGTATTGGTAGGAGGTGGACATAGGTGGTGATGGTAACGTAGCGATGGGAGGGGAAGTTGGGACTGAGGGTATCGGTAAGGAGGGAGCGATTATCAAAGGAACGTATGTAATAGTTAATTACCAGGGCACACCATATCCCGGGTATGTTGAGAAATGTATAGCAATGAGATCTTCGTTGAATGCATGAAACGAGTTGGTAAAGATTTTGAAAGTAATCGTTTCTGTTGGCCGAAGCGTATAAAAGACAAATGTTGGTACGAACTTAGTGACATTTTAGCTGTCATTCCGAAGCCTCAACCGATTGAGAAAAGTAACCACTATCAAGTGGAATCGGTGGCATGGTCAATGGCGACATTGAGAAAACTTGAGTGAAATTACAATTTATATTTTGTCTCTTCTGTAACGCCGTTGAACTCTTAAACCATGTGTTATATGATTGAGAAGTAATTATTGCCACACCAAACAGTGGGCTTCTATTGGTTTATATTATGAAAAGCAAGTCGCTATGAACACCAAAATGTGTTATTTTTGTTGTAACAATATATAATGTCCATTCTGTAACAAACATATCCATCCTGTAACACCCAAACATACTAATTACTTGCAAATACAGTGTGATTATAATTTCATTGTTCTAGTTCACATGTTACATAAGGGTGATTGTTAAATAGCATATACAACATTAACATCCCTTAAAAGTTAGCAAGTTATAATACATGATGTTACATTCATGCATTAGTGTCCGTCATGTAACAAAACATGTCATTCCTGTTACAGGTTTGTCCATCATGTAACGCAAGAATGTTTTAACTCTGAACATATGGATGTATAATATACAATTTCATAATGCCTACATATATACTATACGAGTGTAATACTATATCAGAATAATACTGGTTTGTCCATTTGTAGGATTTAGATATCATCAGTTTTTAATATTAGGAACGAAAAAGGGAAATAATTATGCAGTCAAAGGTTATGACATTTGTTTTCATACTTCTTACTAATATTTCGGATCATTTTTTTTATTTGCTTATCTGATGGACATTCCTTTAACATATGCTCATAATTAGCACTTATTGTCTAACTTTGCATTTCAAAAATTGCTTTCATATATGTGTTACAGTATGGACAATTTTATTGATGAACGTCATTGTGTTTAAAATTTTGTTTCCAGTTTTGACCTGGTAGGTTGCATATTCGTGTTATAACATGTTCAATCGTTGTTCTTGATGGAAAACTAATAAAAATTAACTTTTATTTCAGTTGGATTTTCATTTATACATATTTGAAATAAGCACTTTTTTTGATAATGACTCATATATCATCCTTGTGAAGTTTGACCAATATCGGCTCAGCAGTTCGGGAGAAGAAGATGATTGAAAATGTTCACGGACGGACGACGGACGACGGACACTTTGCCATAACAATAGCTCACATGAGCTTTGCTCAGATGAGCTAAAAATAAATACACATTTACATATCCGTTTGTGTATGAATACTATAGTCTAGCATTACAGGATTCGTACCCGGACACGGATATCAAAACATCTGATCGAATATTAATGCAAGAAACTATTTTTAGTTGAAATTAACATGAAAATAATACACACTACACTTCCGTGTTATTTTTCATAGGTTATGTTCACGCCCATGACTATTTGAAAAGCATGTTAACAAACACCTACAGGAGTGCGTAAACAAATACAAACTGCTACGTGACATTTAGAAAATCTCCTTCTTGCCACACGTTGTGGACTTTAAAGGCACATACCCACTCAGTAGGCACAACATGTTCTTTATATCAGAGACATCCTCTGAGACATTTTCTGGCAAAATAAACATTCATTCATCATTACCCACGTATTGATTGGCATTATTACACATTTTATATCCGACTAAAGAAATTTCCACAATGATATCAGGGGCGATAACCGTGTTTCCTTAAAATGTTAATGGAAATTACTATTTATTCTCTGTATTTTATTTTTTGATGTGCAATAATCATAATTTATAATCTGTCGAAAATATTATTTTTTCAGGTGGCGCATTTAATTAGTATAAATAATTAAAAAGTATCATCCCTCATTGCATATGAAAATAGCCTGATACCACCACGAGTCACTATCAGTAAAATGAATATTACTAAATGATTTATATGTATAGCGTGCACTCGTAATTATTAGAACTGGTTGAATAGTGACACAATTATGCACTTACTTAATTCCTATAAAGAACATTGTGTGCCTACTGAGTGGGCATGTACCTTTAATGCAGTAGGTCATAGATAGATACACTTGGCTTCAATGCTAATTACTTCATGTGATGTGATGTGATATATGAATATAACATATGTAAATATTGTCTTGTTACTGTATACTATATGGTACATTGAGTTGCCATCTCCGCCTTCTTTGTATGTACAAGCCATCGTACAGTTTCACCACTTCGTGCGATTGACACATACAGCAAATAATATGACAGTAGACCAAATACAAGTTGGTGCAATACATCATAGACAGATATGACTACGGCATGCTATAAATATTATTCCAGCAAGCTATACAAAAGACGAGATACCTGAGCATTTCTCCCATCAATCTCAAAATAAATGTTGATGTGTAAACTTTTCAATCTGATGCACAGCCTATTGTTAGTGTACACGTTATACATAGGTAAAGTCATATTTGCTCGCATATTAGGTGAGTATACACCAGGGACAATACACTCAGGTAACTGCTTACATGTCACTCGATTTGATAGATAATAACAGAGTACAATAGTGGGTATATATTGTATTTGTTGTGTGTTTTGCCAGGTAAAAGTGATACACTGTGCGAAATTATGTGTATGAGGCTATTTATAATGGTGGTTCATGTTGTTAAAAAAAATACAGGCAACAAACTGTCCCAGAAAACTGACATATTTTACAGTTTGGTGTAATATAATTGATAGGAGTCCGTTCTATTGGGTTTTCTGCATGTGATTAGCTACATTATACCATATGTTCTACTTCATATTTTGCGCTTTGTATCAATTCCAGAAGTGGTTAAAGTGTCTGATGGCTTGAACACACAATATGCCGAGTTCACCATTACATGTGCCGTATAGGATACAGTGACGAGGCAGTGTTGACATATATGTTATACATATTTTCCATCACATTTACGAAGCAATTATCTTTGAAACAAACGATGATCAGGTATAGTATGGGTCCTTAAGAAAGCTTTTTACCTGGTAGATCACACAGCATTACTGCAAAAATTGAAAATATTTAAATTCAAAATAGCATCACTTAACTGGTTGTCATCGTATCGTAAGCAAAACGGTGGTATCTCTTCCGATTTCGCTAATGTCATAGCTGGTGTTCCTCAAGGATTAATTTTTAGACCAACGTACGGTATTTCTTTTATTTATAAATGATTTGCCTTTATTAATTAACAACTGATATGTTTGCCGATGACGCAACAATTCATACATCAGGTAGCGATCCAGTTATCATCCATATTAATCTACAAGCAGATCTAAGTGCTATTGAGAATTGGTGTGACCAAAACACAATGGTTAGTAACCCTTTCACCCCTAAGTAACTGGAATGGACTGTGATATGTTAATTTTGCAACCAATCCAATTGTCACAAAATAATTTTCAGACTAGTCCATTTATGAAAATGGGGTGTTTTCAAAAATATGAACATTACTTTCAAAAAGTGCAGATCCTGATGAGACGGCTCGTTACGAGCCGGCTCATCTGGATCTGCAATGTTTGTGAATCTGCTATTGAGTCTGTAGCTTGTTTTAATGGGGTGGAAACCCGGAGGTCCCGGAGAAAAACGACAGACAAAACCGTCGGGACATAACTCAGAACAAATACCGCGAGACATTGGTTGTTGTTCAGACATCGTAGTGCTTCAAGACATGGCAGAGGGGTAAATTCTTCAAACAAACTCAGTTTTTATGATATCAATTCATATGCAAATATAAAATGGCAAAACCCCGTACATTAAGACCATAGGTATTAAGGTGTATACCGATATAATACATGTGTAAACTGTAAAAACAGTATATATTTAAAGCTACACTTTGTGTCAGTATTATAGCCTATCTAGAACATAGGCCAATATTTGAAGATGAAATCCTAAAAATAAATGAGGCAAAAAGACGTGCCTCAGTGAAGTTACGGCCCTGATCATATGAGACGCATGTCCCTTTAAATATCCGATAGTTAGTACAGTATATCCCTTTCCAATAACCAACCAATTTCACACACTTGTAAATGCATCAATAAATTTATATAGATCCAATGACTTAAACTACATAACACTATCCAGTGTTATTGTATGCGTCACTCTACATGATAAATCAAACAAATACATGTATTAACCTAGCTTACATGTCAACAGTGTGTATGTGCCGTGAAACACGGTGCCGTGAAACATTTTTGATATCCTGTCAATACGATCTAATCACCGCGTATGATATTTTTGCCCATTCACGGCACTAACCTACTATCCTCTATATATACGATGTATATACTATATAGATATCTTACATCGGAATAAACACGCTGTTGAGGGTCAAAATAACCAGACAGCTGTGGTTGGCAAGTGGGTGGGGTACCGGAAATAGGGCCCACCTTTTTTATTAAAATCAAAAGTTAGCTACCAGCCCACGCGTGTACCAAGTTTTAATTTCAACAAAAGGCTTATCACAGCAGACGTAATTTAAATTTAAAATATTAACTTGGTACACGGGTGGTCTGGGTATTAAATTCATGAACGTAGTGAATAAAATGTCAAGAAAATGCCAATTTACGCATTGCTGTGAGTATTTTATACTCCCACTGTTGATAATCAATGTGTATGTTCGCATTGCTGTGTGTATTTTATTTCTCCCACTGTTGATAATCAAGGTGTATCTTCGCATTTTTGACAATCAATGGGTATGTTCGCATTGCTGTGAGTATTTTATACTCCCACTGTTGACAATGTGTATGTTCGCATTGCTGTGCGTCTTTTGTACTCCCACTGTTGATACTAAATGGGTATGTTCGCATTGCTGTGAATATTTTATATTCCCACTGTTGACAATCAATCTGTATGTTCACATTACTGTGAGTATTTTATACTCACACCGTTGATCATCAATGGGTATGTTAACATTGCTATGAGTCTTTTATACTCCCACTGTTGATCATCAATGTGTATGTTCGAATGTCTGTGAGTATTTTATACTCCCACCGTTGATCATCAATGTGTATGTTCGAATGTCTGTGAGTATTTTATACTCCCACCGTTGATCATCAATGATCAATGTGTATGTTCGAATGTCTGTGAGCATTTTATACTCCCACCGTTGATCATCAATGTGTATGTTCGAATGTCTGTGAGTATTTTATACTCCCACCGTTGATCATCAATGTGTATGTTCGCATTGCTGTGAGTATTTTATACTCCCACTGTTGATAATCAATGTGTATGCTCGCATTGTTGTGAGTATTTTATACTCCCACTGTTGATAATCAATGTGTATGTTCGCATTGGCTGTGAGTATTTTATTACTCCACCGTTGTTCACAATGGTATGTTCGGCTTGCTGTGAAGTATTTTATACTCCCAACTGTTGATCATGAATTGGTTATGTTCGCATTGCTGTGAGTATTTTATACTCCATGTTGATAATCAATGGGTATGTTCCGCATTGTTTGTGAGTATTGTATTTTTAATTTTTCCACTGTCGATCATCAATGTGAATGGTTCCATTGCTTGTGAGTATTTTATACCCCACTGTCGATTCATCAATGTGGATGTTCATTGCTGTGAGTATTTTTTTTATACTCCCACTGTTTGATCATCAATGTGTATGTTCGCATTGCTGTGATTTTTTTATTTTTACTCCCACGTTGACAACTCAATTGGGTATGTTCGCATGCCCGTGTGTATTTTATACTCCCACCGTTGATCATCAATGTGTATGTTGCATTGCTGTGAGTTATTTTATACTCCACTGTTGAACTTCATGTGTATGTTCGCATTCTTGGGGGGGGGGGGTTTTTTACTCCCACGGTGTCACTCCAATGTGTATGTTTCGCATTGCTGTGAGTATTTTTTTTTATACTCCCACCCGTTGACTCAATGTTGTATGTTCGCATTGCTGTGAGTATTTTAATACTCCACGTTGTCATCATAGTATGGTTCGATTGCTGTTAGTAATTTTAACTCCCACTGTTGATAATCAATGTGTATTTCCGCATTGCTGTGAGTATTTTATATCCCAAAAACCGTTGATCCCATCAATGTTGTATGGTTCGCATTGCTGTGAGTATTTTAGAATCCCACTGTTGATTCATTCAATGTGTTATTTCGCATTGTTGTGAGTATTTTTATACTCCCACCTGTGATCATCAATGTGTATTTGTTCGCATTGCGTAGTATTTTATTACTCCCACGGTTGATCATTCATTGTTGTATTTCGCAATTGTTGCTGTGAGTATTTTATTTTACTCCCACTGTTGGATCATTCAATGTGGTATGTTCGCATTGATGTGATATTTTATACTCCCACGGTTGACTCAATTGTGTATGTTCGCATTGCTGTGAGTATTTTATACTCCCACTGTTGTCATCCAATGTTGAATTGTTGCATTGCTGTGAGTTATTTTTACTTACCGTTGATCATCAATGTGTATGTTCGCATTGGCTGTAGTATTTTATACTCCCACTGTTGACAATGTGGTATGTTTCGCCATTGCTGTGCGTCTTTTGTACCCCAATGTTGATACTAAAGTGGGTAATTGTTGCATTGCGTGAATAAATTTTATATTCCCACTGTTTGACAATCAATCGTATGTTCCATTAGTGAGTATTTTATATCACACCTGTTGCCCATCATCCAATGGTTATGTTACATTGGTATTGAAGTCTTTTCATCTCCCAATGTTGATATTCCAATGTGTAATGTTCGAATGTTTTGTGAGTATTTTTATACTCCCACCGTTGATCATCAATTTTTGTGTATGTTGAGTCTGTGATATTTTTATACTCCCACCGTTGAATCATCAATGTGTATGTTTCGAATGTCTGTGAGTTATTTTATACTCCCACCGTTGATCATCAATGTGGTATGTTCGATTTTTCTGTGAGTATACTCCCACCGTGATCATCAATGGTTAATGTTGCTTTTGCTGTGAGTATTTAACTCCCACTGTGATAATCAAGTTGTATGTTGCATTGCTGTGAGTATTTTTATACTCCCATGTTGATAAATCAATGTGTATGTTCGCATTGGCTTTGTTGGTATATACTCCCACCGTTGTCATCAAATGTTGTATGTTCGCATTGCTGTGGTAATTTTATACTCCCACTGTTGATCATCAATGTGTATGTTTCGCATTGCTGTGATTTTATTTTAACTCCCAACCCTGTTGTTAATCATGGGTATGTTCGCTTGTTGTGAGTATTGTATACTCCCACTGTTCGATCATCAATTGTGTATGTTCGCATTGCTGTGAGTATTTTATACTCCCACTGCGATCATCAATGGTTATTTTGCGCATTGCTGTGATATTTTATTCTCCCCTTGTTTGAATCAACAATTGTGTATGTTTACGCATTGGCTTGTTGTGTATTTTATACTCCCACGTAGACACTCAATTTGTATGTTCCATTGCTTTGTGTTTTTATTTTAACCCCCCCCTTGATATCATGTGTTTGTTTCGCATTGCTTTGTGAGTATTTTAACTCCCCACTGTTGAATTCATCAATGTGTATGTTCGCATTGCTGTGAGTATTTTTACTCCCACGGTTGACACTATGTTATTGTTTCGCTTGCTGTGGAGTATTTTTAAATTACTCCACCGTGATCATCCAATGTGTATGTTCGCATTGCTCGTGAGTATTTTATACTCCCCACCGTTGATCATCAATGATGTTGCATGCTGTGGATCTACTCCCCACTGTTGATAATAATGTTGTATTTCGCATTGCTGTGAGTATTTTATACCCCACCGTTGATATCAATGTATGTTCGCATTGTTTGTGAGGTATTTTATTTTTTTTTTTTACTCCCACTGGTTGTCAAATCAATGTGTAATTTCGCATTGTTGTGAGTATTTTATACTCCCACTGTTGATCATCAATGTTATGTTTCGCATTGCTTGTGGAGTATTTTATTCCCCCACCGTTGATCATCAATGGTTAATGTTCCCGCATTGTGTGAGTATTTTATACTCCCCACTGTTGATCATCAATGTGTATGTTCGCATTGTTGTTAGTATTTTCTATACTCCCACGGTGAAACTCAAGTGTATGTTCGCATGCTGTTAGTATTTTATACTCTGTTGATCATCAAATTGTTATGTTCGCATTGCGTGAGTATTTTATACTCTCACCGTTGATCATCAATGTGTATGTTCGCATTGCTGTGAGTATTTTATACTCCCACTGTTGACAATGTGTATGTTCGCATTGCTGTGCGTCTTTTGTACTCCCACTGTTGATACTAAATGGGTATGTTCGCATTGCTGTGAATATTTTATATTCCCACTGTTGACAATCAATCTGTATGTTCACATTACTGTGAGTATTTTATACTCACACCGTTGATCATCAATGGGTATGTTAACATTGCTATGAGTCTTTTCTTTATTTTTCACTGTTGATCATCAATGTGTATGTTCGAATGTTTGTGAGTATATTTTATTTACTCCACACCGTTGCTCATCAATGTGTAATGTTCGAATGTGTGAGTATTTTGTTATAACTCCCACCGTTGATCATCAATGTGTATGTTCGAATGTCTGTGAGTATTTTATACTCCCACCGTTGATCATCAATGTGTATGTTCGAATGTCTGTGAGTATTTTATACTCCCACCGTTGATCATCAATGTGTATGTTCGCATTGCTGTGAGTATTTTATACTCCCACTGTTGATAATCAATGTGTATGTTCGCATTGCTGTGAGTATTTTATACTCCCACTGTTGATAATCAATGTGTATGTTCGCATTGCTGTGAGTATTTTATACTCCCACCGTTGATCATCAATGTGTATGTTCGCATTGCTGTGAGTATTTTATACTCCCACTGTTGATCATCAATGTGTATGTTCGCATTGCTGTGAGTATTTTATACTCCCACTGTTGATAATCAATGGGTATGTTCGCATTGTTGTGAGTATTGTATACTCCCACTGTCGATCATCAATGTGTATGTTCGCATTGCTGTGAGTATTTTATACTCCCACTGTCGATCATCAATGTGTATGTTCGCATTGCTGTGAGTAATTTTATACACCCAACCCATGTTGATCCATCAATTTGTATATTCGCATTGCTGTGAGTATTTTATACTCCCACGGCTGACACTCAATGTGTATGTTCGCATTGCTGTGAGTATTTTATACTCCCACCGTTGATCATCAATGTGTATGTTCGGGGGCAATTGCTGAGATATTTTATACTCCCACTGTTGATCATCAAAATGTGTATGTTCGCATTGCTGTGAGTATTTTATACTCCCACGGTTGACACTCAATGTGTATGTTCGCATTGCTGTGAGTATTTTATACTCCCACCGTTGTCATCAAGTGTATGTTCGCATTGCTGTGAGTATTTTATATTCCCACCGTTGATCATCAATGGGTATGTTTCGCATTGCTGTGATTATTTTTATACTCCCCTGTTGATAATCAATGTGTATGTTCGCATTGCTGTGAGTATTTTATATCTCCCCAAACCGTTGATCATCAATGTGTATGTTCGCATTGCTGTGAGTATTTTATACTCCCATGTGATAATCAAATGTGTATGTTCGCATTGCTTGTGAGTATTACTCCCCACCGTGATCTCAATGTTTTGTTTCGCAATGTTTGCTGTAGTATTTTATACCCCACTGTTGATCTCCAATGTGTATGTTCGCATTGCTGTGAGTATTTATACTCCCACCGTTGATACAATCAATGTGTATGTTACGCATTGCTGTGAGTATTTTTTATTACTCCCACTGTTGATTCATCAATGTGTAATGTTCGCATTGATGTGAGTATTTTTATTTTTATACACGGTTTTGAAAACTCAATGTGTATGTTCGCATTGCTGTGAGTATTTTATACTCCCACTGTTGATCATCAATGTGTATGTTCGCATTGCTGTGAGTATTTTATACTCTCACCGTTGATCATCAATGTGTATGTTCGCATTGCTGTGAGTATTTTATACTCCCACTGTTGACAATGTGTATGTTCGCATTGCTGTGCGTCTTTTGTACTCCCACTGTTGATACTAAATGGGTATGTTCGCATTGCTGTGAATATTTTATATTCCCACTGTTGACAATCAATCTGTATGTTCACATTACTGTGAGTATTTTATACTCACGACGTTTGATCTCAATGGTATGGTTAACATTGCTATGAGTCCTTTTATACTCCCCACTTGTTGATCATCAATGTGTATGTTCGAATGTTTGTGAGTATTTTATATTACTTCCCACCGTTGATCATCAATGTGTATGTTCGAATGTCTGTGGAGTATTTTATACTCCCACGTTGATCATCAATGTGTAGTTCGAATGTCTGTGAGTATTTTTACTCCAACCGTTGATCATCAATGTTGTATGTCGAAATTGTCTGTGAGTATTTTATTACTCCACCGTTGATCATCAATGTGGATGTTCGCATTGCTGTGATGTTTTTATACTCCCACTGTTGATAATCAATGTGTATGTTCGCAATTGCTGTGAGTATTTATACTCCCACTGTTGATAATCAATGTGTATGTTCGCATTGCTGTGAGTATTTTAAATACTCCCACCGTTGATCATCAATGTGTATGTTCGATTGTGGGAGTATTTTATACTCCCACTGTTTGATCATCCAATGTGTATGTTCGCATTGCTGTGAGTATTTTATACTCCCATGTTGATATCAATGGGATATGTTCGCATTGTTGTGAGTATTGTCATACTCCCACTGTCGAATCATCAATGTGTATGTTTCGCATTCTGTGAGTATTTTATACTCCCACTGTCGATCTCATGTGTATGTTCGCATTGCTGTGAGTATTTTATACACCCACCTGCCCTTGATCTCAATTTGTTATTTTCCGATTGCTGTGAGTTCTTTATACTCCCACGGAATGAACACTCAATGTTGTTAATGTTCGCATTGCTGTGAGTATTTTATACTCCCACCGTTGATAATCAAAAAGTGTACTGTTCGCATTGCTGTGATATTTTATACTCCCACTGTTGATCATCAATGTGGTATGTTCGCATTGCTGTGATATTTTATATAACCCCCCGGTTGACAATTTTCATGGTGTAGTTGCATTGCCGTGAGTATTTTTTAACTCCCACCGTTGATCATCAATGTGTAATGTTCGCATTGCTGTGAGTATTTTATATTCCCACCCCCCGTGATCCCCACAAAATGGGTAAGTTCGCATTGCTGTGATTAATTTTTATTACCCCATGTTGATATTCAATGTTGTAGTTCGCATTGCTGTGAGTATTTTATACTCCCACCGTTTGATTCAATTGTGTATGTTCGATGCTGTGAAGTATTTTATACCCCACTGTTGATAATCAAATTGTGGTATGTTGATTGCTGAAGAGTATTTATACTCCCACCGTTGATCATCAATGTGATGTTCGCATTGCCTGTGAGTATTTTTATACTCCCACTGTTGATCAATCAATGTGTATGTTCGCATTGTTGTGAGTATTTTATACTCCCATGTTGATAATCAATGGGTATGGTTTTTCGATTGTGTGAGTATTTTATACTCCCACTGTTGATAATCAATGTGTATGTTCGCATTGGCTGTGAGTATTTTATACTCCCACTGTTGCAATAATGTGTATGTTCGCCATTGCTGCCGTTAGTGTATCCCACTGTTGACAATCAAATGGGTATGTTCGCATTGCTGTTAGTATTTTTATACTCCTACTGTTGACAATCAACGGGTATGTTCGCATTGCTGTGAGTATTTTATACTCCCACTGTTGACAATCAATGTGTATGTTCGCATTGCTGTGAGTATTTTATACTCCCACAGTTGACAATCAATGGGTTATGTTTTTATTGATGTGAGTATACTCCACACTGTTGACAATTAATGTGTAGTTAGCATTGCAGTGAGTATGTTATACTCCCAACGTTGATCATCAATGTGTATGTTCGAATGGCTGTGAGTATTATATGCTCCCACTGTTGATAATCAATGCGTATGTTCGCATTGCTGTGAGTATTTTATACTCCCACCGTTGATCATCAATGTGTATGTTCGCATTGCTGTGTGTTTTTTATACTCCCACTGTTGATCATCAATGTGTATGTTCGCATTGCTGTGAGTATTTTATGCTCCCACTGTTGATAATCAATGGGTATGTTCGCATTGCTGTGGGTATTTTATACTCCTAGTGTTGATAATCAATGGGTATGTTCGCATTGCTGTGAGTATTTTATACTCCCACTGTTGATAATCAATGTGTATGTTCGCATTGCTGTGAGTATTTTATACTCCCACTGTCGATCATCAATGTGTATGTTCGCATTGCTGTGAGTATTTTTATACTCCCACTGTTGATCATCAATGTGTATGTTCGCATTGCTGTTTATGAGTTTTTATACTCCCACCGTTGATCATCAATGTGTATGTTCGCATTGCTGTGAGTATTTTATACTCCCACTGTTGATCATCAATGTGTATGTTCGCATTGCTGTGAGTATTTTATACTCCCACGGTTGACACTCAATGTGTATGTTCGCATTGCTGTGAGTATTTTATACTCCCACCATTGATCATCAATGTGTATGTTCGCATTGCTGTGAGTATTTTATACTCCCACCGTTGATGATCAATGGGTATGTTCGCATTGCTGTGAGTATTTTATACTCCCACTGTTGATAATCAATGTGTATGTTCGCATTGCTGTGAGTATTTTATACTCACACCGTTGATCATCAATGTGTATGTTCGCATTGCTGTGAGTATTTTATACTCCCACTGTTGATCATCAAAGTGTATGTTCGCATTGTTGTGAGTATTTTATACTCCCACTTTTGATAATCAATGGGTATGTTCGCATTGTTGTGAGTATTTTATACTCCCCCCGTTGATCATCAATGTGTATGTTCGCATTGCTGTGAGTATTTTATACTCCCACTGTTGATCATCAATGTGTATGTTCGCATTGTTGTGAGTATTTTATACTCCCACTGTTGATAATCAATGGGTATGTTCGCATTGCTGTGAGTATTTTATACTCCCACTGTTGTCAATCAATGTGTATGTTCGCTTTGCTGTGAGTATATTGTACTCCCACTGTTGACAATCAATGGGTATGTTCGCATTGCTGTTAGTATTTTATACTACCACTGTTGACAATCAACGGGTATGTTCGCATTGCTGTGAGTATTTTATACTCCCATTGTTGACAATCAATGTGTATGTTCGCATTGCTGTGAGTATTTTATACTCCCACAGTTGACAATCAATGGGTATGTTTTTATTGATGTGAGTATTTTATACTCACACTGTTGACAATTAATGTGTATGTTAGCATTGCAGTGAGTATGTTATACTCCCAACGTTGATCATCAATGTGTATGTTCGAATGGCTGTGAGTATTATATGCTCCCACTGTTGATAATCAATGCGTATTTTCGCATTGCTGTGAGTATTTTATACTCCCACCGTTGATCATCAATATGTATGTTCGCATTGCTGTGAGTATTTTATACTCCCACTGTTGATAATCAATGGGTATGTTCGCATTGCTGTGAGTATTTTATACTCACACTGTTGATAATCAATGGGTATGTTCGCATTGATGTGAGTATTTTATACTCCCACTGTTGATAATCAATGTGTATGTTCGCATTGCTGTGAGTATTTTATACTCCCACTGTCGATCATCAATGTGTATGTTCGCATTGCTGTGAGTATTTTATACTCCCACTGTTGATCATCAATGTGTATGTTCGCATTGCTGTGAGTATTTTATACTCCCACTGTCGATCATCAATGTGTATGTTCGCATTGCTGTGAGTATTTTATACTCCCACTGTTGATAATCAATGGGTATGTTCGCATTGCTGTGAGTATTTTATACTCCCACTGTTGATCATCAATGGTTATGTTCGCATTGCTGTGAGTATTTTATACTCCCACAGTTGATATTCAATGGGTATGTTCGCATTGTTGTGAGTATTTTATACTCCCACTGTTGATAATCAATGTGTATGTTCGCATTGTTGTGAGTATTTTATACTCCCACTGTTGATAATCAATGTGTATGTTCGCATTGTTGTGAGTATTTTATACTCCCACTGTTGATAATCAATGTGTATGTTCGCATTGTTGTGAGTATTTTATACTCCCACTGTTGATAATCAATGGGTATGTTCGCATTGCTGTGAGTATTTTATACTCCCACTGTTGATAATCAATGTGTATGTTCGCATTGCTGTGAGTATTTTATACTCCCACTGTCGATCATCAATGTGTATGTTCGCATTGTTGTGAGTATTTTATACTCCCACTGTCGATCATCAATGTGTATGTTCGCATTGCTGTGAGTATTTTATACTCCCACTGTTGATAATCAATGTGTATGTTCGCATTGCTGTGAATATTTTATACTCCCACTGTCGATCATCAATATGTATGTTAGCATTGCTGTGATATTTTATACTTCCCACGTTGATTTATATACACACTCAATGTGTATGTTCGCATTGCTGTGAGTATTTTATACTCCCACTGTCGATCATCAATGTGTATGTTCGCATTACTGCGAGTATTTTATACTCCCACTGTTGACAATCAATGGGTATGTTCGCATTGCTGTGCGTATTTTATACTCCCACTGTTGACAAACAATGTGTATGTTCGCATTGCTGAGTATTGTATACTCCCACTGTTGACAATCAATTTGTATGTTCGCATTGCTGTGAGTATTTTATACTCCCACTGTTGAAAATCAATGGGTATGTTCGCATTGCTATGAGGATTTCATACTGCCACTGATGACAATCAATGTGTATGTTCGCATCACTGTTGACAATCAATGCGTATGTTCGCATTGCTGTGACTATTTTATACTCCCACTGTTGACAATCAATGTGTATGTTCGCATTGCTGTGGGTATTGTGTACTCCCACTGTTGACAATCAATGCGTATGTTCGCATTGCTGTGAGACTTTTATACTCCCACTGTTGACAATCAATGGGTATGTTCGCATTGTTGTGAGTATTTTATACTCACACTGTTGATAATCAATGTGTATGTTCGCATTGTTGTGAGTATTTTATACTCCCACTGTTGATAATCAATGGGTATGTTCGCATTGTTGTGAGTATTTTATACTCACACTGTTTATAATCAATGGGTATGTTCGCATTGCTGTGAGTATTTTGTACTCCCACTGTTGATAATCAATGTGTATGTTCGCATTGCTGTGAGTATTTTGTACTCCCACTGTTGATAATCAATGTGTATGTTCGCATTGCTGTGAGTATTTTATACTCCAACTGTTGACAATCAATGTGTATGTTCGCATTGTTGTGAGTATTTTATACTCACACTGTTGATAATCAATGTGTATGTTCGCATTGCTGTGAGTATTTTGTACTCCAACTGTTGACAATCAATGTGTATGTTCGCATTGCTGTGAGTATTTTATACTCACACTATTGATAATCAATGTGTATGTTCGCATTGTTGTGAGTATTTTATACTCACACTGTTGATAATCAATGTGTATGTTCGCATTGTTGTGAGTATTTTATACTCCAACTGTTGACAATCAATGTGTATGTTCGCATTGCTGTGAGTATTTTATACTCACACTGTTGATAATCAATGTGTATGTTCGCATTGTTGTGAGTATTTTGTACAATGAACTTGAAATCACAGCATTTCATCTCAAATACTCGCATATTGTGACGCTTTCGTCACTATCTATTACATTAATCATTAAATGTTGCAATACTTGCAAAGCTATATTTAGTACCAGAGGTTCTGCCTTGTTGACGTAATTTCCTCTGACGCGCATCATGCCACCGCGTGTATATGATCGATTCGTTGTAAAACCGCCAATCATGTAATAGTATCGGGATTTGCAAGCGTGTAGGGGCGGCGCTCCGTTCAAACGTAACATGAGCACGCGATGGGGGCGTGGCAAGCAATACGTTTCCCTCACTGATACGTGCCTAGCGAGTAGCAACGAGTTTCACTGTTTCTGATGATATGTATTTGAAGCTAAAGCAAACGTTTTGGAATTTGACCAATCTAAATTGTGCGATTGGCTGATAATATATGAGCCGCGCCGTGCGAAAACCGGGCTTAATGACAACATTTTCAGTTTTTACTTTTTCGCGTATTCTGAATTGTACATCTTTTAAAAGCCATATGCCGCAACAATTATCAATGTATCCCAATTATATTTTATTTTAGAAGTATTTGCATGACGTGTTAAATCTTAATTGACGTTTTAGATCAATGACGTCGAAATTACGACGTGTTTATCAACGGCGTATACAAGGGGTGTTGATAAAATGCCAGGACAAGTCCTACCAAATTTGGATATCTCGTAGTCTGGCCAAGTGTCTCCCATTAGGTCAAGACAAAGTATGAAAATACTGAGTATGGCTCGTGTTGCAGTTGCCAATGTAGCGTCATGTTTTAGATTGCGGCCCAACTAACGTAATTTCGTATGAATAATTTTCAAATAAGGCAGAGTGACAAGTGTTGGCGTTTCCCTATTGTTTGTTGCTGTCTGAAATAATTTTGGGGAATAATAGCGACATTTTTTAAAATTTCGTATGCGACGACATATTTTAACAATCTGACATCATGACAAGAAATGACGTAGATTAACGACTGCCAGCTGTGCCTAAGAGAATATGCCGGAAAAACCAAGAGATTATATTAAAGTTTGTATTTTAACACAAAACACGAGATATTGATGATGAGAGAAAGTCCATCATCGGGATGACAATATACGAACGATTATGATACAGTCGCATAGACAATGGACATGAAAGCGAGAAAGGCTAGGCCAGACATGGACGTCCAAAACTGACGTAGTCAGACGTTGTGACGCAAAGTAAAAGTCATGGTCGACTGACCCCTTTTCGTGAATTGCCAGATCGGTTGAACTCATTTTGTGATGAAAAATATTTAAATATGAGGATCCCGATGATGGTGAACATGTAACAGAAGGCCAGGCGAGTTACAAATTTCTCTCGAGTATTAGGATAGTTGAAGTGACATATGTACATTTGTCCAATTGAGTGGTTACAGTGGATGAATCTATTATCAAATATCGTCTATTGAGGCGTTATTCAATCCTCCATATTCGCCCAATCTTGCCCTATGTGATTTCATTCTCTAATACTGTACACGAACAGCCGCATAAAGGGAATCCACTTCGACAACGTCAGCAGTCAATAATGTTACTGCTGGTATTTCAGGTGGTATGTTTGAACAAATGTGAATTGCATTGCCTGACTTAGCTGTTGGAAGTGCATGTAGTATAAAACAAGATTTTATACCGTTTATTTTGAAAAATAATAACCCTGGTGAGAGCACGAATGAAAGCATGCACATGTTCTTCTTCTTTTGAACAATAAGGAGCATAACATTAAGTAATAGTTAGATCATAAAATTGCAAGTGTATTTGATTTAAACGAGGCCGTAAGGCAAATTCAATACAAACCCCGGATATATATGTCATTATATAGCTGCGTGTTTACCTCCGTTAATGATAACATGAGTGGCATTAAAGGTACATACCACGCAGTAGGCACACAATGTTCTTTATATCAGAGACATCATCTGAGACATTACCCCACCTATGTATTGTCACTATTATACATTTTAAATCAGAAGTAAATTTCCACACTGATATCAGGAGCCATAACCGTGTTTCCTTAAACTGTTAACGGACATTACTATTTATTCTCTGTATTTATTTTTCGATGTGCAATTATCATACCTTATATTCTGTCGTAAATATTAGTTTTTCAGGTGACGCATTTAATTAGTATAAATAATTAAAAAATGTCATGCCTCCTTTGCATATGAAAATAGCCTGATACCACCGCGCGTCACTATCAGTAAAATAAATATTAATAAATGATTATATCTGTACAGCGGGCACTCGTAAGTTTTAGAACTGATGGAATAGTGACACAATTATACACTTACACTTATCATTCGCTAAGTACTGGCTAGAATTGTTCTAAAGTCTTAATTTACCAAGATAATAGATGGTAATATCGTTGACATACAATAGGTTGCTCATATTTAAGATTATTTCAGAATCAAAGTGCAGTGTAAGCGAAGACTTCGCTGATATGTAGCCAGTTAAATTATGCGTTCACAATTTTTAATTCATAAGGACAACCAACCAACCAACCAACCAACTTACGCGGAAGCCGACCCACACTCGTGTATTATTTCCCGCTATTCAATATGTACGATGGAATATCCTCTATAACGTATATGTGAACAATGCCTCGTTACTGTGTCCTATACTGTATAAGTTATATGATAAGTTGTCATGGCTTGTCAATGTACGAGTGGCTACATTATATCATATGTTCTACTTCTCATTGTCAGTTCTTTGTCAAATGCCAGAAGAGGTAAAATTGGCTGATGGCTGGCACACACAAAGATGGCAGATTGGCCACTCCATGTGCCGTATATGATACAGTAACGAGGCAGTGTTCACTTATCTGTCATACATACATTCCAGCCCATTTAGGAAGCAATTATGTTTGAAGTATATGATGATCAGTAGCCTATTTCACCAACATTTCAAAGTATACTTTCTAGCATAGTATTCTTTGAGGGAGAAATTTTCAATTTTAGGATAAATTTATTAACTTTTATTATACTGAATTTATTACATTATCACAGCCATTTTGGCTGTGATAATGTAATACATTCAATATAATAATTCTGCATACTTTTAATCATCAAATGTATGCAGTCTTTAGTTCTATATGAAATAATGCATTTCAGGAAAAATAAATGATTAATCCCTCAAAGTATACTTTGCTAGATAAGTATACTTTGCAATGTTGGTGAAATAGGCTAATGGTGTCCCATATGTCCTTAATGGTTTTAATTGGCTCGAACACCTTCTATACCCGGTATCAGATCAGAAATGAACGCTTGCTTTTATACCCGGCTATTCTTATCTCGCTTGTCTATCGACAGTATGCATAATGAGGTATTTAAAGGCACCGTGTTACTGCTGATGTCTCAGATGGTTAATATGTGGTTTTTAGCTTCATTAACTGCAAGTGACATATATCAGCCAATATATATATGGACTGCGCCATACGAAAACCGGGCTTAATGACAACGTCATGAAAAGCGGTAAACGACGTCGGAAAAACGACGATTAAACAAAGAATAAATTACATTACACATCGACTCTATTGTTTGTCAGCAGAGGTTGGTAAGTAATTTGAACACCTCTGTAGACAAAAGAAAAGTTTGCATCTGTATGCAAACCTTGGCACGAAAAAGTCGTGCTTCACGGCAAATCACACACGTTGCGTGTCCATGGTCATTGTGTGAATTGATAGCTTGACACAAGGAACACCGGCTAAGAAAAGCGGTCTTACGATAGCTAGCGTAGCCCGGATCAGTCTGCGCATCCGCGCAGTTTGATCATTACATATGTTGGTCGCCATTTGATCAATACCATTTCCTATATTTATACATGTCATCAATGTAGAAGTTGTTGATTGTTTTAGCATGATTACATGTAGAACATAACACGCTAATTTGGATGGTGAATGATGATAACGGTACACATATTCGCCTTACAAATGCTGCAAGGCCCTTCTCCGTGCAAGTGACGCATATGTAATCACAAATCGTGTCAATGCCGTGGACATATGTATAAACAAAAATATATATACATATATATGCAGCAGAAATGTCTGAACTATAATGTAGAACAATGTTGAAATACTTTAAATAAAAGCTTACCTGGTGAATCTCCCACACGTAGTCTACAGTATATTTCTGTTTACGTATATATTAGCACGTGGAAAGACACCTGTCAACGACAAAAATAGGGATATAATTGAGTAACGTTCAGTAAGTAACACAAAGGCGTCAACGGTTATAAACCTACACCGAATCGTGAAGTGGCATATTTCATCCGGTCTCAAAAACAGTGCTATATACATGTATATATATAGAGAGAGGATCTTACTTGCGTGATGATTTACTATGATATTTATTAACGAGTTTACTGATGTCATAAGAGGCTATGCTGAGTTTCTTTATAAATCAGTCAAGGAGCTTTAATAAATATAATATTCCATCAACACAAATTGCTTTATTGCAGGAGCACGTCATCATACTAAGCATATACTGGTTACCTAATGTGTTTTATTCTACCCGTCTGATTTGCATATTTATTACACTAGTGTATAATGATATTGCATATAAACCAGTGCCGGCCTTTTAGAACATACGAGTCGAACTTAAGCTATGCTTATTGATAACTTGTGATCAGTGCATATTTAAGACAAAATGAAATAGCTGTAACACTTTTTTTGGCTCGAGAACATTGTTCACTTGATCCCAGTTATACAAAATTAGGACATAATATGTTTTACGCTACCTACGAAACTCAAATTTATGCATTATAATAATAAAATGCATGTACACGTGGACTGGCATACAACTATGATATATTCTGCATTTTGACTCAGAATAGTTTTATTATCGTACAGAAAGGCATGTTTCATTGTTGAATGACAACTGCATCAATCACTTTAAGTTTAATCAATTATGTTGGTTTATTACTGAAACAACATGGGAAAATACAGTCACTGTGGCTAAACATAAACATTGTTATTGATGTGCACTCTACAGAGACCCAACTGATGATATATGAATACAATGTACTACAATTGACTCTGATGAAGAGGGGAGATAGTTGGTAACGTATTTCCGTTCATTATTTCAGTACCAGGAAGCACACTTTGTGAAACATCACATTTTTTTTACTTTGAAATCAAAATACTGTTCCACACATATTATATGTTGCTATTTATTGACACATGTGGAATTATTTCAAATATATAACAATAGTACCATCGACTGTCAACAAAACTAGCGTTCGCAACGCTATTTATGATTTGGTATAATTAACATATTTTACCAAATACTAATTCTTTTCAAGACGACTTATAAGCACGATTTGATAAAGACAGTCCATGTAAATCTATCATTGAATTATTGTTTCCTAAATTAAACATGTTTCATCACATTATGCAGATACCTAAGAACATTTTAGTCGTACGAAGTTTAGTGAAACGGACCACAAACGAACGATTGCCTGTCGTTTACATCTCGTTTTGACACCGTTTTGGTTCTTATAATTACATGTCTAGTCATTTTCTAATTGACAACGATGTCAAAACGATGTCAAAACGATGTCAAAACGATGCGTTGAAAGAAACGACAGTCGTTTACATAGTTCAAATCCGTGTATTGAAACGAAAATATCGTTTTCACGTAAAAAACACAAACAAACGATAATAGTTTCTATCTACATCTACATAATTCCATATAAATTGCACATCGAAATAGGCGCCGGATTCCTGACGAATTCCCATCCAACTACATATAGATGATACTGCATATAGAGAATAGTAGGTTAGTGCCGTGAATGGGAAAAATATCTGGCAAGGCTTAGGAAACGAGATGGGCGAGGCTCTGCAGAGCACATCCTGTTTCCGTGCCGCACTGTAAAATGCAATACAAATAACCCCAGCCACCTCCGCACATATTCATTTTGGGTGTGGCCGAGTGACTGCATATATGTGTGTGATGGGGATTATGGGTTGTGCAACCAGTGTAGCGCCAGATCAGCCTGCTCATCCGCGCAGTCTGATCAGGCACTACACTGTTTGCCATCCATTCAATAATCTGTCCGGCTTCTAACAAACAATACAGTCTATATCAGCCAGCAGGCATGTACTTGAAGATCAGGATCCATACTGACCAATAATGTCATAAGCCCCATTTCTCCTGTCACGGCCACATACACGATAGGACGGTGTGGGGGTCTTTATTTCAACGTATCAAAATAAGCAAAACTGTGGTGCACAGACAGACGGACACCGGTTATCTGTACATCCGTATAATCCCTTGTGCATTTTTGTGGCTGTGACTGGTGAAATTGGGTTTATGGAATGTGTGACCAGTGTATCTCCTGATCCAATCTGATATTCCTGTTACAATATAACGATCTATATTGCTTGTTAGAAGCGTGTTCATTGATGGCAGATCCTGATCATACTGATAGAAACTGGTCACACAGATCATAATCCCCATTTCTCCAGTCACAGTCACATATACGTAGAAAGGTAGATATGATAATTATGACTGTGATGAAATGCGGCTTATTATATTTATTTCCAACCACACTACATGTATGTGCGTCGGTTCACCGGATACAAACTAACGAATAATAGTCAAGCCCGATATAATTATGACGTATGTGAAAGTCACACAGGCATTCATCAATCTGTATATAAAATTGAGGTTACATGATATCGTGGGAACGAATTGTTGTTAATTCAAGAGAACGAATTGTTAAATTGAGGGAACGAATTGTTGTTTCGTGGGGACAAATTATTAATTCGAGGGAACGAATTGTTAATTCGAGGGAACGAATTAATAAAAAAAAAAACGTATGTCCCCTGCGGGGCTCCGTACAATGTACCACGCCCAAATGATACGATATTTCACAATCGGTGTTTGGTGTCTGCCATATATGTGGCTGTGACTGGAGAAATGGGGCTTATGGGCTTTCCGACCAGTGTAGATCCATATCCGCCTGTGTGTGCATCCGTACAATTTGATCAGGATATGAACTGTTCGCTATTCCAACAATGAAATACCCGACATGCTTCTAACCAGTAATGTAGATCGTTATCAGGCTACAGGAGCGTGGTAGTTGATCAGGTGCTACACTGGTCACAAATCCATGATTAAGCCCCCAAACCGCCAGTCACCGCCACGTACTTGCGGACATGAGAAAACATGGAACGTCACTCGCGGAACGAGTATAGCCTCTGATCTGTTTAGAGCCCGTTACCGGTAT